>CM053587.1:310826595-310856751 GCA_028646515.1 Pseudochirops corinnae | reverse complement strand
GCTGGGAGGGTCCTTAGAACATGAAATGTCAGAGCTGGGAGGACCCTTAGAACACAGAATGTCAGAGCTGGGAGGGCCCTTAGAACATGGAATGTCAGAGCTGAGAGGACCCTTAGAACATGGAATGTCAGAGCTGGATGGGCCCTTACAACATGGAATGTCAGAGCTGGGAGGGTCCTTAGAACATGAAATGTCAGAGCTGGGAGGACCCTTAGAACACAGAATGTCAGAGCTGGGAGGGCCCTTAGAACATGGAATGTCAGAGCTGGGAGGACCCTTAGAATACAGAATGTCAGAGCTGGGAGGGCCCTTAGAACATGGAATGTCAGAGCTGAGAGGGCCCTTAGGATACAGAATGTCAGAGCGGAGTGGGTCCATAGAACTCAGGATGTCAGAGTTTGGAGGGCTCTTAGGACACAGAAGGTCAGTTAGGAGGAATTTTAGGACTGATTTGGGATCTTATCGGTTAATTAGTCCAACCCCCTCATTTTCTAGAAAAGGAAAGCAAAATGCAAGGGATTTAAGTGATTTGCCCAAAGTCATACAAGTAGGTAACAGGGTCAGGGCTTGCACCTCAGCCTTGTACTCAACCTAGGACTCTTTGCCCACCCCTCACTAACCTCTCAAAGGCCAATGAGCTTCCACAGCTTGAGCCACAGGATGTGCAGTTTAGCGGAAAGAGTGCTGACTCTGGGGTCAGAAGACCTAGTTCAGACCTCAGCCCTGACTGACCTGTCTGGGTGAGATGGCCTGTCTCTGTGACTTTGGGTAAGTCATATCACTTCCCTGGCCTTCAGTTTTCCCCCTATGTGAAATAAGGGGTGGGAAGGATCAGACTCTAAGGTCTCTTCCTGCTCTAAATCTTTGGTCCTCAGGAGAAGAGAAGCACCTCAGTATAATAATATTTCTCCCCAATTATCTAACCTGAGTCAGTCTTCATCCAGATCTTTATTCACCAGAAAGCCCAGGCACGAGGGATTGAAGGAGGGAGGGGAAGATGAGGGAGGGAACAAAAATAAAGTTGGGAACTTTTGATTTAGAGCAATAGACTCTCAAACTTTTCAGTTTCTGGACTCTATTATACTCTGAAAAATTATTAAATATCTCCCAAAAAGCTTTTGTTGATGTTACATCTATTGCTATTTGCAATATAAAAGTTAAAACAGATCAATTTGAAATTATTTACTTATTAATTCATTTAAAATAATAAGCCCATTATATGTTAACATAAATAATATTTTATAATAAATAACTGTATTTTCCAAAACCAAAAATAATGAGAAGAGTAGCATTGTTTTACGTATTTTCTCAAATCTCTTTAATGTCTGACTTAATTGAAGTCATCTGGATTCTTTTATCTGCTTCCATATTCAATTCATTGTGATGTATTGTTTTGGTTGAAGTTAATGAAGAAAACTTGGCCTCACATAGATATGTAGTTGGAAAAAGGAGGAGTATTTTAGTAGGTAAATGATGTCTTAGTATTATTATGAAAATAGTTTTAACCTTGGGTATTTCTGAAAGTGTCTTAGGGATTTCCATGGGTCCCTGGACCACACTTTGAGAGCTGATGATCTAGAATGATCCCCTCATTTTGCTGATGGGGAAAATAAAGTCCCACAGAGGATTTAGTGCCATGTTTGAGATTCTAGGACCTCAGATCCAGAGATGGAAGAGACTTCAAAGTCCATCTAGCCCAATCCCTCTCATTTTTTACAGATCAGGGAGATTAGGTGATTTATTCAAGGTAACACAGATAGGAAGCATTAGAAGCTGAATTCAGGTCCTCAGCCTTGAACCATCGCTGTTTTCACTGTGGCACATTGCCTCGGAACAGGTTGTAAAGTTGTAGAGCTGGGAATTAATAGAATCACAGGGTCCAAAAGGGAGAGAGAATAATGCCATTGTTCCCTGGCCTGGCTAGATCTCACCTATGTTTGGTGCTGGGCACTAAGTTGTAGGAAAGATTTACAATTTGGAGTGTGTCCATAGCAGGGTGTCTGACCACGATGGAAAGAGGACTGGAGAGTATGCCATTGCTCAAAGGAATGAAGGATATTTAGGGGAGGATGTGAATGTGGGAGAAGGAAGAGATATTTGGAATACAAGGAAGACTTGTCCTTGGAGTTGCAGAATCACAGAATATTAGAGGTAGAAGGTACCTCAGGGAATCATCTAGTCCAAGCCCTGCCCTAGAATCAAATAACAAAAGGCTAGTTAGTGAACATATAGAAAAAGAAATAGGTGTCACAGTGGATAGTGTTGGGTCTGGAGCCGTATCGTGGAGACCTGACCAAACAATCCTGAAGCAGTCAGGAGGATTTATTGCAAAAAGGGAAGGAGGCATGTCAAAACTCCAGCCTCAGAGTGACCCTAGACAAGTCACTTGATGCTGTTTGCCTCAGTTTCCTCACCCATAAAATGATGTGGAGAAGGAAATGGCAAGCCATTCCAGTATCTTTGCCAAGAAAACCCCAAATGGGATCACAAAGAATTGGACACAACTGAAGACAGCTAAGCAACCACAAGACAAGGGAGCAGTCGTCATAGAGAGCCTACGTGACTTCATCAAGCACAGGTCATAGTGGATGATCTCATTTGTTTTTTCTGACAGGGTTATTAGACTTGGAAAATGCCTGATCCTATGTCCTTATGTCCTACCCTCCGGGACCTCATTTGGGTTTTCTTGGCAAAGATACTGGAGTGGTTGGCCATTTCCTTCTCCAGATACTCTAGATAGAGTTTTCTTTAATTTCAGGAAAGCGTTTGGCCATTACTAGGGCTATCCTTGTGGACAAGATGGAGTCACGTTGGCTAAATGGAACAAGCGAATTAAATAAACCTCGAAACACTACATAAATGCTAGCCATTATTATTATCATTATTAAATTATAAGGGAGTTAAATGTATTTGGAGCTGACTAAATGACTAGACCCCAAAGTGCTCATTAATGAGCTGATGGCAGCTTGGAAGGAGGTCTCCAGTGGATCGCCTCAGGGATTTCTCATTGGCCATGTGATGCTGACCACTTTTCCCAATGATGTGGATGAAGTCGAATTACTGTATCTGAGAGAAATAGTTAATGTGTTGTATCGAGTCAGGATCCAGAAGGATCTTGACAGTTTAGACTATTGGTCCAAATTTAATGAGAGAAAATTTGATCTTAAAGTCTTAAGTTTGTGTTAAAAAAAATCACCTTCATTCCAAATATGAGATAGGGGAAGGCAGCAAGTCATCTGAAAAAAGATCTGGGGCTTTTAGTGGACTGCAAGCTCAGTGAGTCAATGGCTCCTGGTTCTGACCAGTTTCTGGACTATTGTGTTCCATTCTTTGTACCATATTTTAGGAAGGACATTGATAAGGTAGAGTTCTAGATTAGGGTGACTAAGATATGAAAGGCCAGCTGAATATTCCATAAGATGGTTGGGCAAAGGAACTGGGATGTTTCATCTAGAGAAAAGACTTATTGGTTCTCTTCAAGTTTTTGAAGACAGATTGGTCTTGTTCTGCTTTGCCCCAGAGGACACTGAATAGAGAATTTAGGTTCAACATAAGGAAATATTTCCCAGTAATTCAAGTTACCCAAAAAGGGAATGAGTTCTAATGGGTATCCCCTTCTTAGAGGTCTTCAAGTGAAGGATAGCTAAACACTTGTTGGGGAGACTCTACAGAGAAGATTCTTGTTCACTTATAGGTCTACTAGGTGACTCCTGAAAGTCTTTCCAAGTCTAGGATTCTATGATTTTACAGAGAGGGAAACTGAGACACAATGAGGGGAAGCGCCTTGTAGAATGTCACACAGCTTGTAGTAAGTGGCAGGGCCTGGACTCTCTGGCTCATCTGGCTTTAATTCTTGTAGTCTCCCCACCCCACTATGTTGGCTTCCCCTGAGGTTACAACAGCCATGGATGGAAGATGTAGAAAGGACAATTCCATGATTGCTGCTCCCTAAAAACTGAATGTGTTGCCCCTTAAGGTAGTGAGTTCTCATCACTGGGAATCTTCAAGCTGATGCTGGTGATCATTTGAAGTAGATCGCATAAAGGACACTTCATTCCAGGTAAAGGTTGGACTAGATGCAGCCTGAAGTTCATCCATCTCAGCTCGGAGATTCCGTGTGTCCTGGGACCTTAGGTCAGTCAGTCAGTCAAGAAGCAATTTATAAAGCACCTACTGTGTGCCAGACCCTGTGCTAAACACTAGGAACACAAAGAAAGGCAAAGATGGGGTCCCTGTCAAAGGAGAGCGACAAACCCAGACATGCCACATACATGAAATCTAAGCAGGAAAAACGGGAGGTAGCCTCTGTGTGAAGACACTTTGGACAATTCACCTCAACAATCTGAGTCAATTCATTAATATTAATTAAGGAGATAGTGGACAGAGATCTGGCCTTGGAACCAGGAAGGCCTGGAATTAAGTCTTGACTCCAACATATACTTGCAGTGTTTCCTCAGGCACAAAACCCTTAGAACTCTTGGAAACTCCCTAAGACAGGGGTGGGGAACCTGTGGCCTTCTAGGTCCTTGGGTTTGGCCTTTTGACTGAGTCCAAGTTTTCCAGAACAAATCCTTTTGTTTATCCTACTTACTTTGGTAGGAGGGAGTTTTCTCCTATACTAATGAAATTCCATGTGCACAAAGCACTGGGTACCTTGATTCTCTGGGCCTCAGTTTCCACATCCATAAAAAGAGACTACCTCTAAGATCTCTTGAGCTCTTGACAATCCACATTTTTTGTTCTAAGGACCCGTAATATATACTACAGCTCACATCATCCTGTGGTCTGTGACATGTGTCACTCTTTCATCTTTTTCCTCCTTGTCTGTGGAGATCAGCTCAGAAAGAAAGTGAAAGGAGGGAGAGGGGAAGAAGCAGAAGGAAACCACGAGGATCTTCTGGTCCCCCAAACCCTAGGTTTCTGGTGTCCCATCCTTCTGGCAGACTCTCCTCCTTCCTCTCTGGAATCAGTCCTACTCAATCCAGCTGCCAACTCTCTAATACCCTCATGGTGTAGCAGATAGAGTGGTGGATTTGGTGCCCAGAAGGCTTCAGTTCAAATCCCTAAACCTAGGGCAAGCTTTGGAAGGGAGAGAGCTCTTGGACTCAAAAATGGACTGAGTGTCTAAGTGGGAAGGGATGAGGAAAGGAGCCTAGTTGAAAGGGTGTGAACAAGAATCCCCTCTTTAACTTGTTGATAAGTGGCGGCTCTGCCTCTCCTGAAAGCTTCCAGGGATGACCAGGGCATGTTTTCCCTGGCCCCCAATGGAGGCAGCCCTTCTACTGCATTGTCAGAGAAACCATTCAATCTAGATTTGCTCCAGCATTCTTCTGCTCTCCCCATCTGGGGCCAAGGAGAGCAAATTGTTGTAAACACCCTGCAGGCGCTTGAAGACAGAGATTTTACTTCCTCTTTGGGGATCCATTACTGGATGTTACGGAGACCTTCAGCTTTCAGGCAGGGTGGGAGTGGGAGGCTGGGAAGGTAGCCATACCAAGGCTTCATATTTCTGTGGGTCACCTTGTGGATGAAGCTAATGGCCTGGTGAAATCATTAACCCCAGGCTGGGAAGCCACTGAAGGCAAGGGCAGAGGTGGCACTGCCAGCAGGGCCATGTGGGAGGTTCATGTCTGAGGGGCCAAGCTTCAGCCTGCTTGGCTCAGTGTGACGTAGGGGCCTGGAACTCATTCCCAGGAGTGGGGCAGGGCCCACATCTGGCAATATAGACAGGATCCCAAAGTCAGGTGATTGATAAAGAAAGCTGGGGGTGCATCATAGCTTTAGAACTGAATGGGATATTAGAGACCATTTCGGGGGAGGGGAACCTGGGGCTTCGAGGCCATATGTGGCCCTCTAGGTCCTCAAGTGCAGTTGCTGAGTTTCTAGTCCAATCTCTATCATTTTTTCTAAAAAAATTTTAATTAAATTTTAAAAATTTTCCCCACTTAATAAAATCTATTTTTCTCACTCCCCTCCAAGGAAGAAGAAATTCCTTGTAATGCAAATATATATTATTAAGCAAAACAAATTTCTGCATTGGCCATATCCGAAAAAAACAGCCATCTCTTCCTGCGCCCTGAATCTTTTGCTTCTCTGTTAGGAAGTGAATAGCATGTTTTCGCATCTACCCTTTGGAGCCCCGATTGATCATCGAATTTTTCAGAGCCTGTCATTTTATGTATGAGGAAACTCGAAACAACCCAGTGCAATAGGTGCTATCATTATCCCCCTTTTTACAGATGAGGAAACTGAGGCTGAGAGAAGTTAGGTGACTTACCCAGGGTCACACAGGTCATTAGTGTCAAGCCCTCTGGGCACCAAATCTAGCTATCTGCTATACCTTGAGGGGTTAGAGACTTGGCAGATGGATTAAGCAGGACTGATTCCAGGATGGGGCAAGTATGACCTTCCTACAAAAATAACTCAGAATAATCATAAAGAGGGTCAGGGTGGTGGTGGTATAGTGGATTGGGAGCTGGCTTCAGAATGAGGAAAATGGGTTCAGTTCTTGTCTCAGAAATATTGACTGTATGACCCTGGGCAAGTCACTTAAACTCTCCATGTCCTCAGGCAACTCTCTAGTTCATAAGTAGTACAGCAGGTGCTACTGACATTGGGGGAGTGAGTCTCCTTATTGGGAGTTTCCTCTAACAGGTATGCTCCCCAAATACTAGTGTTTAAAGCAATTTAAAGTTTACATTCTATATTCTAAGGTCCCTCCCAACTCTGACATTCTATGTTCCAAGGTCTCTCTCAATTTCTACATTAACCCTCTAAAATTCTGATATTCTGTGTTCTAAGGTCCCTCCCAACTCTGACATTCTATATTCTAAGGTTCCTCCCAACTCTGACAATCTGTGTTCTAAGGACCCCCCCAACTCTGACATTCTATGTTCTAAGGTTCCCCCCCCAACTCTGACATTCTATGTTCTAAGATTCCTCCCAACTCTGACAATCTGTGTTCTAAGGACCCCCCCAACTCTGACATTCTATGTTCTAAGGTCCCCCCAACTCTGACATTCTATGTTTTAAGGTCCCCCCCAACTCTGACATTCTATGTTCTAAGGTCCCCCCCAACTCTGACATTCTATGTTCTAAGGTCCCTCTCAATTTCCTTATTGTCCCTCTCAGTTCCAATATTCTATGTTCTAAGGTCCCTTCCAATTCTGACATTCTATGTTCTAAGGTCTCTCTCAATTCTGATATTCTGTGTTCTAAGGTCCCCCTGAACTCTGATGTTTTCTGTCCAAAGGGTCCTCCCACAGTTCTAACATTCCATGTTCTAAGGCTCCTCCCAGCTTTGATCGTCTGTGTTCTTCTGTAAATTCTGGCTTTTCACCTGGTGGGACCTGTCTGTCCAGTTAGTAACATTCTAATCTCCCAGGATAAGGCTCCTCTTATTTCTCTGAGGCTGCAGTTGGACTGTCACCTTGAGGGAGGAATAGTCCATTGGTGGCCAAATCAAGACTAGAGTTTAGGGGTCTCTGAGCCCAGCCAAGCCCATTCTGGTCTAAGCCAGCTCTGGGAGGACTCTCTGTGTCATCAGCCTCAGCTCTGCCAGCAGCCCCCAGGGGTGGGGGGAAGGTGCCTTTAAAAAAAAGTCTAGGAAAGGGTTACTGGGGCCTGGAGTGCTCTGGACCCTGCTCTGGCCCTCTCAGGGAGTATCCCCCTGCCCTTCCCCTCCCTCGCCTGGTCTGCTAGGGACAGAAGGTGGCTTTGTCCCCATTTAGCCCATTGCACTGGATTACTCATTTAGGCCTTCCACAGCCTGAGTCTTTGTCCCTGCTGACACAGCGAGAGGCCTTCCTTCCTCCGCCCTCCTGTGTGGTGATGCTTGTCTCTTCCTTTCCTGTCCCTACAGTCAGCATAGCACAAGGAAGGAACTCTGGACCTTTGGTGTAAGGGCTGCTTGCTCGCCCATTGCCACTTCCGGGATCTTCCTCTACCTCCATCACTTGGTAACGTCTCTTACTCAATCCCTACTGACCACCCAGTCGTAATTCTGGCAGCTGCTGTCTGCTCACTCCCAGGGCACTCTCCTTCTTTCTTCACTGAGCTCTGTGCCTGGCTCCAGGTCTTTCCTCCTCCCCTCCTGCCCTCACACTAGGGGGCTTCCACATGCATACCAGTACTCCTCAAATACCCTATCCTCCTAGTTCCCCCACTCACTCATTTCCCATTACCTCAGCTACACCCAGAGGGGCTCACACCCTTGATCTGGCCATCACACACAAAAACACCACTTCCATCTTTGTGGTCTCTGAAATGCCCTTATCCTATTACCATCTGTTGTGATTCCACTCCTCTCTCTGCCTTACAACTGTGGTCTTCATCCTCACTCAATCCCTCAGCCCCTTGGATCTCTCCCAGGCCGTCACCCTTGCAAAAGCTTCCCTCTCCTTTCTAGCCCATCTGGACCTGTCCACTCTACCCTGTCCTCTGTTCTTGTCCTGCCAAGCCCCAGCCTTGGATTATTCCCACCATCACCTACCTTCACTCCTACTTACATACTACTGAATGAAGGTGGAGAAAGTCACAGAAACACACTGATTGAGTCCATTATAAATTTGTATTATATAATCTCAACTGGGTCCTTACTTCCACAAGGCCATCCTTTTATATCTCTCTACTTGGTTTACCATCCTATCACCACAGTGGCCCTTCCAAATCTTCTAAACCTCCTCAATCTTCATTCTACCTTCTCAGCTAAGGACCTCATTTCAATGTCATTGAAAATATTTAAACCAGATTTTTGTGGGGGGAGGGGGCTTTCTAGAAGGCAGGGCAATTGGGGTTAAGTGACTTGTCCAAGGTCACACAGCTAGTAAGTGTTAAGTGTCTGAGGCTGGATTTGAACTCAGGTCCTCCTGACTCCAGGGCCAGTGCTTTATTCCCTGTGCCACCTAGCCGCCCCAGTCTTTGAAAATATTGAAGCCATCCATTGAAAGCTACCCTTCTATCCCTCTTTAACGCACACCACTCAGATACCTTCCCCCACCATCTCCTCCTTTGTCCCCTACCTCAATGATAAAAATGCCCCTTCTCCTTGCCAAGGCCAACCCCTCTACCTGCACAAGTGATTCCAGTCTGTCCAGTCTTCTCCAGCAGATCGTGCCCTCTCTCATCCCCACTTCTGCTTACCTGCTGTCTCTTCCTCTCCGTTGGCCGCCTCCCTGTTCTCTGCAAACGTGCCTGTGTCTCCACCTTTCTCCGTCTATCCTTGCTGACTCCCACATTATTCAGTTATCATCTCAGTGCTGATGATTCTCAAGTCTACTTCCTCAACACTAACCTCTGCTGAACTCTGTCTTCCATCTCCAATGGCTCCTTCTCTCCTCTCACACTACCCCCCACCCTCGTCTGGGGCTTTACCATCTCATGCCCAGACCGTTGACATAGGCTGCTGCTTGGTCTGCCTGACTCAGCTCTCTCACAACTCTGTACAAGTGTGTTCTTCTAAACACAGGCGTGATTATATCACCCCCACTCTACAGCGAACTGCAGTGGGTTCCTGTCACCTCCAGCATCAAATAGAAAACCCTTTGTTTGGCATCCAAAGTCTTTCCTAGCCTGGCCCCCCACCCCTGCCCCCTTTATAGTCTTCTCACACCCACAGCTCTGCCCCCTCCAAGTACTGTTATCCCTTCCACATCTTGACTTTCCCCATCAAGGGTCAGCATAAGAAATGGGAATTTGGGGGGAAATTTGCCTCAGATGACACAAAAAGCATAAAAACTCAGAAATGCAGAAAATATATGCATAGCACTGTATAATATCAATATATTTTATCTTTTAATGCCATAATAATTCAGACTTCTTTGGTTTGAAGGCAGGGCCAAAGCATTTTATTCAGATTTTCCAGGTTTCAGGGCACCACGTCCCCAATCCTGGTGATGTAGAAGGGATGACTGTACTCTGAGATCCAGGAAGACTGACCTCCTTCTTGTTTCATCTCCTGACTCTGGGCATTTTCTGCTGCTGTCCCCCCTCCTGGGGATGCTCTTCCTCCTCAGCTCTGCTTACTGACCTCCCCAGCTTCCTTCCAGTTCCAACTAAAATCCCACTTTCCACAGGAATCCTTTCCCAACCCCCCTCGATGCAAGTGCCTTCCCTCTGTCAATTTCCTATTGATGCTGTTTCTACACTGTCACCTCCCCTACTAGATTGTAAGCTCCTTGAGGGCAGGGACTGTCTGTTGCCTCTTGGAATATTGCCAGCCCTTAGCACAGAGCCTGGCACATAATAGGACCTTAATAGATGTTTATTGACAGACTGAACCAGATTCTGGGTCCTGCTTCAGCCCTGACGGTATGATCTTGGACAAGTCCCACCCCCTGTTTGAGCTTTTGTCTCTTTTTCTTCCATTTTTTTTTTTTTTACTCGCTCTATGATTTCATTGATAGCTGGAACTCCCCTTGAGGAAACTCTCTCCACCAATGTGGATAGCACATACTGGGCAGTAGTTTTATAGAGTTGCCTGGGGTCACTGAAGGGCTAAGTGACTCACCCAAAGTCACTTACATAGCCAGAGTGTGTCAAGGCCAGGGCTTGGACCCTGGTCTTTCAGATTCTGAGTTTAGAACTCTAGGAGTGCTGAACTTTATGTAAAGATCACAAGTTTGAATCTTGCCTCAGGCACTTGCTAACTGTGTGACTCTGCAAGTCACTCAACTATTCTGAGTATTAGTTTCCTCATCTGTCAAATGGAGAATTATTGATTGCAGCTTCTTCACAGGGTTGTTGTTGGCATCAAATGAGTTGACAGGGACAGGGCTTTTCCGGCCTTAAAGCACTTTTATATAAGTGTTGTTCAGTCGCTGTCAGTCCTATCTGACTCTCTGTGACTTCATTCCGGGTTTTCTCAGCAGAGATACTGGAATGGTTTGCCATTTCCTTCTGCAGCTCATTTTACAGATGAGGAAACTGAGGCAAACAGGGTGAAGTGACTTGCCTGGGGTCACACAGCTAGTGAGTGTCTGAGGGTGAATTTGAACTCAGGTCCTCCTGACTGTAGACCTGGCATTCTATCCATTGGGCTACCTAGCTGGCGCTGTATAAACAGCTAACATTTATAAATGGCCTACTTACGCGCAGCCATTGCGCTAAGCACTTGACAAATACCATCTCATTTTATCCTTACAACAGCCCTGGGAAGCAGACGGCATTATTATCTCCATTTTATAGGGAAGGAAACTGAGGCAAAGGGGATTAAGTGATTTGGCCAGGGTCGTACAGCTAGTCAGCATCTAAAGCCGGATTTGAACTCAGGCCTTCCTGTACTACCTCAACATCCACCAGCACCACCATTGTCATCATCATCACCATCATCCTGTGCACACAGTATGCTGTGGTGGCTTCTCCTGGGCCTTAGTTTCTTTGCCTATAAAATGGAAGCTGGACTCTGTCACAGAGCTCTCTCTGTCACAGCTTTGCTATTCCATGAATAGAGCTGGTATCCAGAATGAGGGATCTGATGAAGTAGAAGGGGATTCAAGTTGCAGAGAGATAAATTGAGGCTTGAGGTCTATGAGAACTTCCTGACAATTATCACAGACCTGAAACTTAATCAGGCCTTTGGACTTCAGACCCCTCCATCTTCCCTTCACCACCCTAGCTCCCTTATTCAAAAACCTCTTTCTTTGCAGGGCTGACTGGTTCCTGTTGGATAGCCGCTGTCTCCGGCACGTCTCCATCGGCTTCTTCTGCTGTGGAGTCTCAGTGTACTTAGCAGGTAGGGGCTCATCTCTTTCTCCAACACCCTGTGGATTGGCACAGGCTAGAAGCTATCCATCTGGTCCAATATTTAGTGGTGACTGACCCCCCCTTCTCTCCACCTTCCAACCTCCTCCCCATGGCAAGTTATCCAAGCCCTACACTGCTCTGTAAGGTGGAGGAAAAAGGCCCAGGCTGGGAGGCAAGACATCCAGGGCCTGCTCCTGTGTGTACAGCTAATAGGCTGTGTGACCCTTGGACACATCTACCCAAACTCATCTGTCCCTTCTGTCACACCATGGGGCTGTCCTGGCTGGTCTAAGGCCCCACATTCTATAACCACTTACATCTTTCCAGCAATCCTGTGAGGTAACTAGCACAAACCCCATTGTCTCCCATTTTATAGTTGGAGAAACAGGCCAAGGGACTGAATGACACAGCTAGGAAAGGCCACCTGGTATTGGAACCTGTATTCTCATCTCCAAGTTTATTGCTGTTTCTTATATACACTGTAACAATGATTTTTTATGGCTTCTCCCAAGCTCTGACATTCTATGTCCTAAGGGGCCTCCCAGTTCTGAAGTTACCTGTTCTATGAGCCCTCCCAGTCCTGATACTCTGTGTTCTAAGGGCCCTCCCAGCTCTGACATTCTGTGTTCTAAGGGCCCTCCCAGCTCTGATATTCTGTGTTCTAAGGGCCTTTCTAGCTCTGACATTTGGGGTTCTAAGGGCCCTCCCAGCCCTGACATTGTATGTTATAAGGCCCTCCCATCGCTGAGATTATGTGTTCTAAGGGGAAGGAAGTCACTCAATGAGCATTTCCTAGATGCCTACCAGGCTCTATACTAAGTGCTTAGGATACAAAGACAGACAGACAGTCCTTGCCCTCCGGGAGCTCTGTTCTGAGGCGAGAGATAGCACACAGGCATCTGTACACAGATGACGTGTACAGGGGAGATTGGAAGCCTCCCTGAGGAGAGGCAACTGCATTAGGGGAGCTTGGGAAGATTTCTTATAGAAAGAGGGATTTTAGCTGGGACCTTGAGAAAGCCCAGGAGGCCAGCAGTTGGGGCAGAGGTGGGGAGATGGTTCCGTGTATAGGGAAGATAAAGTGTCTCCTACAAGAAACACCCAGGGGGCCAGGGGCACTGAACCAGGATATGGGGGGAGGGTGATCCTGCTGTAAAGGTGTGAGAAGACTGGAAAGGCACAGATGGGGGTGCAGTTTAAGAAGAATTTCCAATGCTGAATGATTTTATAGTTGATCTTGGAGGTAATAGGGAGCCATGGGAATTTATGGAATAGAGAGAGGAGCGACAGGGTCAGATCTGTACTTTAGGATCATTAATTTGGCAGTTTTGTGGAGGATGGTCAGGAATAGGGAGAGACTTGAGGCAGGCAGACTCATCTGCAGCATATTCTAGCTACTGGAGTGGATGGTGATGAGAGCCTTGGCAGGGTCAGAGGAGAGAAAGGGCATACTGGGGAGATGTTACAGAGATGAAATCGACAGACCCTGGCAACTTCTTAGATATGAGGTGAGAGATAGTGAGAAAGCCAGGCTGATATCGAGGTTTAAAGCCTAGGGGACTGGGAGGATAGTGCCCACAACAGGAATAGGACGGTTAGCAAGAAGGGAAGGCTTGGGGGTGGAGAAGATAATGAGAGAAGGAAGAGAAAGAAGGAAGAGGAAGAGACAGAGACAGAGACAGAGAGACAGAGAGGAGATAATGGTGGCTTCTAGTGGGAAAACCAGGATCTGGAGGCAGGAAGCTTTCCTATGTCCCTAGACACAGACTCAGCTTCCAGAGAACAGGCAGTGGCCTCAAACCATTCCTCTGTAATCCTCTCAGTCTTACACACACACACACACACACACACACACACACACACACACACACACACCCCTGACCTTTCAGGTATGACAAATTAAAGTTCATATCTCTCTTAGTCTTTTCCAAGTTCCTTGAGAGGGGAGGCTGACATTTTATAAAAGAGAAATTTCTCTTTGTTTCTCTCTCTCTCTCTCTCTCTCTCTTTCTCTGTCTCTTTTTTTTTTTTTTGAAGAGAGAAACTGAGACTCAGAGAGAGAATGTGACCTACCCACATTACCAGAGCTGATCCCAAATATGTCAACACAACCACCATTGCTGATGAAATATGTGCTGGGGAAGAGAAAAATTGGAAATTTGAACTCTGGCTCTGATACTTAATCCATCAATAAACATTTATTAAGTGCCTACAATGTGTCAGGCATTTTACTGAGCATCAGGAATTCAAAATGAGGCAAAAGATAGCACCTGCCCTCAAGGAGCTTACGGTCTAATGAAGGAGAACACATACAAACAAATCTATGCAAAGCAAGTTCTATACAGGATAAATAGGAGATAATTAACAGAGGGAAGGCACTGGAACAAAGAGAGGTCAGGGAAGGTTTCCTGTAAAAGGTGGGATTTTAGTTGGGACTTAAAGGAAGTCAGCGAGGTCTGTTGTCAAGGTGAAAGAGGGAGAACTTCCAGGTATGGTGGACAGTCAGAGAGAATTGCCAGAGACCTGAGGTTGAGAAACATGAATTAGTAGCTGACCCAATTAGAAGGGCTGTGTCATTTTCTCCACCGTCATTCAGTAGCATGTTTGTGTAGGAGCAAAAGTGAGGCATGATGGGAGTAATCCAAGGTCTAATTAAGTAATATGATGAGGGGCCGGGGACTAGAGAGAAGGACAGCATAGAGTGGAATTGTTTGAACAAGGGATCCAGATGGGGAGAAGAGGAGTGTAAAGCCTGTCATGAGGAGCTCTCCTGAGGACTGCTGCTGTGAAGAACTTTAAGGGTCTAATCGCATAGGATAATGAACTCTATTTATTCAGCAGTAAACTAAAGCATAACATTCAAGAAACTAAAGCATAATATTCGCAACAACATACATAGCAACTTATTACTACGGTGGCCACATAGTCTTAAATAAAGCATATCATTCAGTATATCTTATAGGCATCTTTAAGGGATAGCAGAAAATACAAACACTGTTCACCCCTAGGCCGTAGTAAGTTACAATCTCCTCAGTCAATACAGAGTATCCAAAGTGAAGTCTTCTTTCATCTTGACTAGAGGCTGGCTTCCAATCCTCCTTAAGCCAGTCATCCTTAAGGGGTAGCAGAAAATACAAACACCATCCATTCACCCCTAGGTCACAGAAAGTTATAAATCTCATCAGTCGATACAGAGTATCCAAAGTAAAGTCCTCTTTCATCTTGGCTCAAGGCTGGCTTCCAAACCCCATGGGCTGACCACTCCCAACTCTTGCCTAGATTCACAGGTAGGCAGCTCTCCTCTCCTGTTCCATATCTTACCTCACAAGGACTGCTCCACTCCAAACTCTTTGCGGGTTCTGTTTCTAGGAAAACAAAGCTTAACAGGGCTACAATATTTACACACATCATCAGCACTATCATCTCAATTCACTTTCTGTCTGAGAAATCAAGACGTTAAGAACAACAGACAAGGCTTCTGTCTGAGAAAGAACACAGATCAACAGACTGAGCGCCAACATCACAAACATTCTCTCTTTCAGTTTTGCTCACTCCCAGCTATGCTCATACTTTTCTCTGTTCCTCTTCTTCCTGGTCCATCCTTCCTGTTCCACCCTTTTGGCAAGCTCCTGTCACCGTGGGCTCCCAAGTGATTACATTCAGCCTCTTAAGGGCGGGGGAGATCTTCAAACTCCCTTAGGTCTATTAAGGGCAATACAATGTATACTGTTTCCAATCAAAGACTCTTGATACAAAGTCGAGGCTCAAAGGCACTTGATTAGCTAGAACTCAATCCAGAAAAACAGCAAAAAATTCTATTTTGCTTACCATTACAAGGAGAGAGTGGCTAATGCAGAGATGGCCTGGGAGGGAATTGAGGGGTCAAGGGATTAGGAGTCATGGGATCCAGAGAGTAGGATTTTATAAGGGAAGGCAGAGGGAGAGGTGATTACCTTGTGATCCAAGGTCTTCTCACCTGAGTTGGAAGTGATAGACTCCTTGGACACTCTTGGTAGTATTTCTATAGCATTTTACAATTTACAAAGTATTTCACCTACATTATTTCACCTTGGAAAAGTTCTGTCCCCTTTCTGAGCCCCAATTTCCTCATCTCTAAAATGGGGATAATTCAATACTTGTACTGTTTATCTTATGGGGGTGTTACAATGCTTAGACAAAGGAGGCAGTGTGGGGCAGTAGAAAGGGCTCTGTGTTTGGAGTCACAGGGTCTGGGTTCTGACCCTCGTTCTTACTTACTGTCTGGGGGCTTTAATTAAGTTTTTCTCTCTAGACCCCATTATCATCATGGATGAAATGAAGAATTGATTTCTTCTTACTCTCAATCTATAACTCCACGTGAAATCAAATGGTAGGAATAAAAGTTGATGTTTCTGTAGTGTTTTAAAATTTTCAAAAATGCACAATCTCATTGGACTTCCATAGCTATCCTGGGAGAGAGGCACAATAGTTATAATTATCTCCATTTTATAGATTAGGAAACAGAAGCTCCAAAAGATGAGCTGTTATGGCCATGTTCTCACAACTAGAAAGTGTAAGAGGTAGAGCCCAGAAATTTCCAACTTGGAAACTGAGGCCCCAGAAAAAGGTCTGTCTCCTCTAAGATTACTCAGATCAGGATGGATGGAGCCAGCTGTCCTGACTTAGATTCCCAGTCAAAAGGAGCTTTAGAGGGCATCTAATCCAACACTCCCACTTTACAGATGAGGAAACTGAGCTCAAACAAGTAGAGTCAGTTACCCAAGGCTGACTATGGCATGAGCACCATGTGGCTGAGATTTGAACCCAGTCTCCCTGACTCCAGGGCTCTTGCCCCTATGTCATGAATGTATGTGGATGATTCTCTTGTTCTTTTCAAGACAGTCTTGGGACAAGTCATCCTTCTGCCAGGATGCCTTCAATTTTAATGTGTGGTGGACCATTGCAGATGAAAATAAAATACCTGCTTTCTGTGCTCGAGTAAAAGTATTAGGATGTAGGCTCACCCTCTGTGGGCTCAGTGACAGCAGACAAGATGGCCCAGATGCCATGTAGCTCATCCTGTTAAAAATAACGTTAATAAATAACAGTATAACAATTTTTAAAATCACAAAAAATAATTAAAATAACAATAATTATGACTAGCATTTACATAGTACCTTAAGGTTTACAAGACTGTCAAATATTATCTCATTCACAATGATGCCAGGAGGGAGATGCTCTTACTATCCACATTCTACAGTTGGGGAAACTGAGGCAGACAGAGACTAAGTGACCTGCAAAGAGCCCCACAGGCTCAGCGTTTTATACACCGTGCTACATAAATAAATACCTCTGTAAAATTAGAGGGTTGGACCAGATGGCCTGTGAAGCCACTCACTACTACCACCACTGGAAGTAATGTGTCCATTCCTTCTTCCTCCTCCCAGCTCTGTCCATCTACGTGCTGCTGCTGTTTGAAATGGAAACAGGGATCGTCAGTGCTTGTATCCTGTCCTCTGGGATCATGGTCCTGCTAATCACTCTCACCCACATACTGCTCAGGGCATCAAAGGCCTCCCACCGTCGCCTGCCTGAGCCAGCTCACACCCTCTATGAGAACAACACAACCCGCCCCACCAGGGAGCTCTACAAACAGGCCCCAGGTGGCAGGGCACGACCCAATATCCACCGGGAGTTTTCCTACCCTCCTTTCCTGGAGGCTCGACCTCACCTGGCCTCTTCACTCCCCGTGGGGAATCCTGTGCCTGCTGAGGAGGGTGACCGTGGAGCACCTAGAATGCACCGGACGCTGTCAGCTGAGTCGGGGCTGCTGGGAGCCCGGGCCAGGCCCTGGAATGGGGTGGCTCAGGAGATGAGAGGGGTGCTGAGTCGAAAGACCGGCAGCTCTGGGAAAGACTCTACCCTGGTGTGAACACTCCATGGTGGTGGTGGGGACCCTCAGTGTAAACCAGTCTGGGCTTCAGGGACTAGGACTGTGGACTGATGTGTCACCATCTGTGTCTAACTAAGGGTCCGTTCTGACACATGGGGTTCGCAGAGATCTCATAGAATCATAGGATTTAGAACTGGGAGGGACCCTCTAGTCCAATCTCAATCCTTCAACTAGGGAAACTGAGGCCCAGAAAGTTAAAGCCATATAGCTAGTGCATAGCAAAGCTTCATTGCATACATACCCAGGTTTTCTGACTCCAAACCATCTAGAGAGCACTCTACTACAGCATACTAGGGCCAAAGCTAAAGACCTCAGGTGGACTGAGGGTCTTAGTGGAGTGCAAGGTCACATGAATGTATAGAGCCAGAAAAATAAATCTTAGGCTGCATTAAAAAAGATAGACAGTGTCCAGAAGGAGGGAACAGATTGTCCCATTGTCCTCTGCCCTGCTCAACCCCATCTAGATGACTGGAAATTCAGTTCTGGGCTTGGCAGTTTGATGAGGATAGGGAGAGACCTGGAAATCAAGCTTTTGAAGGACATTTGGCCTGGGGGACAGAAAATCTAGGCCGGGAAAGCTTGGGAGCTATCTTCTAGTCTTAAAAATTCTGCTTGGCCTCAAAGGGTAAAACTAGTGGAAGAAGTAGCAGAAAAGCTGATTTGGACTCAGTCTCTCAGAATCTTTTCCTGCCACTTAGAGCTCCCTCGAAGGAGGGAGTGATTCTCCCATCAAGTGGAGCCTGGACAATCACTCAGTGTAGAAGGGGAATTCCCACTCAGGCCTAGGCTGAACCAGATGCCCTCTGAGGTCCCCTCCCTCCCCATTTCAACAGACAAAGGAACAACAGCTGGTGAGGTCTTAACCAGAGATTTCATGGCTAGAGGTTAGACTCTGTTTCCCCATTTTTACCTGGACCAGGAGATTCTTGTTTCATTGATTAAAAACCAGAGAAAAGAAACCACCTCATTTTAAAAATGACTGGCAGAAAGAGGGGAGGGTAGCAGCTGGCAGGGCCCATGCCCCAAGATCCCCCATGCACTACATAAAGCTCAGGCCTGACCTCATGGATTAGGGTGGGCTGGAGTGAGGAACATGGAAGAAGGAAGGGGGGAAAGGAGGGCAAATTTCAGGCTTCACTGTCCCTGTGCTGACCTGTGCATGCCAAGAACAATCTTACAGAAGTTCCACTGGCACAAGGAACGTACCTTATGGTAACCATGTCTTTGTGTTGGATTTGGCATCAGAGTGGAGAGGGTGAGAGTGAGGGGAGAGGGAAAGGCATGAGATGGCTCATTCCAAGTCACATAATCCATTCCCTGGTAGCAGAGGAAGGAAAAGAGGTTGGAAGTGGGGAGGTAGAGTGGGGGGATGGAGGGGGCAAGGTCCCAGAGTGGCTGAGTCAGGGAATTAGAACTCCAATTCAAGAACCAGACACCAAGCTGGACATTGGGTGTGTGCCCCTCCACCTGAGGCAAATATGAGTATGTTGGGGGGCTGGAGAGAGGGGGCAAGGCAGAAACAGAAAGGGGCACTAGAATCAGAGTCCATTATTGGTGTAGTCTTGCCTGGCTGCCAAGGTCAAAATGAGGGCATAGCCAAGGAAAACTCCCATTGTTCTAAAGGGGAAGATCTGTACCCAAGGAAGAGGGGAACCCAGAAAAGAGGAGGTCCCCCAGGAGCCTCTGATTCTAGGGCCCCTTCCCATCTCTACCTCCCTTGCCACTCCCCAACTCCCCTCACATTTCCTTCAGGCTGAGAAAAGTGTACCTGATTCCAGTGAAATATAATAAATGGTGGGGGCAGCTAGGTGGAGCAGTGAATAGAGCACCAGCCCTGGAGTCAGGAGGACCTGAGTTCAAATCCAACCTCAGACACTTAACACCTACTAGCTGTGTGACCTTGGGCAAGTCACTTAACCCCAATTGCACTGTCTTCTCCCCTCCAAAAAGCAAATATCTATTATATATATAACAAATGGGTATGAAATAATGAATAGTGAAATGAGTAGAATCAAGAGAATGTGTATACAGTAACAGCAATATTGTCTGAAGAACAACAATGAATGACTAAGTGACTGAGTGTTAGAAATACTCAAACCAAGCACAGAGGACCTAGGAAGGAAGATGCCATCCCCTCCAGAGAGAGAGTGGACAAATAGTGTGCGTGGTGTGATTTTACATCCATGTTGGAGCCTATGGGGGCCTTCTCTAGTTCAGGGTGCAGAGGGTGGGAGGGAGACAGTTCAGAGCTTAAAATATAACAAATACGTGTGTGTGTGTGTGTGTGTGTGTGTGTGTGTGTGTGTATGGCAGTAGAGTTCGCTCCCAGTGCAGCATGGGTGGGACACTCACCCACTTACAGGGAATCTATGTGCTCAGAACTGAAGGACTTCTACTTTGGGAATACAAAACAATCCTCTGTTGGTCCCTTAGTCACAGTGTCCTTCCTCCCCCTATTATGGGACTAGGTTGAAAAGCACTGGCCAATGAGTCATGAAGAACAGTCGACCTTTAAAAGTATAACTCCATCAACAGGGACTCTCCCTCTTCCCAAGGGCTGAGGGTGGAGGAGCTGCAGGAGATCTCCCTTGGAGGGATGGGGGAGTCCCTCTCACCCTAGACCCTTTGAAAGATAGTAGCTCCTCACATATATATATGTTGCTTATGCAAACCTGAACCTGGGCCCTAGGCTGCTGGTCAGCCTTTCTGCTTTGTATTTCTTTCCCTGAGCACAGGTGACCCAATAAGGATCCTGAGATGGATGTCTCCAGCCTTCAAGGCAATTCCAGGAGTTGAGAGATCAGAAGGTTCTAAGTCTCTCAGCTGGAGTTCAGTGGCAGAGGGAGGTGTTTTCTATAACTTTACTCTCCTTGGAAAAGACAACCACAGCCAAGGGGATGAGCCCTGGATTGCCGGAAGATGTGGCCCTCCAGGGAATTGACAGTGCAGAGCTAAAGGAAGACAACATAGCTGTTTCACCAGTCCCATCACATGTCTCATGTTTTAAGTTTTCACCCCATAGGAGTTACAGTTTATTGTTTCATGTTTTTTAAGTCTTTGCATACCTGTGAGCCTTTTGTGATTTTTCAGCATTTCTTTTGTGTGGAATAAATAGCTGTCCCATACCTGATCAACCTTGCATACTGGTATGTGTCATTTGTGAATGTCTCATTTAAGGAGACCCTAGCAACCAAATCTAAACTTCCTGTATGTGATTTTCCCTGGGGCTTCAAGGTGGGGGTGTAGAGAACCAGTGAGTGTGAGAAAAAGGCCATGATTTTCTCTGTAGAGGTCCTGTTCCTCTAGGACATGAGTGAGCTCAAAGCCGAGGGTCTCTAACTGGTACAGGGCTTCCCCACTCCTCTACCTCAGACGAGCTCTGGTCTTCTATTACACATGTAAATGCTTTTCCATATGTTGGCCACAGCATGCTGAATGGGGAAGTGCCAAGCAGACATACAGCATAGAGCTGAGAGGCACTTAATTTGGTTTTTTAAAAGCCTTATCAATTCCTTTGATTTTTTTTTATACCCCAGTCATTCTTTACCCCACTCCCATCAAAGCCTCCTTTGTAAGAAAGAAAAACAGTTAAGCAAACATGATCTGAGAAAGTGAGAGTGTCTGAGATAGCATATGCAGAATTGGAAGGGCCCTGAGAATAGAGAAGGGAGGGCCCTCAGAACACAGAGTGTCAGAGCTGGGAGGGCCTTAGAACACAGAATGTCAGAACTGGGAGGGCCTTAGAACACAGAATGTCAGAACTGAGAGGGCCCTTAGAACACAGGATGTCAGAGCTGGGAGGGCCCTTAGAACACAGAATGGCAGAGCTGGAAGGGCCCTTAGAACCCAGAATGTCAACACAGAATGTCAGAACTGAGAGGGCCCTTAGCACCCAGGATATCAGAGCTGGGAGGGCCCTTAGAACCCAGAATGTCAGAACTTGGAGGGCCTTAGAACACAGAATGTCAGAACTGAGAGGGCCCTTAGAATCCAGGATGTCAGAGCTGGGAGGGCCCTTAGAACACAGAATGTCAGAGCTGGGAGGGCCCTTAGAACACAGAATGGCAGAGCTGGGAGGGCCCTCAGAACACAAGATGTCAGAGCTGGTAGAGGCCTTAGAACATTAAATCATAGAATATTAGAGCTTCTAGGTCCTTTAGACCAATGTTGAAAAGGAGCTCAAAGGTCACTTAGTTGAATTTTCTTATTTTACCGATAAGGGAACTAATGCTCACAGAGATTATGAAAGTTAAGGAAAGATTCTGGAATTCGCTTGTTCACCTCATAGAAATAGCTCAAGGCTGGGCATCTGGAGGGCCCTTAAAACACATAATGTCAGATCTAGGAGAGTCCTTAGAACATTAAAGCATAGAATATTAGAACTTCTAGGTCCTTTACACCAATGTTGAAAAGGAGCTCAAAGGTCATTTAGTTGAATTTTCTTATTTTACCAATAAGGGAACTAATGCTCAGAGAGGTTATAAAATTTCCCCAAGCCCTCCCAGCTGTGTCAGCACTAGGACTGAAGCCCAGATCTTGACTCCTAGACAAGGGCTTCTCCTAATACTAATTGAAGAAACAACCAAACCACACAACCTCCCATCACTGCCCTCTTTTCAAGATCATAAATATGAAGAGGAAATCTCCTTTTTTGTGTCAAAAGAAATGTAAAAAGCACCTTTTCTAGTTGTTACATCTTTCATACTGCAATTCTGCATGAAGACTTTTGTTTGTTCAGAGGAATCTCATTTTAGGAGTGTGTCCTCCATTTTGGGGGCAGCCTACATCGGAAAAGAATGGGAGGAAATAGGATCGAATGTCTTGGTGCTGAGTCCAGAGAGCCAGGGCAGGTCTCCAATCTCTAGAGCAGACTCTGGGGACAGAGAGGCTGGCCTGCTTGGGGAAACCACGTGGATGGACCTTGGAAAATGATCCTGGGTGAGGGTCCCTGGAGAATGGGCAGGGTTGACTGATCCTCAATATGGCACAAACATCCATCCTCCTGCCCAGAAGTGGTATCAAATTCTGTTTACTGGTTTGGAGAGAAAACAGATTGGCTCTTTGGATGGAGGCAGAAACTTAAGGAAATATTCTGGAGTTCACCTGTTCACCTCGTAGAAATAGCTCAAGGCTGGGCATCCGGAGACCTGAGGCTCTGTATCTACTGTCCTGGGTGCTGGGGCTAGAGATGCAGAGGGTGAAATGGAGAAGAGCTTGGGTAAAGAAGGCAAGGTGAAGGATGAGACCTTTGTTGAAGACGCCCTCCCTCTGCATGTTCTTCCCCAGGCTAACTGCCTTCCACCTCTCCCATTCCCCATCTTGCCTTGGGAAGCCAGTTTAACTCTCCACTGTCCTTGTGTGTTTTTCCCCTTTATCCTTTTGACAGTCTTGCCCAGCCAAGCCTTAGTCTACGATTACACTTCCATCCCCTGCCTTTGCTTCTGAGCAAGGAGATCATGAAACCCTGCTGACCGATGCTTTATGTTTTTCATAATCCCAACTGAACTCTCACTGTCTCAAGGCTATGGTATGGCAGTGCTTCCTCAAGCTCCTCCTCCCTGCTTCACCTCAGCCAAAAGCCCTGCCTCATTTTCACAGAAAAAATCAAGGCCATTAACAGTGAGCTTTCTCTTCTTCCTTCCTCATTTCATGAGTCCCAGATCCCCTCTGATGCTGTCTTCTTTCGCCCCTGTCTGACGTGTAGAGGTAGGCAGCCCTTCGCCTTGCCTTTCTTTCCTCTGCCATTCTCTCTCTCTCACTATTTCCCTTGATGATCCCATCAACTCCCATGGTTGTAATTATCATCTCTATGCCAATGACTCTCAAATCTTCTTGTCCAGCCTTAACCTCTCTCCCACCTTTCTCTTTCTCATCTCCAACTACCTTTTAGATGTCTTGAACTGAATGTCTAGTAGACATATTAAACTCAACGTCCAAAACCAAACTCATGAACCTTCTCCTAAAACTTTCCACTCTTCCTAACCCCTCTATGTTACTGTTGAGGATACCGCCATCCTCCCAGTCACCCAACCCAGGCATCATCCTCACTCTCACCCACTGTATCTAATCAGTCCTCAAGTCCTGTTGTTTCTACTTTCATAGTATGGCCTATATAAGCCTCCTTCCCTCCAGACATTGCCACCACCCTGGCACAGCACTCAACACCTCATACTTGGACTATTGCAATAATCTTTGGGCTGGTCTCCCGGCCCCAGGTCTCTCTCTACTCCATTCAATCCCCCACTCAGCTATCAAATCTGATCTATCGAAAATGCAGGTCAAATCATACCCCTGCCTCACTCCCTTCCTCAATAAACTCCAGTGTCTTCCTATTACCTTCAGAATCAAATACAAAGCTCTGTTTGTCTTTTAATTAACCTCATAATCAGCCCCTTTCCTACTTTTCCAATCTTCTTCTCTTCTACTTTCTACCACATACTTTGGGATTCAGAGTTGCTCCTCACACAGGATGCTCCATCTCCCTACTCTGGCTGTTCTGCTTGGCTGTCCCCCGTTCCTGGAATGCACTCTCCTCACCTCTGCCTTTTCGCTTCCCTGGCTTCCTTCAAAGTTTTGCTAAGGTCTCACTTTCAAGAAGTTTTCTTAATCCTTCTGACTCCCTGGGCTATCCCTCTGTTGATAACCCCCAATTTGTCCCTGTCTATAATGTGTTTGCTTGTTGTCTCTAGCATTAAACTGTGAAGTCCACGGGAGCAGGGGCTGTCTTTTGCTTTTCTTTGAATCCCCAGTATTTAGCACAGTGTACATACAGCATATAATTGGTGTTTAATAAATGTCAGTTGACTGGATGACTACATACATCCCCACTGACATAGCATTTGGAATGTTGATGATATGACATCTCCATGACAGAGTCCAAGAAGGACTCTTGCCTTGAATCCCTGCTGACCCACTGACCCCATGACTAAGATACATTTAGGGATAATTGAGAAAAGCTATCAATAAGCATATATTAAGCACTTATTGCATATCAGGCTAAGTGCTGAGGTTGCCAAGAAAAGAAAACACAGTGCCTACCCTCAGGAAGCTTCCATTCTAATGGAGAAGATAATGTGTATATAAATGAATACATATAAGATACATGCAGAGTAGATCCAAAGTAATCTGGGCGGAGGAGGGGTAGTGGTCGACATAAATTTCGAAGCAAGTCAGGAGGTTGAGGTGAGGAGAAAGAGCATTTCAGGAATGGAAGACAGTCAAGCATGGAGCCCAGAGACAGAGGGACATGTGGGAGGAACAGCAAGGATGCCGATAGACCTGAACTGTAGACTTGGTGGAGGAGGATAAAGGGTAGGAAGGCTCCCAGTTGTAGAGGTAGTAGAACACCTGGAAGTAAGGGAGGAGGTACACAGGCTGAAGTGGGCTATAGGAAAATCACTTTGACAATTCTTTGGAGAATGGATTGAAGGGACTGGCATACTCTAAAACCTCTGAACCTCCAGAAGTAAGAGAAGACCTAGAGCTGGAGAGAAGGGAGAGAACCAGAGCTGAGGGAAGGAGAGAAAAGTCTGCATGGACTATGTGGCTCCAGGACCATCTGGTCCTAGAGATGGCAGCAGCGAGAGGCAGGGATGGAAACCAAACCACCTGAGAGAAATGGTAAAGCTCCTGTTTAATGTTGAGTTTCAGGACCAAGTATAAAAGCTCTGGGACCAAGAGAGGTCCAGGATTAGCAGCAAGAAGCGGCGGGAAAAATCTGGACTTTGTCCTCCACTAACTACAACCTTGAATTATGTGAACTATGCACATCTGGGGGAAGGGAGCTGACTCTGGTAACCCTTGGTGCTCTTCCTCTTTGGGAAAGGAGCCCAGACCATGGGGTAATGCTATACATCTGGAGGGCTGTCTAGGTTTCTGAGGGAGGTAGAGCTAATTAGAGTGGGAGGATAGTGAGTGACCTTCACTGTTTCTGTGTAAGCTCCTATTCAAGTGCTGTGTGGGGGGAAATACTGTCCTATATTCAGTATATTGTTAGCCTGGATGCTTGCACGGGAGTTAAGAGACTTTTTATCTATTCTGTAGAACTGTATTTTGATGTCCCCAAGGGATTCTTGAGGAGGGGAAAAAACAACTCACATCTTGAATTTTCAGTCTACCTGAGGGCACAAGCCAAAGATCTGCGAGAAGCTCCCCCAATCTAAATCCTATCTGTATAAATTCATAGCTAAGATTCTGGACCAGGGACTCCAGAAAGATAGCTACAGTCCAGGCCCTGCTTTCAAGAAGCTACCCACAAGAACAAAACTAGGAGTTTCATAGATGTGAAGAAAAGCTTCCTGAAAATGGGAGTGATCCCAAAAGAAGAATGGGCTACCTTGGGAAGTAGTGAATTCCCCAGCCCTGAAGGTCTACAAGCAAAGGCTGGATGACCACTGGATAGGAATGCTACAGAGGACATTCTTGCTCAGCAAGGAACTGGACATAATGGTTCCAGAAGACACAGAATAAAAGCATCTCACAGATCATCTCATCCAGCCCCTTTAGCCCCTGCTTGGATTCCTCCAGTAAAGGGCAGCTCACTCCCTCCCAAGGCAGTTCATCCCACTTTGGGAAAGCTAGAATTCTTAGGAAGTTTTCCCTCATTATCAAGCTTAAATGTACTCCTTGGCAGCTTTCACCCCTTGTTTCCATTTCTCCCATTTGTGGCCAAGTAGAATAAAACCAATCCTTCTTCTGCACACCAGACTTTCAAGAAGACAGCTATATGTCTGTTACCCAAATCTTCTCTTCTTCAGGTTAAAACTGCCGAGCTCTTTCAAGTGATCTTTACATGGCAAGAACTGGAATCCTTTTAGTCTCCTGTTCACCTCACTCTACCACAGTTAGACCACAGTTAAGGGCCTGATTTATCCTCAAGGTCTTAGTTTCCTCATCTAAAAAATGAAAGGGTTGGGCTACATGACCTTGAAGAGCCCTCTGAACTTTTATTCTATGAAGAATGTGATCCAGGGTCTGGGAACCTCTCTAGATCTAAGTTTCCTCATTTGTAAAGTGATGGAGTTGGATGAATGACCTCTAAAGTCCTTGGCTTTAAATCTTATCATCCCCTGTGGGTACTTGTCTTCTGAGTTTTCCAACTGGGGCCCAAACCTAGAAAGTTACAGGATGCTTCCAAAGCAGCATCTCTCCAACCTCGATCAGCCCTCCCCAGGATGTTCTAAGAAACCTTCCTAAGAAGGCCCACCCAGGCCGTGGTCAGTGGCATCCTCGGTCCAGGTAGGAGTCTAAAGTGGGGAGGTCTCATTGCCCAAAGAGTGGACTCTGGCGCCTCCTTGTGGGGAAGAGCCTTCATTACACATATGCTCGAAGAGGATAGTTAACACCCGTAAATACACGTGTGCATCCAACATCCACACCCTGGCCCCCACAGAAATAATCCCGTGAGTGTCCTGTAAACAGAAGCCCTGACTGCACCCCCATCCTCACAGACTAGAGCTCAGAAAAGAATAAAGTCCTCGGAAGGTAGCCTTCGTTCACCTCCCCCAACCCTGGATTCCAAAGCTCTTCCATCTGCCCGGACCTGAGCGGGTGCTGCATGGGGTGAACCCAAGGTCCACGGGGTTCCATGAGGGAATAGCTGCTCCAGTCCTCCTAGGATCAGGCATATAGAATTAGGAGGGTGTTGGAAGGGACTGAACCGAAGGCCTTTATTTTGGAAATGAGGAGACAGAAAGCCAGAAAAGTGATTGGTTGTAGACTAGTGAGTGGCCCAAGGTAAAGCGGCGCCTTTCTGCCTCATGCACTACACTACGCCGTCCCTATGGAGGTGGGTGGGAGCGGAGGGGTAGCTCTGACCCACCCAGGCAACCAAAGTACAGCGTACACAGGCACTGCTGTGAAGGAAACTGAGTACTAGACTTAAAGTCAAGAAGACTCGAGTTCAAATCTCTTCTCAGAAACTTTCTAGCCGGTGATCCTGGCCAAGTCACCTAATTTCTCTGGGCTTCACTTTTCTCATCTAGAAAATGAATGGGAATCTTTAGCCTCTTCCAGTCCTAAATTCATGACTCTATGATAAAAGGATGGATGGACAGAAGCTTCTGCCCATGAACCAAAGCTGCGTCTAGACTAGGGTGGATAGAGAGTAGGACTGAGTCAGGAAGACCCGAGTTCAAGTTCTGACCCCAGACACTTAGTGGCTGTATGCCCTGGGGCAAGTCACTTAATTCCTATCTGCTTCTGTTTCCTCTTCTGCAAAAATAGCGCTTCCCTCCGGGGGCTATTGTAAGGATAAGATGATGTCACTGCAAATCTTTATAAACCTTTAATGATAATAGACATTTACATAGCACTGGGCCAGGCAGTATATTAAATGCTCTACAAATGTTACCTCATTCAATCCCCGCAACAATCCGGGAATGGAAGTGCTATTATTATCCCCATTTTACAGATGAGGAAACTAAGATCAAGTGATTTGCCCAGGGTCACGCATCTAGTAGGTATCTGAAGCTGGATTTGAACTCAGGTCTTCCTGACTCCAAGGTCCTGCACTCTGTCCGCTGTACCACCTGTGTGAGATGAAAAGAGTTCGGAGTCTGAATCTAAGATCAGAAAAGGGCTTTATTCTTTCTCATGAGAAAGGACTCTGCCCCCTGTCGCCCAACATGGTGCAACAGGTAGACACCAGCCTATGGTTATATAATCTTCCAATGCAGAAACCCAAGCCCCCCAAGTGGCCTTCACTCTTACTGGTAGGGGGGCTGTCCCACAACCTAAGCACGGGAATCCCTCTGAGACAAAGGACCCGGAAACATGTGGGTGTCCAATGAAAGCAGTCTTGACCTTATTTGGCATATCTTCTGCTGTGTTGGCTCTGGGGGAGGGGTCTCCATTGCTCTAAGCCCCAGATGGCTTGAAGGTCAGGTGACCTAACCTTAGACCTAGTGAATACTGAAGCCATTCTAGATTTGATTTTTCAGAATGGGGAAACTTCTCTATAAATTATCCTTCACACACGTAACTACCTAATGCTTTTTCAGATCTCCCAATCAAGTCGGGGAAGTGTTGGAGAACCTGTCTCTCCAAGAGCATCTAAAGGCACTCTTGGACCCCTTTCCCTGCTCTGACGTCCTCCCTTGACTCAGGTTCATCATCTCCTAGAGCTGGCTTACCTCCTCACTTCCTCCAGGAAGTCTTCCCTGATCAAGCCAACAGCAGAATCATAGGCTCTCTGACTTGGAAGCCACCCTCAAAAGGCCATCAAATCCATCTTGAATCTAAGCAGGAATTCCCTCTAGAGTTGTAAGAGACCTTAGAAATTATTTTTATCAATTTTAAAGGTAATGAAACTGAGAATCAGGGAAACTGTGACTTGTCCAAGGCCACACAGATAGATGGTAAGAAACACCTGTGTCAGAGGGTGGAGCCAAGATGGCAGCGTAGAAGCAGCAAGGTATCGTAGCTCCCAAATAGCCACCTCAAATACCCATAAAATATGACTCTAAATAAATTTTAGATCTCTAAATCACACACAAATATACCTCCCACTGAAGGCAGCTCAGCTACAAAGGACCATCTCAATGCCGGGAGCTGAAACCAGCCCATCCTGAAACCTCAGCATGGCCCCGGGGGTGGCTGGACAAGCCTAGCCAAGCCAAGCCACAGCTGGAGCTTCAGGAGAGTGGATCAGCGGCAGTTGTGGCAGTTTCCAGAATTATCAAGCCATAAGAAACAAGGACTAAGTGACAGGTCAGTGGAACTCACCTAAACTTGGGGAAGAAAAGCGAGTCTGGCCCAAATTGCCTCCAGGGCAAGGAAGCAGCAGAAGAGTGGCCCTGCAGCTGCCTCCACATAGCTGCTTCAAAGCTCCCGGCCTGCAGATTGCAGGGGGGCCAAGTGATTGTTCAGAGGCCAAATGCTCTTGCATTGAGCAGCCTGGATCCGGATCGTGGTCTTGAGTGGTGGTCCTGGGGTGTGTTTTCAGTGAGCCAAAGCTGGTGGGGGCTGCAAAAAAACGGCAGCTTTCTAATAGCTCTGGCAGCTGGGAAAACCCCAGTGATTTGGGACAGAGCTTTCCCCTTTGGAAGCAGAGTTCCACAGAGCTAAAAAATCATTGACTGGCCATCATGAGCAGGCAAAGGAAGCAAAGTAAGAACAGCAACCAAACTCTAGATTCCTTCTTTGGGGATAAGAAGACAAAGCATTGTATGGGAGGAAGACAATGCAGTCAGAACTCCCACAACAAAAGCTTCCAAGGAACATGAAGACTGCCTAAAAGCCATAGATAAGCTTAAGAAGGATTTTGAAAACCAAATGAGAGAAGTGGAGGAAAAATTGGGAAGAGAAATAAGAATGATGCAAGAAAATCATGAAAAGAGAGTCAACAACCTGGCTAAAGAAAATAACACCTTAAAAAATAGATTAACTCAAATGGCAAAAGAGGCCCAAAAAGCCAATGAGGAGAAGAATGCCTTAAAAAGTTGAATTTGCCAGATGGAAAAAGAATCTCAAAAGCTTTCTGA
>CM053587.1:310772370-310826095 GCA_028646515.1 Pseudochirops corinnae | reverse complement strand
CAAGAGGGAAAGGGTCAACCTTACTCTCATAGAACTTGGCTTAGGGAAGGAATGACATAAACTCTAAACTGGGTATCTTGCCACCCAGGAGAGGAGGGGGGATGGGGATGAGAAGTGGGATGAGGAGGGGAGCGCAGGATGGGGGGAGGGTTGATGGAAGTACACACTTCTGTAAAGGGACAGGGACAGGGTCAGGTTAGAGAACGTGCGGGCGGGGGGGGAGGGATAGGAAGGAGGGATATATAATCAGTCTCTCACAATATGCCCATTGTGGAGAGGTTCTGCGTAATTACACATGTACAACCTGTATTTAATTACTTGTCCTTCCAGTGGGGGTGGGTGACAAGGGAGAAGGGAAAGAATCTAGAATTTAAAGTTCTATATTCAAATGTTAAAAATAATATGTATATCTATATACAATTATTATTATTGTCATTAACTACATCCAACTGGGAATTAAGATACACAGCCACTGTGATAGAAAGATCCATCCTGCCCTACCAGAAAGTCAGAGGGGCGAGTGGGAGGACATAGGAGAAAGCAGATTGAGGGAGGGGTTATACAGTGGGATGGCTGTTTTGAGGTGTTGGGTAGGGGAGGGATAGGGAGAAAATTTGTAGCTCAAAATCTCGTGGAAATGAATGATGTAAACAAGAAAATTAATTAATTTATTTTTTAAAAAAAGAAATACCTGTGTCTTTTGACTCCAAATACATGGCACTTTGGGAGACCTCTTCTACTCAACCTCAAAATGTTCTTTTTAATTGAACCAGGAAATAGAAAAGATCTCAAAAAATATTCCCCACAAGCCAGGCTTCACAAATCCAGGACCTGTTTTTCCTTCTACTGTGATTGAACAGAAAATTCCTCTACCAGGGGTGGGGAACCTGTAGCCTGGAAGCCACACGTGGCCCTCTGGGTTCTCAGGTGCAGTCCTTTGAATGCATTTGTTCTTCGAAGCTTGGATTCAGTCAAAGGGCTGCATTTGAGGACCTAGAGAGTCACATGTGGCCTGGAGGCCACAGGTTCCCCACCCCTGCACCTTCTCATACTGTGTAGTTGTTGGCCAGTTTTCCCAGAAACGGTCACTATGGTTCTTCATGGCTGCGTCTGCCCAGCTTGCTGAAGGCTCCCTTTGGTTCAATTACTAATTCAGGTTGTGGGAGTAGGGGAGTTATGGGAGAACATTGCTATGGTCCATCCCTGGTGGAATCTGGAGGAAAGGCTGGAGTCTAGAGTTGATGTCAGCAGAACTGGGTTGGATTCCAGGAAGGTTTTGACCTGTGTGATCACGAACAAGTCGACTGACCTATCTCTTGGCCTCAGAGGGGATAGGGCTTTGACGGGCTGCTCCAGTTCTAAATCCTAGGAGGCCAGGAATGGATGGGTAAGCCCTTTTCCCAACCTGATCCCTCCAAGTTTTGATTGGACCTTGGGTGTTCTAAGGTCTTTCATGTCTCTGACGCTGTGGATTCAAACTCTGATGGTCTCTCCTCTCCAACCCACTCCCCTCCCCTCCAGCTCTCCAATTTTCAGTGGTTCTTCTCTATGGAGAGCCCATCCCAAACAGCAGGGCCTCTATCAAGGACTTCAGCTGCCTTCCGGCCACCTGCAGCATCTGCTCCCAGGAAGCAAGATGGAGGAAGTAGCCCACAAGGCCCCCTCACCTTCCTCACCACCCATTCTGGTCCTCATTGAAGAGCACGAGGATGCTGGACCCTCCCCACCCTATTGGACACCCATGCTTTCCTTAGAAATTTTCACTGTCAGGTGGAAATAAACCACACAGACACACGAATGTATGAACACAGCTGAACCTGGAGGTGATACAGATACTGATCCACTCAGGAAATCTGGATGTTTTTTAACTTTTCACTTATGTGTTATGTGACCTGGGCCAAGATACTGCCTCCCTCTAGTCTTGTTTACCCATCTGAGATCCTAAAATTTGATCTTTGGACATCCTTCTTAATCACACATTCTGAGATGTTACATCTCCTAACTCAACATTCTGTTGTTAGCATTTACAGCTTCAAAGTTTGCAAAGCACTTTTATCTCATTTTATCCTTGCAATAACCCTGGGGCAAAGGTATTATTATAGCATCATGCTCAGTCATTTCTGACTCTGTGACTCCATGAAAAGTCCATGGCAAAGACACTGGAGTGGCTTGTCATTTTCTTCTCTATGTGTCCCCATTAAACAGATAAGGAACTGAGGCAGTGGTTAAGTGACTTGCCCAGGGTCACATAGCCAGTGCTTGAATTTGAACTCACATCTTCCTGACTCTGGGTCCAGTGCTCTATCCATGGTGCCAACTCTACCATTCTAAGATCCAAGATTCCTCCCAGCTCCGCTCTGACCTTGGATAGTGTAAGGCCCTTCACAGATCTGATACCGCAGATCCTAACTTCTTTGGCTTCCCCCGGGCGTCCCCACCCCTACTCTATAAGAGCTCCAAGGTCTCAATCTCCAACGTTTCACAATCACGTCCAAACTTTTTTTTTTAATTGGGTCTCCTTTATCCTCCCCTAGACTGGTGTAGGCCAGTCTCTCCACTGATCTGCACAGAAGCCTTGACCTACTCTTATTTCCAACCTGGATCTCTTCAGGTCTTGTGGTCTCATTATTCTGGGGACCTCCCATTATTCCCAGGACCTTCTGGTGCTGAATTTAGTGGGGATACTCAACTGGCATGGCCCTACTGTAGCTCACAACTCCTGAGCTCAAGAGATCCACCAGTAGAGATTAGGAGCATGCAACACTATTCTTAACATATATTTTAAATTCTACAGGCCATCCCAGCTCTGACATCCTGTGTTCTAAGGGCCCTCCCAGCTCTGACATCCTGTGTTCTAAGAGCCCTCCCAGCTCTGACATCTTGTGTTCTAAGGCTCTCCCAGTTCTGACATTGTGTTCTAGGACCACTCTCAGCACCAACATTCTATGTTCTATCCTCCCTCCCAGGGAGGATTCAATCTTCTAAAGTTCCTTCGAGGTCTGAGCCCCTATAACTTGTCTAGTGTATAGGGTATGGGAATTGTGTACAGCGGGGTGAGAAGAGACCAGAGGACTTGTGCTTCTCACCTCCCAATAACTCTGCAGGCCCCCGCCTCCTCTCCCTCTGTGCCCTAGAGAGCAAGCCAAGTAGGAATGTTTATATAGAGTAAAAAGACTTTATTAAGAAGGCTTTGAAGTCAAAAAATAAAACTCTTGATACAATTTTCTTAACCGTCAAGTCAGCTCAGCAAATATATAATCAGTACTTTAGCTGTGTAAGGTTAAAGGTCCGTTATTTTCTTTAAAATAAAATATATTTTAGTTCTTAAAATTTATTCAATAAAGTACATATTTTCCTATAAATTCCCTACATATACACAAGGTAAAAAATAAAAAAATAAAACTAAAAAAATAATAAAAACTTAAAGACATAATCAGCAAAAGGAGAAATTTTTTCTTTTTAAAAAAAGGTAGGTTTCTTCTGTTTGTGACATGACAGTTCTGTCCCCTCCCCACCCCAAGTGGCCCCCCCTCCCGCCCAGGTGTGGTCTGTACTGCCTCCCGTCCCTGCTGTCCGATTCTTGTGGTTCTGTCCTCGCTAAGTCCCCCTCCCCCCAGTGGCGCTGGAACCCGCCTCCCCCCTCCCTCCCCCCTGGGCCCACCTGGCCTCCTCCACACTGCCCAGGGACCCCAAATGGAAAGCCCTCCCTTAGAAAAAGAAAGAAGGAAGACGATGCTCTCCGCAGGCAGGTGGGCGACCAGGCGGAGAGAGCCCTTGGCCCTCCAAGGAGCAACTGGAAAGACGAGCAAAGATGCTCCATATAAAACCCGCCCCCCAAGAGGTTCAGAAATAGAAAAAGACAACCCTTGTGTGTTCTAAATAAAAAGTGCCATTGGACCTCTTCTCTCTGTTTATTTTAACTTTTCAACTGAATACTGTTATTTGGAAACAACTGTAGGACAGCCAGTCTGCCTAGTCCCGGCAGCTTCCACACCTGGGGTCCAAGTTAAAGCTATTCTGTAAACATTGGAGGTTTGTTTTTTTTCTCTGTGGTTTTCTATTCCCCCCTTCCTCCCCCCCAAGCCCAATTCACATACCTCCCCCTGTTCCCCCTGACCAGCTCTCCCTCCCCCCCAGTCCCAGTCCCCCTCCCCCAAAGCTCCTCTCCCCTCCCCCCATCCCTCCTCCTCCTCCCCCTGGGAGTCATGTTTTTAAATAAAAAGGTCGGAGTGGAAAGGGGTGTTTGGGTGAAGGAAGGGGAGGAGAGGAGAGGAGAAAGAGGAGGAGTAGGAGGCAGGGAGGTCCCCCTTTCTCCTCTCATCTATGCTGGCCCCTACTCCCCCCTCCCCCCCAGCTGAAGGGCAGGGGGCAGCTAGGAAAAGATATGAATGGCCTGGGTGGCTGGGGTATGGCAGGCGGGGCACTCAGGCTCGGCCTTCCCGCAGATCCGGACAGCACACTCCATGCAGAAGAGGTTGTGGCCGCAGGGTACTAGGGCGGCAATGACTTCACTCTCGTAGCACACCATGCAGTCCCGGGAGGCCTTGCGCGCACCCTCTGAGCTGCTGGAGTCTGTAGGGGAGCCGGAGGCTGCTGACACGCTGCCTGGCAGGGAGGATGACGACGATGAGGAGTAGCCCGTGCTGTTGGAGAAGGATGACAGAGAGCCCTGGGGCCCTGGGAGCCAGGAGAGGGCGCTGACAGGCTCGCTGGGGATGCGCCGGGCCAGCGGGTGCTCGAGGCCGATGCCCCCTGGCTCAGGCAGTGTAGGGGAGTGACGCGGGGTGGCGGCACCGCTTAGCCCACTGTTCCTCCGTTGGGGGCAGCCGGGGACCGAAGGACAGCCGCCAAAGGCCTGCAGGGGATTGGTGCGTTCAAAGGGAGACCAGATGGTAGCCGGCGTGGTCAGGTCGAGGGCCAGGAAGTCAAAGCCAAAGTCACAGTCCTCAGAGCCCAGGGGTGGGGCAGGCGGTGCAGCAGACTGATTATCCCCCCCAAAGCTGAAGCCACCTCCACCCCCGGGGCCAGGGCCAGGACCATATGGACTGGTGGGACTGGCCTCCGCCGCAGGGGCCCGGCTGCCATAGAAGGCCTCTGCCGGGGCCAGGCTGTCTGCGCGCAGGCCGGCTGAGGGCCGCCGGGCCGGGTTTGGTGCCTTGGCCCAGAGCCCCGCAGGACCGCCCAGCAGGTCAAGGCAGACATCAGTGCCGTTGGAGTGAAAGTCATTCTCAGCACCAGCATCGATGAAAGAGCCTGTGCGCATGGTGATGTGGGCCTCGATCTCCTCACGGGCCCGGTCTACATTCTCCGGCATGCCCGTCACCTCAAACACAGGCTCCTTGTCCCGGCTCGGCGTCACAATGTACGTGTGGGTTTGCTGCTGGATCCGCTTGATGGTGGCACCCTTGGGCCCCACCACCAGCCCCACCACTCGGTAGGGGACGCGGACCTGGATGGTGGTCTGCCCGGGGAGATTGGGGGGCCCTTGCACAGATCCCGTCAGGCCGTTCACCTTGTTGCGTGTGGCCCGGATCATGGAGAAGTGCTCAGCGGCCGACAGGATCTCCCGCTTCGCCATCTCCACGTCCTCTTTGCGCCCAGTCACGATGAAGATTGGCTCCTCACCTCGCACAGGGGTCTTGATGTAAGTGTTGGTTTTGGCTCGAAGGGCCTTGATCTTGCATCCTGAGGTGGGAGGAGAAAAGCAATGATCAGACTCCCACTTCTAGAACCTCATACCAAGCTCTCACAACTCTCACATTCCACCCCACCCCCAAAAACCTCTCCCTAGCCCCTGAAAAACAGAGGAGTCTCAGAACCACCCTGCAAGGTAGACCTGGAGCCAGGCCTTTCCCTCCCCGGGCCCGCATGTCAGGAGGCGCTTTAACAATGGGCACACAGTAGGTGCTTCATAAATGCTCACTGACTGGCTAGCTGTCATCTGTAGAAGGGGGGGAGGTACCCTGACTCCAAATTAAGTACTTACTATCTACTGTACCACACCGGCTCCCAAAGTCACAGTCAGATGGCAGCCTGAACCCGTGCGTGCTGACCCCACAGCTCACGCCCTTTACCTTGTACAAGAATCCTGAGTCTTTACTGAACAGAGGGACCTACTGAGTCACGGGAGTTCTCGTGGACCAAGCTTCCTAACTGGTCTTTCTTCATCTAGTCTCCTGTTTCCTCTTGACATCACAGCTGTGATTGTGTCAATCCATTCTTTGCAATAGAATCTTCAATGGCTCCCCACTGCTTACAGGCTCAAACACAACCAGCCCATTAGCTGTTCCACAAGCTCAGCAGCCCGCCTCCTCCCTGTGCATCTTGCACAGGCATTTTCCCCATCCCTCAGTGGAATCTTTTGTTTCCTTCAAGGCTCAGCTGAGGTGCCTCTGGGAAGCCTTTCCTAAGTTAGCTTTCAACCTGGAGTTAGGAAGACCCGAGTTCAAATCCTGCCTTGGACAACTACTAGCTGTTTGACTCTGGACAAGTCCCTTCAGTACTCTCTGCCTCAGAGAGAGTTGGACTAAAAGCCAGAGAGATCTGGGTTCAAGTTTGACCTGTGACACATACCAGCAGCTCAGTCATCCTGGGCAAGCCACTTCACTTTCTCAGCATTTTAGGCCAACACCGGCAAACTCAACCAGAAAAAGGTCCCTGTGGCTATAGATTGTTTGTGAAACCACAAACCCACAATATCTACATTGCACTGGTGGCATGTGTTGTTTCTGTTTAACCTTTCCCAAGGACATTTTCACTTGGTTTGGGCTGCAGTCCAGTTCTGCAGGCCTCACGGCCCAAGGGAACACATAACCCCTCCACTCTAAGCAATTCTGAGACTGAGGGGTGTGGAAGGTTGGAACTTCCTTACCTGGAAGTTTCCTCTACCAATGAAATCACAGGCCCAGAAACTCATCTGAGCCCCCACAACAATCCTGCTGGTTAAGTACTACAGATATAATTAGACCCATTTTACAAATGAGGAGACTGAGATTCAGAAACACATTCAGTGACTTACACAAGGCTACACTTGGCACGTGCTAGAGGCAAGATTCAAATCCAGGTTTTTCAACCCTAAGTCCAGTAAACTGGCCTTAGGTGGGCCTTTTCTAATGCTAACATTGTGTTCTAAGGGGCCTCCCAGCTCTAAGGGCCCTGCTATCCTGTGTTCTAAGGCCCTTCCAGCCCTGCCATCCTGTGTTCTAAGGCCTCCCACCCCCCCCAGCTCTGGCGTTCTCTGTTCAAAAGGCCTGCTTATTCTGACATGCTGTGTTCTATGGCCCAAGGCTGTCAGTCAACAAGTATCTATTGTGTGTTTGCTATGGGCAAGGCACTCTGCTCCCTGCTGGGGTTACAAAGAGAGCCAAAAACCACAGTCCCTGCCCTTGAGGGGCTCAGGGTCTGCTGGAGGAAGGCAGTGTGCAAACAGCCAAGTGTGTACAAGACACAGAGAGGATAAGTAGCAGCATGGATGTGGAGGGGAGGGGGCCTCCTGCAAGAAGGCAGGATTTGAGAGGAGTCTTGGGAGGAAGCCAGGGGGCAGAGGGGAAGAAGTAAAGCATTCCAGGAAGGGGGCACAGAACCAAGAGACAGCAAGACAGCCAGTATCATGGAGAGGAGAAAGTGTAAGAAGGGGACAGGCTGTGAAGGGCTCCCAATGAGAAAGAGAGGACTGCATTGGGAAGGTAATGGGGAGCCACCACAGTTTATTGATTTGGGGCGAGGGTGTGATATGAATGTGACTTAGGAAAATTACTGTGCCAGCTGAGGGAAATGATTCTAAGAGATTGGAACAGAGAGAGGCCTGAGACAGAAAAACCAACCAGAAGGCAGCTACTGAACCAGCTTAGCCATGAGGTGATGGCGCCTGTCCTGGGGGGCAGCTACATGAATGAAGAGAAGGGGATCTGGATCCTCAAGGCCCTGTGAAGGGAGAAACAAGACAGAACAGACATGAGAGGGCTTGACAATGAGCCCTAAGTTGGACGCCCCGGTGACAGAAGACAGTGGGGCCCTTGCCAGTGACAGAAAAGTCAGGAGAGAGGGAAGAGTTTGGGAGAAAATAGAATGAGTTGTTTGGGACACACTGGATTTGAGATGCTGAGGAGATATCCAGTTTGAGGTGTCCTAGAGGCAGCAGGAGGGATGTGGTCAGGAGAGGGGGTGAGGCTGGATGGAGAGGCCTGGGAGCTGATGTCACTGACTGAAGAAGAAGAAGAAGAAGAAGAAGAAGAAGAAGAAGAAGAAGAAGAAGAAGAAGAAGAGAGGCCAGGACAGAGGCTTAGAAGATACCCTCTTAGTGCGCATGACCTGGAGGAAGATCTAGCTGAGCAGACTGGAGAACCAGAAGAAAGAACCTAGGTAAGCATATCCAGAAAAGGGGGCCTCCAGAAGCTCTAGACTGATCTAGAATGATGCACACTGAGAAAAAGCCATGACATTTGGCAATTAAGAGATCGCTGGTTACTTTAATGCTGAGGCTGGAAGCCAGGTGACACAGACTTGGGCACTGAGGAAGGAAAAAGGAAGTAGAGGCACTGGAGACAGCTTTCAAGGAGTCTGGCAGAAAAAGGGAAGAGGGATATGGGAGGAAGCAGGTGGGGATGGCTGAACCCAGAGTTAGGGTGTTTAAGCATTAAGGGAATCGTAGGTGCGGTAATAAGCAGCAGTGAATGTAAGTCAGGGGTCAGGCGAGACGGAAGATTAGAGAGAAATGTTAGCTGAGAGGGGGCCTGCTAGAGGAGAGAGGATGTTTGCATGTACGTGCATGCGTGCGTGCATGTGTGTGTGTGTGTGTGTGTACGTGTGCACGTGTGTGGACTTGAGCCCTTGATTTCTGTCATTAGCCTGGGCAAGTCTCTTAACCTCTGCCTGCCTCAGTCTGCTCTAAGCTAAAGCAGAGATAATAGTGGCATCCACCTCCCAGGGCTGTTGTCAGGATCAAATGAGAGAATGTTTTTACAAAGCTCTGCAAAGGTTAGAGCATCATACAAACGCTACTTATACGACTGTTGTTGTCATTAATCTTCTGACCTGAGGCAGGTCCTTTTGAAGCAGTTTCCTCCTCTGTAAAATGGGAATCATGAAACTTGCACTGCTTGCCTGGAAGGGAATTATTGTGAAAGAAAGCTTTCTGTGCACCCCAAAAAGCCACTGATGGGAAAAAGATCAGCATCTGGGCTGATTTCAGATGCCACTGAATTGACGTAATTCCTCCTGGCTTTGGTTTTGATGGAGGAATCAGGATCATGACTCCAGAACTGGGAAGGTCGGAGGAGGAGGAGTTCTGGATCCCTGGCCAGCTCTAAGTTCAACAGAACTGAGGTCACCAACAACTCTCCTGGAGTGTGCTCAGGGCCAGGGGGTGGGTCACACAGTCAAGGATGGAGGAGGAAAGTCATATACTGCCATCAGTTTCCAGAGTCACAGGAGAGACTTAAATCACTATATAAGGACAGGGGCCACCCTTGTTACTTCAGTGGCAAAGGGAATGCCTGGATGGGGGAAGGCCGGCACCTTTGCCTGAGTCTGCCTGGACCACAGAGCACCTGGCCAGGGTCACACAGCCAGCATGTGGCCACAGGTGAGATTTGGAGCCAAGTTTTCCAGGCTCTGGGCCTACTGTATGAAGGCTGACTCCTACTCAGTATTCTCCAGAGGATCCCTATCACCTCTCCTCAATCAAACATAAAATCTGGTTTGGCATTCGAAGTCCTTTATATGCCCTGGTACTGTTCTAGTCTTCTGATACCCCCAAGGCTTCTCTGCCACCCCCATTCATGTACTCTAACCCAGAGCCTCTGGCCTCCTGGTTCTTCCTGCCACTGGACCCTCCATCTCCAGACTCCAGGCATTTGCTCTGGTGTCCCCCATGCCTGGAATGCTCTCCTTCCTCATCTCTACCTCCTGGCTTGCTTCCAGCTCCAGCTACAATCCCACCTGCCACAGGAAGCTTTCCCCAAGTCCACTTAATGCTAATGCCTTCCCTTGGAGGAGAATTTCCAGTTTACATAATGCAAACAAAACATGTCCTGAAACAAATCAATTCTCTTCTGTGGGACTCAGTCTCCCCACCTGTAAAATGAGGGGGCTGGGCTCAAAGGTCTCTGGGGTGCCTTCTCACTCTGCCACCTTCCTAAGTGATAAAGACAAACGAAGCAGCGGCTAGACTTGGTTGGGGCTGCCTTCTCTCAGGTCCCTCTACCATCTTCCCAGTGAACAGGACCCAGAGAAAGAGGCATCAGGCCATGTAGGCACTGCAGGTTCTGAGGCAGGGGGAAGGCTCCAGCCCAGACATCACCCCAAAGTCTGGGAGGGGGCAGGAGGCCCAGGAGCCTTCGTACCAACAAGCCAACTGACTCCTCTGCTGGAACCCAGAGAACGCCGTGGCCCAGAGCCACTAGATGGAGAATGCAAAGATCTGCCTTGGAATTCCAGCTTTGCAACTTCCTCACTGCGTGACCTTGAGGGAGTTACTTAGTATCTCTGCCCCTCAATTCCTCATCTTTAATAGGGGGAGCATTGGCTAGGATGCTCTCTACCATCATTTTCAGTAGATATCTTATCTAAGTTTTGCTCTGTGGCAAAAATAGGAGAATCCGGGGAGGACTGGCTTAGGTGGGTGGCTGGGAGGGCTAGGACTGGGGGAGCCAAGGCATGGAAAGGCCTCCTAACAAAGTGGAAATGGGCTGCCTGGCTTATTGTAAGAAGCAAAGTGGAGGGGAGAGGGGGAGAGAGGGGGGGAAAGAGAGAGAGAGAAAGAAAGAGAGAGAGAGAAAGAAAGAGAGAGGAGAGAAAAGAGAGAAAGAGAGAGAGAGGAGAGAGAGGACAGAGAAAAGAGAGGGAAAGTGGGGGGAGAGAGAGGAGAAAGACACAGAGACAGAGGGGAGGGAGAGAGAGAGGGAGAGAGGGGGAGAGGTGGAAGGAGAGAGAGAGAGAGGAGAGCGAGAGAGAGAGCAAGGAGAGAGAGAGAGAGAGAGAGAGAGCACACAGAGAGTATGTGTATGAAGTGCTCAGAAAACCTTAAAAAGAACAATGTAAATGTTAGTAGGGTAGTGAGTTTCCCATCATTAAGCCCAAAGCCAGCTGACCATGGCTCAGATGTTGTAAGGAGGCCTCTGGATGGATGACACAAGGGCTGAATCCCATACCTCCTTAGTCTCTTTCCAGATCTAGGCTCCTTCATTTTCTTTGTTAATGAACCAACCTCCGGAGTGGTCCTAAGGAAAAGGGCCTATGGCTGGGCCAGTGGGGCATGTCCTGAGACCTAAGTCCTAGAAGGGTGTGGTGTGGTGTCGGGAGGGCAGGACTCTCCCTACAGATATAACTCTCAAGTCCATGTCTTGGGACCCAAGCAAGGTCACTCAACTCTCCTCCCAGGGGTTCCCAAGCAGTTTCATTCTTTCCTCCATCAAAGGGCCTAGACACAAGAGGTGCTTAATCAATACATATTGGCAAATGGAATCCAGGGCACTAGGGTCTGACAACTAAAAGCGCCTGCCGCTGTAACATCAGGGCCCATGGATAATCCCTGCCAGCCACAGCCAAAAGCTAGAGGCTGAAACAGTGACCCCATGAGGATGAAGCCAGGCTTACAGCATCTCCCCAAGCTAGTCACATCCAGGCTGCCCTTACAAAGCTGACCCCGATCTGCTCTCTGCTCCCCATTCCAATGACCAGGCCTCCTCCCTGCCTTTGCCCTTGCTGGGCCACCATACCCTGGCCTCCCCCTGAATCTGGCCTTTTCCCATTCAAGATTTTCCAGGACAGCCACAACGGAGTGGACGGGGGCTAGACTTGGCAGCTGGAAAGATTATGGTTTCAGTATACCCATAAAATGTGTGACTTGGGGCAAAGCACTTTAACAGCACTCTGCCTCAGTTTCCCCATGGGTAAAATGGGTATAATCAAGTACCTCTCTCCCACCCCACAGTTAGGACATAAAGAGCTTGGCAAACCTTACTTTGCTACAGAAATTCTAGCTATTACCAATAACTATGATTTCTTCCTTTGTTGAAGGGAGATAATTCTATCCTAGATACTTATCTCTCCTGAGAGGATCAGGAGGCTCAAAAGATATTCAAAGTGCTCAGCAAATGCCAGAATAAAAGTCAGCTCTTATCTCTTAAAGCTCAGCAGGGCAGGGTGGAGTAAGCTGAGTTACAAGACCAGTCAAGGGAGTGACCTTGGACAAGTCACTTCCACCCTTGGAACCTTATTTTCCTCATCTATAAAACTGAGGAATTATCCTAGATGACTTTTGAGGCCTCTTTTCACCTCTAAGTTCCATGACCACATCTTTGCTTGTCAGACACTTCACTCACTAAGCATGGGGATGCAAAGACAGGCCAAAACAAGGTCCCGGCTCTCCAGGGGCTCAGTGTAAAGAGGGGAAAAGATATTTAAATGACAAGACTCACACTAGAGAGAGAAAAGGAGTGGGGTAATCACCGAAGGAAGACACCAGGGGCTGGGGGAGGCCTCCTGCAGCACACAGGATCTGAGCCAAGGAAGCCAAGAGGCAAAGAGAGCATTCCCAGGTGGGGGGCAAGGCCAGGGCAAAGGCTTGGAGAGGAGAGATGGGAGTATCTTGGTTAAGAAACATCAAGAAGGCTCATACATAGTTAGATCATGGAGCCCAGAATGTGGGAGGGAGTAAATTATACAACTAGAAAGATAAGAAGGGACCTGGTTTTAAATGCTCAACAGAAGACTCTGGAATGTTTGATCCCGGGGGCAGCTAGGTGGCTCAATGGACAGAGAGCCAGCCCTGGAGTCAGGACAACCCGAGTTCAAATCTGGCTTCAGAAAATTACTTGACAAATTACTCAACCTCAATTGCCTCAAAAAAAGGGGGGGGGGGGGCTTAAAAATATATTTGATCCTGGAGGTAATAGGGAGCCACTGGATTTAACTGATTAGAGGGGAGATGGAACCATCAGCCCTGCTCTTCAGGAAAAATCATATTCTAGGGCTTGACACAGCACATAGCCAAATGTTTTAATAAACCCTTATTGACTGATTGATTACCTATTACCAAACTTCTCCATGCCATTCATGGTTGGCCTCAATCCTCCGTCAGAGGCCCCTCATCTCCCTCTGCTCCAGTCCATGAACACAACTTCTACCTTGCCTTTCTAGACCTGATCCCATCTCATCTTCAAAGTCCCTTCCACGTTAGTCTGTATCCTCCAAGAAGCCCTTCACACTTCAGTTTACACAGCAAGCTCCATGCATCCTTCTTTGTCTGGTACATGCACGACACAAGACTTGGTGCCTGGAAAGGGTCCCAGCCTGACTCACACACCCATCCACCTACTATGGGCCCAGTCCCTTCCCTACCTCAGCTTCCCCTTCCTTCAATGATTTGGTCAAAGGCCCATCTTCTCTGGCCCTGGTGCAAAAGAGGCCGGAGGTTCAGGGGGGTACTAGCTGGTGGTGATTTACCCAGGAAAAGTCCAACAAGAATTAAGAGTAGCCTGGAGAATGGACCTCAGAGGTCCCCGGGGCCAAAGCCCTAGTTTAAGAGATAAATAATCCTTATCTTCCTGCTAATCCAGGAGGGGCTCCCAGGAGCGAGATGGCTAGCTACTCACTGGGCTCTGGAAATCAACCAACCATTCAACAACAATTAAGTGCTTTCTACATACCAGGCACTGTATTGGGCCCTGGAGGCATAAAGAAAAAGTGAAGGGTCACTGACCTCACTGGGGAAAGACAACATAAATGTACGTAGGTTCTCAGGGACACACACTAAAGGAAAAGAGGACACATTTATCAAGTGCCTAGTGGGTGCCAGGCGCTGTGCTAAGAGTTTTACAAATGGCATCTCAATGGATAATCTACCAAGAGCAGATGCATCTTTATGGAGGGGATCTAAGGTAGCCTAAGAGTAGGGGGTGGGGATCTTCAGGAAGGGCTTTCTACAAAAGGAATCTGGCTCAAGATAAAATTTGGAGGAAGCGGAGTCAGGGACTCTAAAACTTGGAGGTGAGGAAGGGGAGAAGACCACGTGGGGTGGGGAGCCAGTGCAGAGAACAAGACAGGAAATGGAGCATCCTATGTGGGCCCATATGGCTGGGTCATAGAGTGTATGGAGGGGAGGGTGATGTGGAAGAAGGCTGGAAAGGCAGGAGGAAGTCAGGAAGTTCTGAGCTTTAAATGCTAAGTTTATATTTGATTCTAAAGACAACAGGGAGCCACAGGACTTAACTGAGCAGGAGAATGGCAAAGTTAGATCTGTACTTTGGTGGCTGTGCAGGGGACAGATTGGAGTAGAAAGACTTGAGGCAAAGAGAGCCGCTAGGCAGCTACCGAAACGGTGCAGGCAATGGAAAGATTTACACGAACTGATGCAAAGTGAAATGCGCAGAACCAGGAGAACACTGTACACAGTAACAGCAACCCTGTTCAATAATCAACTATGGATCTTCTGAGCAGCACAACAATCCAAGATAATTCCAAAGGACCTATGATAAAAAATGCTATCCACCTCCAGAGAAAGAACTGATGGGAGTCTGAATGGAGATCAAAGACTACTATTTTTCACTTTTTTTCCCCATGTTTTTTTTCTTGGTCTGTGTTTTCTTTTACACATTACTAATATGGAAATGTTTTGCATGATTGCATATGCATAACATATCAAACTGCTTACTGTCTTACTGGTGAGGTGGAGAATTTGGAACTTAAAATTTTTTTTAAATGTTAAAAATTGTTTTGACATGTAATTGGGTAAAATATTTCTAAATTTTTTTTTAATAGTAAAAGAAAAAAAGAAATAGTCCAGGCAAGAGGCAATGAAGGGCTGAACTAGGGTGGTAGCCATGTGAATGGGAAGAGGGTGTATCTGAAAGATGGGGGGGGGGGGGTAGAAAATATGGCAACTGCTAGATCCCTGGTGAGGACTGAGTGAGGAGTCAGGAATGACCCTAAGGATTCAGGAGAGGGCTGGGTTTGGGAGGGCAAGAAAATCAGAGCCGTGCTAGACAGTGCTGGACAACGATGAGTCAGAGATGCTTACAAGACATGCAGACTGAAATGTCTAACAGGACAAGAGATGAGAACTGAACCCATGGGAAATGGTGAGATGGTCACACAAGAAATGAACAGAAGAAGGTATGGACCAGGGATACCCCACATTTAGGAAGCGTGCAATTCAGTAAATTATGCCAAGCTGGGACGGAGAGGCAGCCGGAAGCAGAGCTGGGAGGGAGAAGCGTCACAGAAAATCAGAAGGGACCTGATATGTTGTATGCACGAGACCAAGGACTCCAGAAAAGGCTTACGGTCGGAACCAGAGAAAAGTTGACTTCAGGGGACAGTGGAGGACAGCCAGGCCTGGTAGGCTGTGGTCCATGGGAACACAAAGAATCAGACATGACTGAACCCCACCAAAAGGGCGAAGCTGGGGATGCATATCCCCCACACCAGCAGAGCAATCTGCAGCCAAACAGTCATGCCGCCCTGGAGCACCCCAATTCCCTCTCCTCATGACCCCTCTGTGAGAGAGACAGTGCATCCATTACTATACTCATTTTACAGAACAGGAAACTGAGTCCCTGAGAAGTGACTTGTCCTTGGATGACACAGCTAATAAGTGCTGGAGGGAGGATTTGAATCCAAGTCCTCTGATTCTAATTATGCACACGAGCGCGCGCACACACACACACACACACACTCACTCACTCTCTCTCTCTCTCTCTCTCACACTCTCTCTCTCTCTCTGATTATACTATACTACTATACTCCTCTGGGTAGCTGAGCTCTCCCCAAACACTCCAACTCTTCAAAGGAGCAGAGCATATCTATTTTCACAGCCCTCCCCTCACAGTGTCTAGTCCAGGGACCACCTGCAGCAGCCCCCAGAAGAGGCTTCTAAAGACAGCTCTTAGAAATGAAGACACCCAGAAGCCAGATGAGCGCTCAACCCATCCATCAACCATCCACTCATCTGACAGGGGAATGTTCACTGAGGGGCCCATGGTCACATAGGTAGTGAAAGACCAAGGCAGGATATGCACCAAAGCCACTGTTCTTTCCATTACTCCTGTGGCCTCTAAAATAAGAGGCTGCCACTTGGAAGTCCATGGCCCTTTCCCTCCTCCCCCAGGCCCTCCTATATCCCTCAGACACTCCTTCAGCTCAGCAGCAAATAGTAACAGCTTCTGTTTCTCCAAGCTCTTCACAGCTGACAGGGCACTTTCCTCCTGACAGCCTTGGGAGGCCAAGTAGTGCAGGAATGATTCTCTGTTTTACAGATGAGCAGACTGAAGTCCAGAGAGGGTGAGGAATTTGGTCAAGGTCACACAGCTAAGGAGTAGAGAGAGGGGATCTGAACTTAGAGCTCGAAGATCAGATGAGGGGAAACTCTCCAGCTTTGAAAGAGGTGAGCAGGGGCGGGGCAACGAGAAAAGGGGTCAGTGATAATCAATTTTCACATCTATCATTTTTAAGGTTTGCAAAGCACTCTGGACACAACCTTACTTGCCCCTCACAGCAACCCCATAAGGCAAGGCGTTCTTAATCTTCTTGTGTGTCCTGGACCCTTATATGGCAGTCAGTCTGGTAAAGCCTGAGGCCCCTTCTCAGAAGGATTATTATTTACATCAAAGAAAATATGTAGGATTAGAAAGGAAATCAATCATTTTGAAATCAAGATGTCCTTGTCAGTGAATCCCCTGAAATCCCTCCAGAGACGCCAGGTTAAGAAGCACTGCTCTCAGAAAGGTGTGACTATGATCTTCATTGTGCGGATGAGGCTGAGAGTGACTTGTCCAGGGTACACAGTCAGTGAGAGTCTGGGTGCCCCGGACCCTGGCCTTCCTGATTCCAAGCCCAGCGCTCTGTCCACAACACCACGCCACACTGGCCTTTCCAGGAACGAGACCGAAGAAAAGTGAATGCTGAACACGAAATATAAACAAAAACAGAACCATTTTTTTAAAGAAAAGGAGGCCAAGGTAACCTTTTCTGTAGAGCGAGGCCAAGGCTCAGGGAAGGGCTAATTTTACTCTCTTCTACAGAAATGAAAGGACTAGGGCAAGATCCCACAGCACAGCTGGGAGTCCAGACCAGACTCCATGCTCCCTCCAAGCACAGGACCGACCTCCTTCCTACCATCCTCTTCCTACGAGTCATCATTCTTTCAACTGGAGCAGAGCCTTAGCCCTTCTCCAAAGCTCTCACACACAGACTGTCAGAGCTCAGAGTGACCTCTCCCATCCACCGAGGCAATGGGAACCCAAGTGGCTTCCTGGACGGTCACATGATAGCTAGTAGTTTGAACCTCTATCCTCTGACTGCTAGCCCCGTGACCTTAGACCACATCACACTTTCTGATTATTGTATTTGGTGCTTCAATAATTTTTAAGATTTGCAGGTAGGGAAGTGCACAGAATCATGGGATTTAGGGCCGGCTGACAGGAATCTTAGAGATCAAGTACAACTTTGTCATTTTTCAGATAAGGAAACTAAGGCCTAGACAAGGGTCACCCAGCAGCTTAACAGAACTATGGCGAGAACCCAAGTCTTTAAAGCTCCAAGAAACCTAGGATTCCTGTCGCTCTCTGGCGGAACTAATGATGGGATAGGTCCCTGATTGCAGACCAGGCTGGCCTCAAGTCGCCTCTCCCCCTACTCCATAGTGAGCCAGTCACTCCGTGGCCAACAGGGCATCAACAGTTGAGCCCTTAACAAAAGAACTGCCAACATCTCCCATCTATGGCACGGCGGCCTGCTTTATGTGTACTGTTATATTTGCTTATAAACATGGCTTCATGAGATAGGCAACACAAGGATGAATATTCCCATTTCAGAGAAGAAGAAACAGTCCAGAGAAGAGGAATGACTTTCCACAGGCCATCCGTGGCAGAGCTAGGATTCAGGCCACTTCTAAATCCAGTGCTTCTTCCCCTTCCCAAGTGCCTCCTGGCATGAACACTGGACCAGGGGCTTTCTGTTTTGTCCATGCCCGTCACCTGCTAACCCAGCCCCTCAAACGCATACTCCAGAAGCTATCTCTGCCTCTGCCTCAGCCACAAAACCACCCCCAGACACCCTTTTCTCTCTGGTCCCATACAGCCCTTCCCTCGCCTGGGCTCTGCCACTCCTGCCTAGACCACAAAACCCGCCTCTTCCTTGGCCTTCCCAACTCCAGCCACTGTGTGTGAGTGGCTGGAATCATCTCCACTATACCCCAGCCACACCAGTACATACACAACCTGTGTAGATACAGCTCTCCCAACTCCGGGCTTTGCTCATATCCAGTACCTTCCCATTCTCCAAGGCCCAGACACTCCCTCTAAGACAGTGGTTCTCAACCTTCCAAATGCCAGGACCTTTTAATACTTGCATGTGGGCAGACCCGCCTGGAGACAGAGAGAGGAACAGTGCCCTGATTCCTAAGACCATCAGAAATATGTGTTTTCCTATGGTCTTAGGCGACACCTGTGAAAGTGTCATTCAATCCCCAAAGGGGTCGCCACCCACAGGTCGCTGCTCTAAGAACACAGCCCAGAAACCCCAGTGAGCATCCCCATTCTTCTACCTTCTCCCTCTCAGGGTGTGTCTAGGTACAGTATCCCTCCTACTCAGCTGTGAGTGCCACAGGATCTTCTCCCTCCAGCTTTGGCAATATAAGGCCTCTGCATACAGTAAGCACCTAATAATTAATGATCAAGCCTTCCTAAAATGAGGTCCCTCCTCCAAAATCAACATCAGCTCCTTTCAGCCCACTAAGCCCCCAATCCAGAATTCTCTGAATTAGAAGGGCTTTGCAAATTCAGCCTAAGTACCTAGTCTCAGAGGAGAAACTGAGGCACAAGGAGAGGGATTACTACTGACTGGGCCAAGGTCACAAAGTTAGGTAATGACAGAGGACACTAAGGGTTTAGGTTTCCTGCCTCCAACCTAGCCTCCTCCTTCTGAAGCCAATTCAATCTGACTAGCATTTACTTATTAAACATCTACCACATGGAAGGCACATAAGGCAAAAATTAAGAGCAGGTTCCTGCCTTCAGGGAGCTTACTTTCTGCTAGGATAGGTCAGATAAACAAGTACATGCAGGAGGTGGGAGGGCTCTGGCTGCATGAAGGGAGCCACAAGGCTTCCCTGGGTGGCGCTTGAGCTAAGCCTCAAAGTTAGGAAACAAGCACTTATCAAGCACCTACTTACTGTATGCACCTGTAAAGTGAACTAGGGAAGGAAATGGCAAACCATTCCAATATCTTTGCCAGGAAAACCCCAAACGGGGTCCCAGAGAGTCAGACGGGACTGAAATGACCGAACAACAAGTATGTACCCACTGCACTAAGCCCTTTACAAAAATTTCATTTGATCCCAACAACAAGCCTGTCAGGGTAGATGCTGTTATTATTCCCATTTCACAGATGAAGAAACAGGCAGACAGAGGTGAAGGAATCTGTCCAGGTCACACAGCTAGGAAGTGTCTTGAGGTCAAATCTGAACTCAGGTCTCCTGACTCCAGGCTACTGCTCTATCCACTGGGCCACCCAGACGCCTCTGAAGGAATCGAGGGATCCTCAAAGGCAGAAGGGTAAGGGCTGAGCACATGCCAGGCACAGAGAGCAGCCTGTGCAAAGGGGCCACTCCAGTCAGTTCCTGGCTGGCACCCTCCTTATCCCCACCCCTCACACCCCACACCCCACCTACCTCTGCAAATCTCATCTCTGCTTCCCCCCATTCAGCCACAACCCCCTCGGCTGCCCTTTAAGACACACGTGCCTCCAGGGGGAGCTGAATGTGAAGGGAGGATATCCAGAAAATAAAATTAAGAGGTGAGAGAGGAATATGTGGGGAGGGGGAGAGACAGAATGGGGTAGATTAGCTCACATAAAGGAGGCAGAAGGCTGTTACAATGGAGGGGAAGAGCAGGAAGGCAAAAGGAATAGTCAACCTTACTCTCATTGGATTTGGCTTAAGGAAGGAACAACATACACTCTAAATTGAGTATCTTTCCCTATAGGAAAGTAGGGGGGAAGGGGACAAGAGGAGGGGATGATAGAAGGGAGGGCAGATTGGGGGAGGGGGTAGTCAGAAGCAAACATTTTTGAAAAGGGACAGGGTCAAAGGAGAAAACAGAGTAAGTGGGGGGCGGGATAGGATGGAGGGAAATATAGTTAGTCTTTCACAATATAACTGCTATGGAAATGTTCTGCGTAACTACACATGTACAACCTATACTGAATTGCTTGGCTGCCCAGTGGGGGTGAGTGAGGAGGGGAGAAGGGAGAGAATCTGGAAATCAAAGTTTTAAAAACAAATGTTAAAAAATTGTTGCTACATGCAACCGGGAAATAAGATATACAGGCACTGGGGTACAGAAATCCATCTTGCCCTACTAGAAAGGGGGGGCATGGAGGGGATATAAGAGACAGCAAACTGGGGGAAGGTGTATTCAGCATGCTTGCCATGTTGGGGTAGGAGTAGAGGAAAGATGAGGAGAAAATTTGTAACTCAAAATCTTGTGGAAATGAATGCTGAAATCTAAAAATAAATTATAAAAGACACACATGCCTCTACCAGGAACTCCCTCCTTCCCTCCCTCCCTGGGGCCTGGAAGGTGAAATCACCAGGGACTTCCTGGAGGAGGTGGCAGTGGAGATGGGTCAGAGGCTGCAGGGTAGAGGACCCTCTGGTGGGAATCTGCCCTAGCACAGGCAGGCAGCTGAGGGGATGAGAGGAAGGGACAGGGTATGTGGGAGGAGGGGGAGGTAGTTGGAAGTTATCTCTGACTAGTTCTTGGGGTTCTCATTAGTCATATCACCTTCAAGAGGAGTAACCTGGAAGAAGGTAGAGGTGGTTTAGACAAACCAAAGGGTCCTCTACATGCAGGGTAGGTCCCAATCCCTCCCCTGCACCCCACAATCACCTCTCTCAACAATAACTCTTTCAAGGTCATTTTCCTCACTACTGCCTTGGGAATAGGGGAACAGAATGGTTCTTCTCCTCCCCCATCTGGAGGGGGGAAACTGAGGCTCAGAAAAGGGAACCATTTGCTTAAGGGCCTAGGACTCAAGACTGAGTCTCTAGGCTGCCTGTCTGGGGCTTCTCCTCCAAATCCTTCAAGAATTACAATCTTATCCGGCTTCAGAAACTTAACACTTACTAGATAGTGTGACCCTGGGCAAGTCACTTCGATGGTCTTGCAAAAAATAAATAAAATTAAAATTATAATACTGAGGTTCCTTCCTCTGCCACAGCCTCAGAGGCCTGGTGTCTACAAGTCCTTAAATTCTACCATTCCCCTAATTATCAAATGAGATATCTGTAAAATGCTTAGCCCAGTGTCTGGCACACAGGAGGTACCCAATAAATATTTATTCTCTTCCCTCCAAAGGGAAACAAGCTGCGTTCTTCAGGGCCCAGCTCAAATGCCACCTCTTCCAGGAAGACTTCCCTGATTCCCACCATTCTTCAGATGGCTTTCACTCCTGAGAATGAAGGGAATCTAGCAGGACAAGCCTCCCAGGAGCCGAGCTGATCAAGGCTTGAAAGGGATTTCCAAAGGCAGAGGTGGGGAGGGTGGGAGGAGGAGGAAGTTCAAAGTCAAGGAGCAGGAGAACAAAGGAGTGAATGAGTCTCTTACTCCCGTGGGTGGCACCTTCCCCACTTTGGCTTTCCCCAGGCTGCGAGATCAGGGAGCCCCCTTCTGCTCCCCCAGCACTTGGGGCTTCATCCTGGCTGCAGCTCACACTGATACAGCATTGTAAGGTCTGAGAAGGATCCTCCCCCAAGGTGCTATGATAATCCTTGTTTGAACAAGGCCCAGAGAAAAGTGATTTTACCAAAGATCATTCAGTAAATTGGTAGTATAGACAGGCCCAGAAGCCCACCCCCATGCCACCCTTCTAAACCTGTACTCTCTAAACCACCTGAGGGCAAAACTGGCCCGCTGGGGTCTGGTACAGGTCTGGAGTCAGAACAGAGTTTGGGAAGCCAGGATCCTGCCCCCTAGTCCGATCACACTACCCCCATTCTGATCCTGCATAGGCCCACGGGAGACCTTCGGAGTTAGAGTGGGCAGAGAATCCCCCAGGTCGGGGGTGGGGAACCTGCTGCCTCCAGGCCAGGCCACAGGTCTCCACCCCTACCCTAGACTATAACCCTTCTCCGTTCTGGGACCCTCACGGGTCAACCACCCTTTCTTCCCTCCTTACTTATTGCTTGTTGAGCTACCAAGGCCAGGCCCCTCTGAAATGTGCAAAGCCCTAATTTATGCCACCTGCAATGCCCAGGTGTGAACCCCAGACTGCCAGGGAGAGAGCTGACTTCATCCTTCCTAAGGTGGAGCCATGAATTTCTTTGGGATTGGGACCCCTGGGGAGCAGAGTTTCTAAGCTCATTCTTCTGCTTTTCCCAACAGAAGTGTTTCTGCATATCTTGCCCATAAAGAGAATTAATACATGCTTGACTGACAGACATTATAAAGTGTGCCTGCTTCATGACGCATCCAAGGGGAGCTGGCCATTCCTGTGGGGTTTCCTTCAGCATAGAAGGATGCTTTTATTTAGGAAGTGAATCCTCTCTGTCAATCTTGGTAACAGGACAGAGCCCTGGAATCAGCCTCAGAAGACCTGTGTTCTGATCCAGCCTCAGGTCATTGACTGACTTTTGGGAGCTGGGCCTCAGCTCCCTCAACCTAAAAGAGGGTTAATAATCCCTGCATTATCCACGCTGGGGCCGGCCCTGCGGGGCTGTGTAGAAAGTAAAGCGCTACAGAAGAATGGACTATGTACTTTTAGTATAAAACCCAGATTTCCATAGAATAAGTTTGCTTTTGGCCAAAGTGGGAGTCACATATCTGCCTAACCTGAGAACAGGCAGACAAGTAGGAAGCCAGGGAAACAAAGGGGTGTGTGTGTCTGTGTGTCTGTCTGTGTGTGTCTGTGGAGGGGGGGGAAGCGGGAGACGGCGTGTCTAAATAGAAATCCAGGCATGTCAGTCAGCTTCATCTAGAACGACAGAGACTGACCTTTGGACTAAAGGCCAAGGTATGAAAAGAACTTGGGAACTCGGGCCTTCAGAGTCTGCTCCCAGATTTAAAGGGGACTCCTCAAGTGACCTTTGACAAATCCCCCACGACCAACAGAGAAACTGAGACCTAACTGAAAAGTGACTGGCCCAAGGTCATTTGGGGAGTCGCTAGCAATGGCTATGAGTTGTCTTAGGTTTGAATACACCCCTTGCAGGGCTGGCCCTGAAAATACTGACTCAGTTCAACCTATGCTGATGCCTATGACCTGTGTGACCTTGGCCTCTGGGGTGCCTTCTACCTCCGGATCAGTGATCCTTTGACTGGGAAAGGGCCTGGATATCCAGCTCCCAGGGGTCCTGAGGGAAGCCCAGAGGCACAGGGGACCAATCTAAGGCTCCTGACACTCAGCCCTGATCACTCAGATGAGCTCCTGGCAGATGACTCCCCGATGCCCAGTAGGGTGGGGCCCCAAGCACTCAGGAGCCAAGGGCAGGGAAGCTACTAGAGACACTCCACAGATGGGAGCTCCATCCTCCCCCTGCCACCACGTTTGCCCAGTGACCTTGGCCAAGACATCTCTCTGAGCACCAGTTCTCCTAAATCCAAACTAGCAACCAGCTGGCCTTAACTGGACCCCGTGTAGAAGCAACAGGGGCAGGGCGATTCACAGAACCAGCAGCCACCATCCTACTTAAAGCTCCCAACAAGCCGAGGACTTAGGTCCTATTCTTAGTCAGATGTTTCAGGAAACCCAACCTGTAAGAGCATAATGGACTTGCCCAACAACCAAAGCTAGCTCCTAGGGAGGGAGCTGACCCCAAGTCCAGCCCTTCCAATCTGGCACATGGGAGCAAATGGTTTCAAGGAGAAATGAGGCCAAACTGAGCCAATACCAGCTAGATGGAAAACAAAATAAAATAAAGGGTTCTAGATTGGGAAAAGCAGAGAACCTGGGTTCAAATCCCGACTCCCATCACTTTGGGCATCACTTCATCTCTCTTGGACTCGGTTTCCCCACGTGTCAAATGAGGAAGCTGGACTGAATAAGCATCCCATACGGGACTCAGTTTCTTCATCAGTCACACAGCAATAAATCTATCTGTTTTCGACACGGAGATAATGAGCAGACAAGCTAGACTGAAGCCAAGGTTACTGCCATTCTGGGCCCGGCCTGACCTCAGGAGTTCTGTCCCAGACCTGGAATGCCACAATGGAGGGCAGAAAGAGAGTCGGGCAGTTTTTCCAAGTCCAATGCTGCCAGCCTGGCCCCACCCTGCGTCCCAAACCGGGCCCCCCCTTATTGCCCCCACCCTCTAGGCCACAAAGAAAGATCTAGGCAAGGCAAGGGAATGGGGGGAGGTAGAACCCACGGCAGGAGAGGGGTTCGGCAAGGGGGAACGGAAAGTTGAGACCAGCAGCCAAGCGGGGCTGGGCTGAGCCAGGGCGAATGGAGCTAGGAAGGAGTGGGGAGGGGGGAAGTGGGCTGGCTCAGGGCAGCCTAGCCACCAATGGGAAGCCTTGGGCCTGATGTCACCATGCTAATCGCAGCATGGTCCTCTAACAAAGGGAACAATAGGGCAGCCAGCCACCCAGGCCCCTCCGACAATAGAGCCGGCCCCAGCCTTTTAGCCCAGGACAGAATGGAGACCACCCCCTCTTCCACCCCAGCAGGGACAGTCCAAAGCAGGGTGGGGGTGGGGAGTGGGTGAAGGCACCACACTCCAGATACCCACCAGCTTAACAGACCAATACATTTGGGACCACATACAACCCCAACTGGGATATCAAATAATCGTGTGGGACTCAAAGATCTCCTCAAAAACATCAATGCCCCCCACCCCGACACACACCCCCTCATTATCCCTGTAGCATCCCTAGCTGCTGAGATATAAGGGGTCTTCGTGACTGATTCTCTGCAAAGCAGATGACACCTCCCTCTCATCTCAATCAGTTTTTTGACAGAATTCTATTTACAAGGTAGGGTGGGGTGGGGTGGGGGAGGTTCTTAAAAAAAAAAAAGGCCTTAAACCCCAAGCTGAACAAAACCTCTCCCACTCATCCCCCAGAACTCTCTTTCTACAGATCACTAACATGATCTCAAACTTTGGCTGGTCCCTTAGTTGGAGAGGCAAGGTCTCTGGTCTGGGACCACCAAGCCCAGGCAGCAGACAAAAAAGGTGGAGGGCAGCCAAGGCCAAGGGCAGGGGGATGGGAGGGGAGGGGGGAATTAAGGCTGGCAGGGTGAGAGGAGAGTTTCTGCCAAGTTAAACTCTCCAGGCACTGCACAAAGGGAACAAGAGTGACCCAGATACAGAAAGGGGGGGGGGGTGCACCTCTTTCCCGGAGAGCCCAGATCTCCTGTCCTAAATTCGGGGTGCACATCATGTCAAGCTCACCAAAGCCTCTGGGCCACATGCTGACCCCAAACTCCACTGCTAGGGGGCTGCCGTGGGCCCCTCCTGAGAGTCACGTCCCCTGTCATTTCCATGCCCCCGATTCTACAGGGAGTGTCAGTGTGGCAGAACTTCCACACTAGGGGCGGTCAAGCCACTTTTCCTAGTGTCACTTTCTGGATAAAGGGATCCCGGGCGCCGCGGGGGGAGAAGTGGGTACCGACCAAGGCCAGGGAGGGAATTTACCTTGTCTCCCCACAATCTCGGCGACGTGCTCCGAGCTGGGCACCGGGACACACTCGGTCATGTTGACACTCTTCTTCCGGCTGCCGATCACACTCATCTGCTCGGCCAGGATGGAGTGGTGGCTCAGGTGAGGGTGGTGGTGAAAGTTGCTGAACACATCTGGCGGGGATGTGGTGTTGGAGGCCGGGGGGCTCACCTCTGCGTCCAGCATCTGCAGCGCTCCCAGCACGCCTCCCGCCCCGACGGCCGCCCCGACGGCCACCCCTCCGGGGGCTTCCAGCCCGGGCCCGGTAGTGGGGTCCAGGTCTTCCAGGGCGCCGTCGGCGGCCTCGTCTTCTTCCTCCTCATCTTCCTCCTCCTCCTCCTCTTCCTCCTCGGCGCAGGCCTCGCCGTTCACCCCGCCTTCTTCCTCCTCTTCTTCTTCCTCGTCCTCCTCCTCTTCTTCCAACCCCAAGATGGAGAGCTGGTCCAGGGCGAACCTCAGGGCGGCGGCGGCCGCCTCCTCCTGCTCCGGCGGGGCGGCCCCCTCCGCGCTCTGGTCAGGGAGCGGGGGCGGCGGCGGGGTGGGAGGGGGCGGCGGTGGAGGCGCGGGGGGCTGCTGTTGTTGCTGCTGTTGCTGTCCGGGGCCGGGGCTGAGCATCCCGAGGCCGCCGCCGTGGGGCGGTCCCGCCGCCGCTGCTGCCGCCGCCGCCTCCCCTCCCTCGGGCTGGTAGATGGAACTGGGCATGGCCGGGCACGGGGAGGGCGGCGGGGAGCCGGGCTTCGCTAGCCCCGGAGCTGCTGCTGATGCTGCCGCTCCTCTTGCTGCCACTGCTGCTGCAGCAGCGGGAGCCGGGCCCTCGGGGGGGAGGCGGCCAGCGGCCCGGGCAGGGCTCGGGGCTCCGATCCTCGCCGCCGCTGCCGCCGCTGCAGCTGCTGCTGCCGCCGCTCCCCGGGCTGCTGCTGCTGCTCCTCCTCCTCCGCCGCCGCCCCCTCCTCCTCCTCCTCCGCCGCCGCCGCCCCCTCCTCCTCCTGCTCCTCCTGCCGCCGCCCCCCGCCTCCTCCTCCTCCTCCTTTGTCTCCTCTCCAGCCGGCCGCCTGCATTCAGCAGCAGCGGGGGGAAGAAGGGGGCCGGGGGAGCGGCAGGAGGCTCAGCTGCGCCCGCGGCCGCGGCCGCCGCTGCTGCTGCTGCCGCCGACGACGCCGACGACGCCGCCGACGCTACCGCGGCCGCTGCTGCCGACGCCGCCGACGCCGCCGCGGCCGCCGACGCTACCGCGGCCGCTGCCTGGCGGGCTTGTTCCGGGCTGGGGCTGGGGCTGGGGCTGGGGCTGGGGTTGGGGCTGAGGCTGGGGCTCGTCGCGGCGGCGGCGGCGGCTACGCGGGGCTGCGGCTGCCGGGGCGGGAAGCAGCGGCGGTCGCGGGGGCTGCGGCGGCGGCGGCGGTGGGCAGGGCGGTGGGCAGCGCGGCGGCGGCGGCGGCGGCGGCTGGAAGCTCCCTCCTCCTCCACCTCCTCCTTCGGCTGACCCCCCCCCCCCCGCCCCGCCTTTCCCGGGAGCCCGTGACGTCACCCCTCAGCCCAACAATGGGTCAGGGGACACGGCGCACGCGCGGGCTCCGCACCGTCCCACATGTCGGCGGAGAGGCGGCCCCGCGCGGCTGGGCGGGGCCCGGGGGGGACGGGACGGGACGGAGTGGGGAGGGGGGAAGAGGAGGGAAGTAGGGAGTCATGGGAGTCGGGAAGGGGCGGGGCAGGAGGGGACCCGCCTAGGCTTCGAGACTGGCTGCGGGGACGGGACTTGGGTCGGTCAGTCCAGGGACAGCGCCCGGGCTTCCGCACGCTCTCACGCGACAATACCGACCTTCGAACACGGCTTTATGGCACCAAGACTGGTGGGGCAGATGCATAAAGAGCCCCCGATGTAAACAGGACCTCCTCCCGTGGATGTAGACGTCCCACTACCACCAAGCCCACTCGAAACGAAATCTAGGCTGCCCCTCCAGACACCCCAGCTAAAGACACCCAACTCCTTATTCCTTCGACTGGGGGTGGGGATGGGACTAGGGTCCCCTCGGACTGGGTGTGCACACATGCACGTTGGCTGGCGCTTCGTGAGAAGCCAGTGCCCGGCAACATCTGCTCAATTTGTGGCTGTTAATCCTAGGACGGTTCCCTCGTGTCCCCTTTTCTCCCTTCCGCTGCCAGTTCGTGGTGGGGTGGATATTCAGGGCATCCAGATTCGTTGTTCAAAAGGAGAAAAGCTGTGCCCACCGCCACCATCCCAGGATCCTACCTCTAGAGCTGCACCGGTCCTCAGGGGTTGTCGCTTTTCTCTGGACGAAACTGAAGCCCAGGGAGATGAAACAACTTGCCCAGGATCAGAAGTAGCAAACGACAGAGGTGGGTTTCGAGCCTGTGTCTTTTCACCAGCAAGATGTATTCTCTCCACTGTACCATGCTTACCTCCCCACGGTAGGGGAGTTCTGATATCCTCCTGTGTACTTCAAAATCCTGCACTGTCTTCCTCAGATCTTCTTTGTCTGTCTCTGTCTACTTAGAAAATAAACGGTGCCTAAGAAAACATAGTCTTACTATTAGAATCTGAGAGCATCTAGTTCAGTGATCGCTCTTAAGTGATAGGGAAACTTGAAGTATTTTAAAGCCCCTCCATATTTTGGTTTTAACATCCTTTCACCGATTTTATATCACCCTACTCTCCTCCTTTCCAGTCAGGTCCCCAAGCCCTGCTATACGCTGTATACAGTCCTTTCTGACTTCCACCCCTTAGAATCCTTAGCTTTAAAGCCTCAGCTTTGCCACCACCTCCTAGTGAAGCCTTTCTAGGTCCCCCAGGCCTCCCATAGATTTGATTTGGGCTGCTCTATCCCTCCTCAAATTTCCACCTATTAACTTCTATATGTAAGCACCCCAGTAGAAAGTAAACTCCAAAATGGCAGGGACTGTTTCCTATTTGTCTTTATGTCCCCAACTGCTGGCAGTGTTTCTTAAGCAAGGGTGCTTAAGCATTGTGAGTTGAGGCCCAGATTGGGGAATGGGCTTGCCAGAGGTCACAGGGCAAAGCCGGGGCAAAAAGGGTTCCCAGCCCAGATCTCTTTAAAACATGTCTTGAGTTCCATGCTGTAGGAGCCAGGAAATTATACAAAAGTATACAGTTTGGTCGGGGACATAAGACGTGCTCCAATATGTATAACAGAAGGTTCTAGAAAACTCCTTCCTGCTCTGACGTTATGTCTCCTATGTTCTAAGATCCTCTCTGATTCTGACCTATTCTTGGGTTTCTCTTACCCCTGCTGTTCCAAGTTCTGTGTTCTAAGGTCCCTCCCAGCTCTGACATGCTGTTTTTTTTCTGCTGATTGACTTTATCCCTTCATTCATCCCATACATATCTGCTATTGTTGCCAAACCTTACTGAGCATAGATATAATACCACAGGACGATACCCCTGGGAAGGGATGAAAGTGCTGGGGGGCGGGGGGCAGGAGGGGTTTGGGTGTTGGTCTGTGAGGAAAAAGACAGCAAACCCAGTTCCTGGAGCCACAACTTTCCATCCTTCCCTTAGCCTGAACCAGTCACCAGATGATCTGTGTCCCGACTGGTTATAGCTGTAACTGCCCCATGGGTTCTGGGAATGATAACCAAAAAAGTTAGCCCAGAGTGCCAGTTTACATGCCACCCCCAGGCTTCAGGAGGCTAGAAAGCACCACACCCCTCCCCAGAGGCTCAAGAGAATATACAAATATGCCCAACCTTCCGAGCAGGGCCGTGCCTGCCAAGCCCTTACTCCCCACTGCCACCCACCACCTTCTTTCTGATTTATTTCTAGGATGCCTGGGAGGTTTTTTTAGGATCATTGAGTTTAGAGGCCATCTAGTCCAGCCTCCTATTTGATAAAGGGGGTGATTTGGTAATTTGTGCAAATTCACATTTTAATCTAGGTTTACCTGGAGACTTCAGTTAAGCATGTGATAATGCAGATTCCTGAATGATTTCTTATCTCCAAAGATCGGAGGATCTGGGATAAAGGTGGAAGGGATTTCAGAGGTCATTTAGCCCAATCCCCTCATTTTAACAATTAAAAATAAGGCTCTGGGAGATTAGCTGATTTGTCCCAAATCTTGGTAAAAGTAAGTGCCAGAGGCAGATTTCCATCCCAAGTCCTCTGACTCCAAATCTGTTACTCTTTCTACTGCTCCATCCTGCATTCTGGAAGCTGCCTCAGTTTCCTCTTGTGTAAAATGGAGGAGGTGGACCATGAGGGCACCTTCCAGTTAGAACATTCCATGATTGTGGTCTCTCTCAGTTTTGAGGGTCTACAACTATTGATTTAAGAACCATCCCTTGAGTTGGTTAAATGGAAATTTGAATTTCTTTTCAAAGGCTGTTTAAGCAAAGATAAAGCACCTGTTGTCAGCCAGTCAGAGAAAGCCTAACTGAGCCCTGTAGCCACCAGAGTTGTCAACAATGTCAAAAATTGTAGAAAGGCCAAAGGAGGAGAACTAAGAAAAGGTCATCATGGCTTCATAGGATGCTAGGGTTACATAAGGGCTTTTAAGGGGCTGCACCTGGGCATGTTTGTAGGTGGCAAGAAGGAGCCAGGAGATGGGGAGAGATTGAAGATTAGAGAGAGATTTGGGGCATAACAGAAGGGATAAGATGCTGGAGGGAATGGAAGGGAAGAAATGAAGAACTCAGGTTGAGCTCATGAAGAATCCTCCCACCCTCTCGTCAGACACTGGGACAAAGGAAGACACTGGAATGACAGAGAGAAGAGGGAGCCCGTAGTAAATGGCTTCCATTGGCTCAGTAAAGTACGAGTCAAGGTTCTCTCAGGAGGCAGGTCATGGGTGGCGTGTGGTGACTTGAGGAGAGAAGTGAACATTTGGAAGAGCCAACTTGGGGAGAGTGGTTGTCAATAACCCTTTAACTTGTTGTTCAGTGGTGTTCAACCCTTCTTGACACCACTAGGGGTTTTCTTGGCAGAGATACTGAAGTGCTTTGCTATTTCCTATTCCAGCTCATTTTACAGATGAGGAAACTGAGGCAAACATGGTGAAGTGACTTGCCCAGGGTCATACAGCTAGTAAGTGTCTGAGGCCAGATTTGAACTCAGGTCTTCTTGACTCCAGGCCAAGCACTCTTTCCGCTGTGCCACCCAACTGCCTTGGTAGTCAACTAGGGAAGAGCAGAAGGATTGTTTTGCTTTCTAAGGGCCCAGTAGTAATTAGATAACATACATTTTTATGGACCAGGTCAGTGTGCATGAATGGCAGTGGGATAGGTAGATAGTGAGGGTAGTTAAGGGCTGGTCATTTCTAATTCTTGGAAAATTCTTCCTTGTGTAGAACTGAGATTTTTCTCCCTTTTAAATCCAGTAATTATCTGCTCCACCCCCACCCACATTCTTTACCTTTATTTTGCGGGTACCCAGAGTTTACTTATCTGTGAATAGGATGGCTGCCCTCCCACTCACCCAAGACTGTAGGTCTCTTGAGGGCAAGGACTGTCTCGATTTCCATTTGTTTCCCCAGGGAATAGTTGGTACTTAATAAAAGCTAGATTAATCAATTGATTTGTATCTCTGGAGCACACATTTCATGATGGATGACTTCTTGATTTCACGGTGAGTAGTCAGGTCCTTTACCCTGTGTGGTCAATCTGACCCAGTCTGCAAAAGGATTTGTTCCTTGCCAGAGGGAGAAGTCAAGGCTGTGGCCTGCTTTCCAGAAGGCACCAGGGTGGGTGGGTGGAAATGCTGAAATAAACAGATCCTTCTAATCACTGTTCACTATGGAAAGTAGGATTTCTGAGCTTAATACTAATCAGATTGGCAGAGAAGTCCCCTTCCCTTCCCTGTACTAATTTGAGGCTTAATATCTATGAGTTAGGGTGCTTTGCTCAATGTAATCATACCTTAGAATCGGGTTACTGCTCCTTGGAATACTTGAGTCTACTTATGACATACTACTCTAGCAGGGAAAGGAATAGGGGCAGGGTTGGTATTACAATTTAAATCCTAAGCAACAAAGTATATGTATGTATGTGTGTATATGTGTATGTGTGTATAGATACACATATATACTTATACATACATATACACACATATATATGTACACACATATATACATACTATATATTAAGAACAACTTTAAGTGACTAAGTCATATTGACTATAATAAATAGTAATGGTAATATAGTAAATAATTTAAATATTTACTGTTATGAAAATGCTTATTTTATTTCATAAAGCAAAAATAAGATAAATAATTTTTTTTCAAAGAAAACTATCCTAGAAAAAATAAATCCCTTTCCGTGCATAGAGAGAACAAGACAGTGCCCCATTGTGTTCGAATTTATATACTTCCTGTTGGTCTAAAGACATGGATTGTGATGCTACTTTGCTGTGTGACATCTGTTAAGTCGCTCTCTCTCCCTCTCTCTCTCTCTCTCTCTCCCATCTCTCTCTCTCCCATCTCTCTCTCTCTCTCTTTCCATCTCTCTCTCCCATCTCTCTCTCTCTTTCTCTCTCTCTCTCTTTCTCTTTCTCTCTCTGCATCCATTTCCCCCATGTATAAAAGAAAGGGTAGGATTTGATGATTTCCAGGTCCCTTCTTTCTCCTATGGTCTCTGCTTTAAGGTGTGTTCTAACAGCTGGATGTAGTAGATAGAATAGCAGACCCGAGTCAAGGAAACCAGGGTTGAAATCCCACCTCTGCCCTGATGCTGCTTGTGTATCCAGAATCAAATCACTTCCTTCTCCGGGTCTCACTTTTCCCATTTAAAAAGGAGGGGTTGGATGAGTTGATCTCAAGGTCTCTTCCAGTTGCCCGTCTATTTTCTAAGGTGGTCCAGCAGTGTGGAATCCAATGCTGTACTTAGAGTAAGGAAGATCTGGGCTTATCTAAGCTGTGTGACCACAGCAGGCTGCTTTTTGCTCTCTGAGCCTCAGTGTCCGTATCTGCAAATTGGGGATAATAACACCTACTTCACGGGGCTATTTTGAGACTCCAATTTGCTGCTGCGTACAAAATTCTGAATTTGGAGTCAGAGGACCTGAGTTCTAATCCTGCCAGTTAACGTGTGTGAAGACCTTGAACATGTCAGTTCCCTTCTTTGGGCCTTGGTTTCAGCACCTATAAAATGAAGGGAGTTGGTAGATGATCCCAAAAGTCCTTTCCAGCTCTGGATCTATGCTTGTCATAAGCAGCTAGGTAGCACAAGGGCTGGAGCACTGGGCCTAGAGGCGGGAAGACCAGTGTTCAAATCCAGCCCCACATATTAGCGGTCTGACTCTGGACAAGTCAGTTTCCTCATCTACAAAATTGGGAAAATAATAGTGCCCACCTCACAGGGTTGTTTGTAAAGCTCTCAGCCCAGTGCCTGGAGTGTTATATGAGTGCTATATAAATGTTGTCCGCGATTATAGTTGTCAGTGCTCAGCCTCCCTTAGAAAGCCACCTCGGCATCACCTCGTACCATGATGATCCCTTCAAGCTCCAACATTCCACATACCTTCTTCCCATCAAGGAAACGGGGTGTGCACGCAGGTGGAGGGAAGTCTTTAGGGTGGCATGTGGCCATTACGTACATATGTCAGCATCATTGTGTGTATGTGTATGCATGTACACACACACACATGCACACGCACACAACAGGGGAAATAGCCTCACCCTAGGAAGCAAGCCCTTGCTTGGCTCTTCAAATAGGTAGTTTGTTGGCAGTTGGGCCAATAGTCTAGAACACTCGATGCTGAACAAGATGCACCAGAGACCTCACCAGCGCCAGCTGTGCCATACCTAGGGTACCAACTTGGACAGGCCATTTTAATTCTCTGGGCTTCTGTTTCTTCCGCTACAGAATAGGCTAATGACGACTCCTTTCCCTCTCCCTAGCACTGTGACGGGAAAAGTGAAATGACAAGGCAGAAGGGAAATTGCTTTGAAAAGGATAAAGTGATAGGTGAATGAATGCATAGTGAAAAGAGAGGAAGTAAGAAAACAGTTTATCCAGTGCCCCTCTGACTCTAAAGACAAACCGTATCAGAGGTATTAAACTGACTCCCCAGTACAGCCTGAACCAGATTACAATGTAATTAGGAATGGTCAACAAAATAAATAAAAATACAGTGCAACATAGATAATGTGAATTTGTGGTTTTCTGAGTTAATACGGTGCCTCCAAGAATCCATTTCTATCTGATTCTAATACCACTGGACTAGAGAACTTTGATCAACACAATCATGATGCCAGATGACGGATGATGAAATATGCTATCCACCTCCTTAGTGAGAGGTGGTGGACTCAGGGTGCTGAGTGAGACATACATGACTGATAGTGTCACTCTAAAGGAACAACCCTCTTTGCTCTGCAAATATTTCTAAAAAATGTATAAAAGGCAAGTTCAGTTTGGAAGGGAAGGCACTTGCACCAGGTGGGGAATCAGGAATAGCTTCACACAGAAAGTGGTGCTTGAACTATCCTTTTTAATGTTCATTTTTTAAAAAATATTTGAGTTCCAAATTCTCTCTCTTCCTTCTGCCCCTCCCCCACTGAGAAGGCAAGTAAAATTATATCAATTATACATGTGAAGTCATGCAAAACATGTCCATATTAGCCATGTTGGAAACACACACATACATACACACACACATACACACACACTTACCAAAAACTAAAAAACATAAAAGAGGTAAAAAAAAAAAAGTGGGCTTTAATATCTGCCCTCTGTGGAGGTAGATAGTTGGAGGTGGATAGTATTTTTCATCACCGGGCCTTTGGAATTGTCTTGGATCATTGAACTGATCAAAGTAGCCAAGTCTGTTTAAGCTGGGTCTCAAAAGGAGAGAAGGGACAGTGAAAGGTACAGCGGGGCTGGGAAGGACAGGAGTGTGGGCTGTTTCAGACAGTAGCTTGGAGTCAGGTCTTAGAAGGTCTTGAATATCAGGCTTCGGATTCTGCATTTTGTTCTGGAGGCAGAGTGCCTGAAGTAGTGCCTGAAGATTCCTGAGTGGGGGAGTTACACCCAGACCTATTGAGCAGAAAAATGACTTTGACCACGTTGTCGGTTGAATTTGTCTGTCCCTCTCTGAGGTTTCTTCATCGGTCAGACAGGGACAACACCTTTGCTTAGGGTGAGTTGAACTACCACCACCTACAGGAGGTTTAGCAGGGGATAGAGGGCCAGGTCTGGAGTCAGCCAGACTCATCTTCCTGAGTTCAAATCCAGCTTCAGACATTTGTGTGATCCTGGGCAAGTCACTTGACCCTGTTTGCCTCAGTTTCCTGATCTGTAAAATGAGCTGGAGAAGGAAATGACAAACCGCTCCAGTATCTTTGTCACGAAGAGTCTGACTCGACTGAAAAATGACAGAACAATAAAGTCAGTTACTAGGCCATCCTTCCCCCCCCTCCCCAATTACTACAAGTATATTTTGTACAGAGTTTGCATTTGCATTTCTGTGTTGTTTACTCCCAAATAGGCAACAGCTGATAGAACACTGAGCCTGAAATCAGGAAGACTGGAGTTCAAATCAAACCGCAGACATTTACTAGCTGTGTGATCCTGAGCAAGTATCATCAGCAGGAATATGTGCATGTAATAACTTGTTTACAGTATGATTCTATTACAGTTACATGATATAATTCAATGCAGGAAAAAAACACAAATTAAAATAAATTATTAAATGTAAGATGCATCGTTTAAAATACTGTTTTTGTCTTTTTGGAAGGAGGGGAGGCAGGGCAATTGAGGTTAAGTGACTTGCTCAGGGTCACACAGGTAGTAAGTGTCAAGTGTCTGAGGGCAGATTTGAACTCAGGTCCTCCTGACTCCAAGGCCTGTGCTCTATTCACTGCACCACCCAGCTTCCCCTATCATATATTTTTTAAATGAGCAAATTTTTTTTAAACCATTAAAGGCTTAAAGAAAGCAGATTTCCAGGGGGGTACTGAATAGTTTTGTGGGTTTTTTTTAGAAAAGGGGGCTGCAGACCAAATAAGTCTGGGAACCTCTGATCTAGAATCATGGCCAGTCATTGTGCTGATCAAAGTTCTTTAGTCTGGTGGTATTAAACACAATAGAAATGGAGGATCCCCATACAGTAGGAGGGCTCTATCCCACCACGTATTTCCTGGGAGAAAAGAAGGAAACAAGAATTTTTATTAAGCATGTCCCTTGTGCTAGGCACTGTGCTAACTGCTTTGCTCATTTCATCTCACCAAACACCCTTTGTGGTAGGTGCTATTATCCCCATTTTACCATTGAGGAAACCGAGGCAGAGAGAAGTTAAGTGACTTGACCAGGGTCAAACAATTAGGCAGGAACTAAGGTCAGATTTGAACTCAGGTCTTCCTGACTCCAGGCCCTAGCTGCCTCTAGAGCAGTAGTTCTCAACCCTCCTAATGCCTGACCCCTTAATACTCGTATGTGGGTGGACCCACCTGGAGATGCATGGAGGAGTGGTGTCTCAGTTCCTAAGGCCATGGGAAATATGTGTTTTCCGATGATCTTGGGCGACCCCTGTGATCCCTGTGAAAGGGTCATTCGACCCCCAAAGGAGTCGCAACCCACAGGTTGAGAACCACTGCTCTAGAGCCAGTGTTTTTGCTTTTTTTTTATCTGTTTTTGAAGGAGGGACAGGATGCTGATGGAACAGCATAGGGGGTGGTTCTCCCTTCCTCTTCCTTCCCCACTCCCACCATCCTCAGCCTCGCTAGCTCAGCTCAGCCATACAGCAAGGTTTGTACTCTGACTCTGGTCCCCAAACTACTTAGGACTCAAGCACAGAGAATCTTAGACAGAGCTGATGGGGTATCAAGAGGAGCCAGCTCCCTTGCTCTTAGAATAGAACAGTGTCTCTGTTTTGTCTCACTGTCGCCAGCACCTAACACGGGACCTACCTGTGTGATCGGTATTGACTGATCCACTGATTTCCTCACTAAAGGTTTCCTTACTAATGAAACTGCTATTGGGACCAACACTAAAACAACCCCAAACCCTAAATCAGTGGTTCTCAACCTAACTAATGCCTCGACCCTTTAATACTCGTATGTGGGCATATCTGCATGGGGGTGGACCCTCCTGGAGACGGATAGAGGAGCCGTTTCTTGGTTCCTCAGACCATCAGAAATATGTGTTTTCTGATGGTCTTAGGCGATCCCTGTGAAAGGTCACAACCCACAGGTTGAGAACCACTGCCCTAAAGTATAAGGTATGTCATAGGATAGTTACAAGCTATTTGGAGGGTTCAGAGGCTGAAAGGGGAGAAATTCTCCAATTCCAAAACTCCAAAGAGGAGACGGACAGTCCCTGCCCTCATGGAGCTTACATTCTAACGGGATATAATGTTTATATACATTGCTTGGGAGGGACAGGACAGGCTTCGAGAAAGCAGAGCTGACTCTTGAAGTGAAAAGGAAGGAGGACATTCTAAGCATGGACAGCTTCTTGTTTGAAGAACAGAGATGAGAACTCCTATCTGTCTATAACTTAGTGGATAAGCCTTAGATAGAGGCCTGAGCCTCAGAGAGGTCCATGATCACAGAGCTAATGTATGAGAAGCAGGATTTGAACCCAGGGCATCATATGGCTATAAGTTTAGCATTCTATTCACATTGCCTCTCACAATCACACTCATTTCCATAGGATCTTCAGGTCTAAAACTCCTTACAACCACTTTGTAAAGTGGGCATCAGCACCAGGATTATACCTTTCATGGGGAGACTGAGACTTGTTCCAAGTCACAGTTAGTGTTGGACCCTGAAAATTGGGCCTTTTCTATTTAGGTAACTAACGTTTGCCCTGGTTTGAGATTGCCACTGGAGGGACTGCAACAGATAGAAGGGAGAAGGGACAGCCTGTGGGAATTCCTGGAGGCCAGAGAGGGCAAGGTTATCTGGACTGTGGCCTATAGAGAGTAACAAGGTATAGTAAAAAGTGCCCTGGATCTGGAGTCAGAAAGACCCAGGTTCAAATCCTACCTCTGACACTACCTGTGTGACTTCGGGAAAATAACAACCTCCCTGGGCCTCAGTTTCCTCATCTGTAAAATAAAGGGGTTGAACTAGCTGACCTGGTAGGTACCTGCAAACCCCACACCTAAGATCTTATCAAAGGGAATAGTGTTTGATAGAGTCATAGGAGGAACTTCAGATGTCAGGGTAAGGAGTCTCTGACTCTTATCTCATAGGTAAAGGGGAGCTGTGAAAGAGTTTTGAGCAGAGTAGTGACCCACAATATGTTAATATCTATTACTTCATTGGTGACTGCAGAGAAGTACTTTAAATTCTAGACAATAAGGCAGGAAGCCACCTGGTTGGGTTCCCACGCAGGTGTTGGTCTCTCTGTCCCCAGATCATGCGTATGTATCAGCTGATGATGAGATCACAGATGCCGATTATGACCTCAGACCGGGCCTAGCTAGGGTCCTCCCCCAAATTCTTGACTAGGGAATCAGTGGTGCGTTGGTGTTATCCTTGGGTTTGAAAAAGCTGAGGATGTCTAGACCTGTGTCATACTGAGTTCAGTGACCGGCATGAGTATTAAATTAAACCAAACTGAAAAGTCTCCCATAAAAGACACTGAGAGATTCTTCAAAAAGGGGCATCCAATTTTATTGGGGGAGGGGGGGAAAGCAGGAAGAAGCAATCTGTGTACCCAATATATATAGAATGGCTTTAAAAACTCTCTTATATTGATGTAATAGGACATTATGGGGCCATAAAAGCAATAAATGTGAAAAATCCAAAGAAATCTGGGAAGGTGTAGAAGCAAAAGAGAGGGAGACCAGAGCAGAGCAGGAACTGACTTGCAACTGGAGAAAACAGAAAATGAAACAAAAGGTAATAAAAAGGCTGCTAAATTTGGAAGGAAGCATGGATGCGCTCTAATGACTCAGGTGGGTTGTTCAATACCATTCTTTGATTTTATTTGCCTAAAATGTATGGGAGAGAGATGGCATGACGTGCTGGATAGAGAGCTGGCTTTGAAGCCAGGGAGAACTGGGTTCAGATCCTGCCTCTGACACATAGTGGCTCTGAGACCTTGGATAAGTCCCTTCACTTCTCAATGCTCTAGAAAACTAAGACTTTTCAGTTTCAGTTGAGTTTCTGCTCTGCATTGGAGTTTCCAGACTGGGAGGTCCTCACATAGATGAAATTGATGGGCATAGAATTTGAAACAAAATCACAGGTCCTGACCCTGTCTCTCTTCTCCAAAAAATTAAGTTTATGATTAAATTTTATTTTTTTTTGCTTTTTGGAGGAGGGAGGGCAGGGCAATTGGGGTTAAGTGACTTGCCCAAGGTCACACCACTAGTAAGTGTGTTAAGTGTGTGAGGTCAAATTTGAATTCAGATCCTCCTGATTCCAGGGCCAGTGCTCTATTCAATATGCCACCTAGCTGTCCCTGTGACTAAAAATTTAAACAGTTTACCATCAAAACCCCTCTAAATCTCATGCTTTCATGGGCTGCTAAGACTGGAAAAAAAAAATTCATCACCTAAAAAAAGTCAACATGGATATTAAGTGCCTGTTATGCTTGAGCCCTGAAGAAGATCCATGAAATGCACATGGGTAGGGGGAAACTCAGAGTCACCACTGTGCCATTGCTCTGGAAGATAGTGAGTTTGGGGTGTAGCAGGGCAGGGTCTGAGAAAAATGACCACCTGAAGGAGAGGAGGCTGCTGGAACTTCCTAGTTTAACTAATATTACTAACAACATGTTAACAGCCCAGTTGTTTTAGCTGGTGAAGGACTACAAGTGCCATCAGCACGCTCTAAATTTTACAGCCTTGGGACTAAGCACTTATAGCCCTGCCCCAGTTACAGTTCCAGCAGATTGTAAATTCCTAGAAGACAGGTTGTGAACAAAGTACTTTGTAGTCCTTAAAATGTTTTATGTTCCTCACTCCTTAGCACAGAGTCTTGCATAGTTGTGGTTGTGGTTTGTCCTTCAAATGACATCAGGAAAATGATGACATGATTTGCAGTTGAGTTGGATTTGAGTGAGGGAGAGCTATGCAAAGTCACCAGCCTCACTTTCTCCTCCAGAGCCATCTGGGTCCCATGGCCAGGTATAGATCAGAACAACTGGAGATGACCCAGGATGCGGTGGGGGACCTTGGCCTTTGTAAGCTAAGGTCTTTCTGAGTTCTTATTTTGAGTGGTCTCTCTGTGGTCTGCCATCTGACGTCTTTTTCAGTTCCAGATCTGTAATCTGATCCTGTGATCATGGTCCCTAGCCCCACATTTCAGGTGTTCAGGGTTGGAGGTGCCAAAGACTGGTGAGTATAAGGTGTAAAATCCCCTCTCACTAAGGAAGTAACAAACAGGTAGACCAAGCAAATCATAGCACTATTGTAGGACACATTTTTTTTTTAATAACCTTATACCATACCAACATTTGGGATCAGCCATATTTGGGGAAAAAATGTACCAGGATGTCCCCCAGCTCCTTGGAAGATGTGTGATCTCTGGGTGTAGAGCATTGCATTTAACATCAGATTTTTTTTTTGATGTGTTAATTGTTTTTGCTGATTTTTTTTTTTAAATAAAAGGTAGCCCTCTAGGCAAGTAAATAAGGATCAGCATGGGAGGAAATATAAGTGATATAAAACCAAGAGATATAAATAACAACCTTTTGTTTTGTTTTGTTTGAAGGAAAAAAAATCCAGGTTCATTTCTCACTAGTACGGTAGCATTTACCCTGCCTATGTCACAAGGCTGCTGTGAACACCAGGTGATGCAACAGAAGTGCAAGAATTTGGAAATCTCTGAAGTGTTACTCAGATGTCAGAAAGTAGCCTTACTTGATCCTTGCTACACCACCCCTGTGAAGTAAGGTAGGCAGGACTTTTTATTCTCAATTTACGAACAGCTCTACCAGAATCATACTCCATTGCCTCTGTTGTATGGAGGTGACGCTGGGTTCTCAGAGGTCACACCAATTTTTGCCAGAGAGGAGGCTTTGGCAGATTCCCTCAAAGATGGAAAAATGTGGTTCTAACAAATGTCAACCTGCTACTGGAAGACCAGCTCATCACCAGCCAAGAGATGATGAAATTTTGGGCCATGTCAACCTACAAAATAGAGAAAAATTCAATATGGCCCATAGTCCATGCAGGCCAGGCCCCCTTCCACTGTGAAGGTGTTGGAATGGCAGAGAAAGAGAAGGATGGTGCCAAGAATCACAGTTTTTTAAGCCATCCATAAACAGCACTGATGTTGGTATACTCTTTGTGAGATCTCTGCCTAATAACCGATGAGTTGACAGACTCTAGAGCAGTGGTAGGGAACCTGCAGTAGAGGCCACATGTGGTCCTCTAGGTCCTCAAGTGCAGCCCTCTGGCTCCTCTTCTTTGGTGACTCAGCCAGCCACACTTGAGGACCTAGAAGGCCACATGTGGCCTTGAGACCAAAGGTTGCCCACCCCTGCTCTAGAAGAACTGAACCACTCTAGAGTTTCTTAATATTGTTGAGAGTCCCCGGGATGTTTTTCATCACATTATTGGTTCAAGTTCCTTCATGATCATATTTGCTTAATAAGCTTCAGTTTCTCCTTACATTTTCACTCATTCTTCCTTTTGTTTTTAGACTCCTCTTTATCTGTTTGTGTGCTAGGTTTTCATTAAGGTTTTTCTCTTGATATTTTTTGGTATTTCTGACTTTTTCCTTTATGCCCTATTGCTTTCACTCCTTGGATCTGCTCCTCTCACTGGTACCTGACTCCCCAAGGCTGGACCACTCGTGGTATCAGCATCCTTACACTAGGAAATATAGGGGTTAGTTGGCTTGGGTCTCTGCCCTCGAGTCCCTGAGAGATAAAGAACTGAGGGTGTCTGAATGCAGATTGAGGCACACTCTTTTTTTACTTTATTTTTCTTGAGGTATTTTTTTTTGTCTCTTTTCTTTCACAACATGACTGATGTGGGTTGGGGCTGCTGGGAACCCTGAAACGTCAAGGTACAGGGCATCTTCCACCTAGAAAGAATTCATGAGCTTAAACCTTCTTCCAGTCAAAGTGGCAAGGTCAATAGTGTGGGCTAGATTCCTAGCAGTCTACAATTTAAAGGAGGTGAGACTGATACTTATATACAAAAAAGGGACAGTGAAAAGATCAGGATGGGATTGAGTAAGTAAATAGTCTGGGGTAGGCCAAGAGCAAGTCTGTGAAAGGACTATCAAGGTGGGCTGAGGTGGTCCACATAGATGCCTTCAGTGAGATGTGGTGATCTGGGCTGCTGAAATGTGGGAAAATTCAGGGACTGGGTTCTTTTCCTTTTAGGGGTCTAGGTTCCATCACCCCATCAATGACTGTTATGGAAGTGTTTTGTGTGACAACACATGGAGAACCCATATCTCAGTGGGGGTAGGGGAGCTGGGAAAGGAGGAAAAGAGAGAATTTGGAAGTCACAGTTGTTAGAAGGAATGTTAAAAAATGTTTTTACATGTAACTGGGGGAAAATAAAATGATAAATTAGTTAAAAATAAATACAGGGGAAACTACAGGGGAAAAAAGAGGAATCCCTGAGAGGAGATGGCTGACCCCAGGTGGTTTTCTAGTCTCCTTGGCCTCAGGCCCAATGCTTTGTTCCCCTCAGCCTGTAATTCTGAACACATCTACTTGCATAGCATGTTTTCAGGCCCCCCCCCCCCCATCATCCTTTTGCTCTCCAGTTTTTGCAGAATCAGTGTCTGCCATTTCTTTGCAGAGCTGAGGTAAGGAGTGGGGGGCAGTGTTGGGCCAGATCACTAGAGGCACATGAGATCCATATGACCAGGCCATCTCCAGGCACAAGTCTATAAATTTCCTAGTGTTGTTTGTGGCTACCCTGTGAAGTTGAATGGGGGAGGGGCAGGCACTGAATGACAGTTCTAGATATTCAAGTTCTCAGATGTAAACTCAAATGGTTTGTAAGTAGTACAAGTTGTTCTGTCTGTTTATCTTGTGGAATCAGCTGTAATCCTCCTATCTCTGGCACACAATTTTTTTTTAAGCCTTTGAATTGAAAAGGTATAAGTATCTGCTCTGCCATATCGCTAGTCATATGACTGAACGGTCATAATGACAACCCCACTATAAATGAAATCAGAAGATGCAAAGTAGTTGAGGTCAAATACAATGGTGACTCAGAATCTCCTTGGAGAGGGACAAGTGAAGACAGGATGGAGTTGGTTTCATTGTGGGCCCCAAGGCAATGAGGAGCATCATTCCATGGGACACTTCTTCATCTTGTCTTGTAATGCTTGTGACAGACAAGAGCAGACCGAACTACCACCTCTAGCTTATGTGCTAACTTCTGCATCGGGGACAAAATAGTAGAGAAATCTTTTTTTTTAAGTTATTAATATATTTTGGTTTTGCATCATAAAAACTAACTAACTACTGCATCATCAAAATCAAATATATGTGTATTGTTCCATACCAGTAGTCCCCCACCTCTGCAAAAAGGAGAAGAAGATAACATTCAGTAGAGAAATTCTACAAAGCACTTCTCGAAATCCTCCAAACATACACATTGATAACAATTATCACCATTCCTTATAGAAGTTCAATGACTGTAGTTACCATAGTAAGAAGACCAAAAAATAAGGGGCGGCTAAATGGCACAGTGAATAGAGCACCAGCCCTGGAGTCAGGAGGACCTGAGTTCAAATCCAGCCTCAGACACTTAACTAGCCATGTGACCTTGGGCAAGTCACTTAACCCTAATTGCCCTCCAAAAAAAAAAAAGCAAAAAGAAGTCCAAGAAGTTGTCTCTCTTCCAGGAAATCCTTGCCCCCTTGCTAAACAGAGAGGCATGGTAGCCAGGGGCAACAGTGGCTTAGAAGACAAGCTCCTTGGCAGGGTATTAGTGAGGACACCAAAAAATTCAGAGCATTATAAAGTAAGTGGAAAAGAAAACAAGTCTGAAGAAAGTATGGGATTCTATTAAGTCAAACCATCCCGAGAACATTTATAGATATAACTGGAAGAGGGACAAAATCCGGAAAGATGCAGAAATGGAACAGGTTGGTTAGAGTTTCTATAGTGATCTATTTCCGTCATTGATGACAGCAGCAACACCACGTTTGGACTTCAACACGGAAGAACCCAATTTATATGTAGTTTTTAAGGAAATGAAGCTGGGAAGGGAGACTGGACCAGATTTGAGAAGATACTAAAAAGACCTGTACTGGAGGTAGCATATTTTGAAAGCACTGAAAAATCAAATTTCATACTAACTCAAAGAAGGGAGATGAGCAAAAGAAAAGAACAAATAATAAGCAATAGTGTGACAGTGATGTGATTGAGAAGTATGAGTATTAAGCAACTACCAAGCCCTGGACCTACAGTCTTATCTCCATAAAAGTCTTTGAAAGAAGGGTCAACACACTGATTCACAGTATCCTTGATGAAAATATGAGAAGGAGGAGATGGGCTCTTACAGATTTTCTGTAGCAGATAACATTTTTCCAGTCAATGAATTGAGAAGGTTGTCTGTAATCAATGTCAATGCCTCTATTTATTCTCCTTTCATCTTAACTCCCTATAATCTGGCTTCCAACCTCCTCATTCTACTGAAATTCCTTTCTCCAAAGTCACTGGGCGATTTATTAATAGGCAAATCTATTGTTTTTTCCTCAGTCTTCATCCTTCTTGACCTCTCTGCAGCCCTTGACACTCACCTTTTTCTCCTTGATACTCTCTTCTCTAGTTTTTTGGGACACTGCTTTCTCCTGGTTCTCCTCCAATCTCACCTCCTCTCCTTTACTGAAGCTTCATCCAGATCATGCCTGCTAACCATGGAAGTTCCATAGAGATCTGTCCTGGGTCCTCTTTCCTGTCTAAGGCATTTCATTTGATGATCTCATTGAATTCCTTGGATTCCATCATTATCTACATGCTGATGATTCTCATTATCTATTTATCCTGCCCTAATGATCTCTGCTGACCTTCAATCTCCCTGTCTTCAAATGGATGTTCCCTAGACATCTTAAACTCAATGTGTCCAAAACTGAGCTCAGTATCTTTCCTCTCAAACACCTCTCCCTCCTTCTAAATTTCCCTAGCATCGTCAAGGGCACTACCATCCTCTCAGTCCCCTAGGCTTACAACCTAGTAGGTCTCATCACAACTCATCACTGTCTCTCACCACACTTATATTCAATCTGTTGCTAAAGCCTGTTGGCTTCTCCTTTGCCACCTCTCTCAAATATATTCCTTTGTCTCTTCTGGTACCCCTCCTCTGCCACCACTCTGGTACAGGTGGTGTTTAAGGAGGCCCCACACCACCGCTGTGAGTGCTGCTGAACCTTTTTCAGGGCCACTCATCCCCCTTTGGTGTCCACCTGGCACTCAGCTCTCACCTGTGGCTCCAAGGATCTGTAGCAGGCAAAGAGGGCACATTCCAGTAACAATCTTGGCAGACGGGCTAAACCAGCTTGAGGGTAACTGACAGGCCCCAAAGTTGGGGGGTGTCCACCCAAGCATGTGAAGACTTCCTCCAGCGGACTGGGTAGATGAGAACAATTTGTTCCAACAGCCATTAAGGCAGCTGAAGCCAGCTCTGTGGAGCACTTAGAGCTTGGTCAGACATGGAAGATACCAACTGTGATCCACTGCATCCTGGGTCATAGCCAGTAGTCTTGACTTTTGTCTTGCCAATGACTCAGGAATAAGGAGTGAGGCTAATGACTCTGTACAACTCTACCTCACTTAAATACAATTCACTTGCAAATGAAGACACCACCTCTCTGTCACAGGGTCTTCTTCAAAAACAAAAGACAAACCACAACAACAGGCCCTGGCCTCATTATGTCTTGACTATTGCAATCAGGACTTAATAGTTGGTCTGTGTACCACAAGCCCCATTCTGGTCTATCCTGCATTTAGCCACCAGTGATTTTCCTAAAATGCACATCTGCTCATCTCTCTGTCTCTGTCTCTCTGTCTCTCTCTCTCTCTCTGTCTCTGTCTCTGTCTCTCTCTCTCTCTCTCTTTCTCTCTCTGTCTCTCTCTGTCTCTTTCTTACACACACACACACACACACACACACACACACACACACACACACACACACACACCAACTCCAGTAGCTCCCTGTCACCTCCAGGATTGAAGGTAAAATCCTCTGACATTCAAAGTCCTTTGGGACCTAGTTGCCCTCACCCCATCTTTCCATTCTTCTTGCACTTTATCCCCCCTCCACACACGCTTGGATTCAGTGATGTTGACCTCTTAGCTGTTGCTTGAACAAGACACTCTGTCTCTTGGCTCTGGGCATTTTCACTGGTCGTCCTCCATGCCCGGAATACTCTCCCTCCTCAACACTTTCTCCTGGCTCCTTTGATTTCCTTGAAATCCCAGATAAAATCCTACCCTTCACAGAAAGCCTTTCCCAATCCCTCTTAATTCTAGTGCCTTCCATCCCTTGATTATTTCCCATTTATTCTGTATATAAATTGTTTGTACCTCGTATTATTTGTGCCTAGTTAGACAGCTAGCTGGTGCAGTGGATAGAGTGCTGGTTCTGGTGTCAGGAAGACTCATCTTCCTGAGTTCAAATGTGGCTTAGCTGTAAGTGGGGTACACTCTCTGCACCCTCTGTGAAGACTCCTCAGAATGAGAAGGGAGAGAAACTATGTGGAAACCAGAGACAGACTTTTGTAAGACTGGACAGACCTGAGTCCTGGGTTTACACAACCTAGGACCCTTCCCTCCCCCCTTCCCTTGCTGTCAATCAGCCTGAAGCCCTTCAGGAATTTTAGGAATCTCTTAGCCCCTCCCCCTTCAAGTTGGCCTTTGCCAAATAAGTTTATGCCAAACATGAACTGGTTTCCTGGTTTCCTGTCCCACCTCCCAGCCAATAGGAGATAGTGGTGAGCTTCTTTGTTATCCACCACTGGATTAGATTTCCAGCCTAGACTGAGAGTCCACCTCCCAGCCAGTGGGAGAAGGGACAGCCAGGTGGAGGGGGATCGACTGCCTTAGGGTATAAATTCTTGTTCTGTCTTTTGTAATAGGCCTTCTCTCCTTGATCCCCACCATGGAGAGGAACACCCTCTTCCTGTGGGGGAAGAGAATAAAACTTCCTGTTCCTTCCTCTACATACCTCTGACTTTTGATTTTTCTTGGGTAGGGGATTTTTGGGGTTCCCGGGTCCCCCATAGCTGTGTGACTCTGGGCAAGTCACTTAACCCTGTTTGCCTCAGTTTCTTCATCTGTAAAATGAACTGAAGAAGAAAATGGCAAAGCACCCCAGTATCTTTGCTAAGAAAACCCCAAATAGGGTCACAGTGGGTTGGATTCAACTGAAAAACAACCAACGACCTAGTTATTTGTAACCCCTGTCTCAAAGTTCATTGGTAAAGAACTCTTTTTTTTTTTGGTGAAGATGAATGCCCCACCCTTCTGGCACTTCTGGCTTCCACACCAAGGACAGCCCCACTTCATCTTGCTGAAGGAAAAGACTGGGAAGACATGAATGGAACCAACAGGCTCCATCATGTCTCTTTCTAGTTTGCTTCACCAGAGAAAGAAGGGAGTTTTCCTCTTAGATGAGATCCAGGGCTCAGCTCCCAATGGGAGAGCTCCTTCACTCTGTATTGTCTGGTATATTCTCCTATTGATGGGCCTTTGCCCCTTGCCCCAAAAGAATTTGGGTCCCATTTGTCTATGGACCCTGGAAAAGCCCACCTTGGACTCTACTTGAATTTCTCCACTTGATCTGGCTGGTCAGCTGAGGCTATAAGCCTTTCATTATCACTGTGCCCAATTCTCTGTCACCCTTACTTAACCTAATCGGGCCCTCCTTTGTCTGTTATCTCGGGATCCCTTCTGCTACTTCCCACCCTTGATCCCATCAAAACCCTGTTCTCTGCTTATTAGGACGGTGTTTTTTAAAGTCTCCCTCGACCGAGAGCTGGATGTGAGCTGATTATTATCCATCAGGCTAGTAAAGATGCCAGAAAAGGGGATGTGGGAAAACACTCATCGCAGTAGGTGGAGCTGTGAACTGATCCAACCGTTGTGAAAAGCAGTTTGGAACTGGGCCCCCAAAGCTATGAAACTAACATACTCTTTGTATGTACTCTATGTCTTTTCCAGTGACACTGCTACTGTAGTTATACCCTAAGGAGATCAAAGAAAGAGGGAAAGTATTCACGTATAAAAATATTTACAGCAGCTTTTTGTTGTGGTGGCAAAGAACTAAAAACTAAGGGCAGGAAAAGCTAAACAAGTTATGGTATGTGAATGTGATGGAATACTAACATGCTGTAGGAAATTAAGGGGGTGGCAGCAACACCAGCAGTGAACCTTGGAGGCAGTTGCAGCAGCAGCAGCAGCTTTGGGATTGACAACTGGTCAGAAGGAGATGACAGGGAACCCTTTGCTGGCACTGGGTGCAGCTAGTACTGATTGGCAGCTCTGTTGCCCATATGTAGTTTCATGTTGGAGTTCCAAGGTGAAGAGGAGTGCTGGGGGTTGGTCATAAGCCAGCAGGGATTCTGGTCACGGTTCCAGGTCCAAGAGGAGCTCTGGTACTTGTGGTTTCAGGGGAGAAGGGGATCTTCCTAGGTAAAGAGCAGAGCACAGACTGAGAGCGCAGTGACTACACCTCTCCCAGGATATTATCACCCTGGAAGCACTGAAAACTTTCAGACTCCCAGAATTACCTCTGAAAATAGTAGCACAAAAAAGCCTGAAATTTGGCACAGTGCCGACTCCTCCTCCCCCCTCCCCCAGCCCAGGTGAGCAGGGCCCGATTTTAACATCAGGTTCAAAGTAAAAAAAATAAGCTGGGAAAATGAGTAAGCTACTTGGGTGGCAGGGAAGACCAAAACATAAACTTAGAAGACAACAATGTAAAACCATCTACAAAGCCTCAAAGAAAAATGCTAACTGGACCCAAATCCAACAAGAATTCCTGGAAGAGTTAAAGAAAAGGATTAGTTTGGTAGAGGAAAATATTGGATGTAAGAGTCATGCAAGAAAATCACATCTCTAAAATGGGGATAAAAATGGCACCTTCCTGTGAGGGTTGTGAGGATAAAACGAGATGAAAGGGACGGTTTTAGGAAATCTGGAGATTTGTATGAACTGTGGCAGAGTGAAGTGAGCAGAACCAGGAGAACAGCATACATGATGACCACAATCATGTAAAGGGAAAAAAAGTGCTAATGACTTTAGAGCTCTGAGTAATAATGACTTCAGAATGCTGATTCAACAAGCTTCCCCCACGCTGGCAGAGAGATGACAGACTGGAAGTATGTGGTAGAATTGGAAATGTAGAAAGAGGCAAGCATTTGCAAACATAGCCAGTAAGTAGATCTGCTTTGCTTGAATACACTTGAGAGGTTGTGGCTCAGCGAATAGATAACTGACCTGGAAGCCAGGAATATCCTTGGGTTCAGGTCTGTCCTCCAGCACATGTTATCTGCATGACCCTGAGCAAATCACCTAATCTCTCACTGCCGTAGGCATCCATTCAGATGTTAAATTGCTAAGTAGGTGGTGATCGAACAATGGCAGAATGAGTTTCCTCACCTGGGAATTCCCTGTATGATATCAGTATGATGTCACAGGCCTAGAAAGGGCTTCCATTCTATGGTGGAAGGGAATGGAGTGGATGGTTTATGAGAGTGAGGCAAAAAAAAAAAAAAAAAAAAAAATCAAAGAAACATTAGAAAGCCCAAGAAAACAGAACGAAAGCAAGTTCAGAAGAGGATAGAATCAGGTCGGCTTCATTACTCTCACATATTTCATACACAATCCTCTTTACCAACTCTTCTTTGTTTATTGAAATGTCAATGTTTGTTAATGTTTAAAGTCCTAATAAAATGGGTTTTTCTCAGAAAGAAAAGCTACAGAACTTTGATTAATGAAATGACCCATCGGGGCCTCAAGAAGACTGAGAGTGAGTTCTCCTTCCCAGCTCTTGGCAGAGAGATGATGGATGAGGAGTGCAAAAGGAGGACATTTTCAGCGTGTCGAATTGTTTTGCTGGATTACGCTTACATGTCACAAGGGAGGCTTCCGTTGGTGGGGGAGGTGTGAAAAGTATAGAAATACCCCCCAAAAAGAACATCAATAAAGTATTTTTGAAGTACCCACATGAAAACAAAGTTTAGAAGGGAATACAAATGAGGCAATTTTGTTATTGTTGGGGTAAAGGCTCTAGGAATCCCCCTGAACTCTCCTAGAATCTTCCCACTTGATCTGGTGTTCTCCAGAGGCCATAAGCCTCCCATTCAAAAAGCTGTCATCCTTAATCTAGCCTAGCCCTCCATTGTCTATTAGTCGAAGATTGCCTCCCCTTCTTCCCACCCTGGATTCCCACCCTTAATCCCATTGTTGAGGTTCCTGGTGTCTGACCTCTAGTCACCCCAGTCCCATCAAGATCCTCCTTAGGCTCCTCCTCCAGATCCTCCCTGGACCCCTCCTCCCATCACCCCAGACTACTATACCACCCCTAGATCCCTCCCACAGTCTTTCTGTATGTAAGAGCTATCTTTTCTCCATGAAGATGCTCAGATTCAGTCTAGCTCAGATTTAATCTAGCTGAGGTCCAATCTGGCCCGTTTGTCAAGACAAGCAAGCATCACAAATGCTTAGGCTCCTTAAGAGTCTACCCCAATGGTTCTCAACCTTCCTGATGCCTGACCCTTTAATACTCATATCTGCATGTGACCCGCCTGGAGACGGATAGAGGGGTGGTGTCTCAGTTCCTAAAACCATCAGAAATATGTGTTTTCCGATGGCCTTCGGCGACCCCTGTGACCCCTGTGAAAGGTTGTTCAACCTCTAAAGGAGTCGCAACCCACAGGTTGAGAATCTCTATATGGCAAATCTTTAGTAAATTTTGTTTTTCTTTGGCTGAAAGAAGGCTTGGGTCAAATTCATTTGTGGAGGACCTGATGTGTCAGTATTTTGGGGTCCTGAGCACCCCTAAATCCCGACATTCTAAACCTCAATATCATTACTCGGTTAATATATACTTTAAAAAAAACCCAAACTATATGGAGGCAAATTTCATGGTTTCGTATGTGATCTTCTTTGCTGAAATGTTCACAATAAACAGTAACAGTAACTAGCATCTATATAGCGCTTTAAGGCTTTCAAAGCACTTTACAAGAATCTCCTTATTTGATCCTTAGCACAGAGCCTGGCACATGTTCTTCGTTGTGTCTGACTCTCCATGACCCCATTGGGGGTTTCCTTGGCAGAGATACGGGAGCAGTTTGCCATTTTCTTTTCCAGCTCATTTTATAGATCAGGAAACTAAGGCAAACAGGGTTGAGTGACTTGCCCAGGATCACACAGCTATGAAGTTTCTGAGGACAGATTTGTGCTCAAGAAGATGAATCTTCCTGACTCCAGGCCCCAAACTCTATCCACTACACCACTTAGCTACCCACCTGGCACATAGTAGGCCCTTAATCAATGTTTATTGACTGACTGACAGACCAATCCTCAAAACTCTCCTGGGAGATGGGAGCTATTATTAGTCTCATTTTAGATTTGGATACTGAGACAGACAGTGACTTGCTCAGGATCACTCAGCTAGTGACTGAGACTAGATTTGAATTCAGGTCTTCCTGACATTGCTCTACCTAACAGCCTGTTGGTTTATGATTATTACTAAATTCATAATAATATTTTTAATTTAAAATTTTTATTTTTAAAATTACTAATAATTTTAAATTTTTTAAAAAATAATTTAATTTTAATAAGACCAATAAAATATTAAAAAAGGAAAAAGAGTGAACTCAAATCCATGACCTAGGTTTGAGACTCAAGGAAGAGCCTAAAGATGATGGAGATTTCCTAGGATGGGGGTGGGGTGTGACATGGTCAGGCCAGTACCTTAGGAAGCTCAGCTTGACAGCTGAGGGGAGGAGGGGTAGACTTGAGTGAAGAACAGACAGACCAATAGGCTGTTACCTTGGGGCAATTTAATTTGTATTTTTAGCTATATGGTGCCAAGTTTGGCAAGAGCCCAAGGTGGTGGGCCAGATACTATCAAGGAAAAAAAAATGAAATCAAGAACTCTTTCAACAGCCCTCTGTGCCCTGGCAGTGATGCCAAACTTTCCATTCTCAAATAAGATGGAAAATCCTCCTGTTTGGTCTTACTGGTCAGCTAGGATGCTCTACTGAAGAAACACAAAGCAATTACGCAAAGGAACAAATGTGAGAAACTCATTGTTTCTAAGTAGCAGGCTGACCAACCGACCAGTCACTCATCCCCATCACTTTCCTGATTCCTGAACACCCGGAAGGCCAATGACAAACGGCTCCATGTTTCATTGGAAAGGCCACTGGCTTGAAAACCATGGTGGAATGAATGAATGACTACATGACTACACACCAATCTAAGTATTAGAGATACTTAATGTAAAAGTGAGGCAGTCTCTGTCCTCAAGGGGCACACACACGCACACACACACACACACACACTTATGTATATTATATATATATATATATATATATATATATATACACATGTATCTGTACATACATATACATATATTTCCCCAATTACAAGTAAAAACAACTTTTAACATTCATTTTTAAAAATTTTGAATTCTAAATTCTTCTTGTCCCTCTCTCCTTCCCCTCCCCCCTCATTAAGAAGGCAAGAAATTTGACATAGGTGATACATGTGCTGTCATGCAAAACATATTTCCATATCATAATGTAAAAGAAAACACAGACCAAAAAAATAAAGAAACCCAAGAAAAATAAAGTTCAAAAAAGTATGTTTTGATCTGCATTCAGACTCTATCAGTTCTTTCTCCAGAGACAGATAGCATTTTTCATTATGGATACTTCTAAATTGCCTTGGATGATTATATTGCTGAGAAGAGCTAAGTCATTCAGTTGATCATCATACAATATTGCTGTTACCGTATACAATGTTCTCCTGGTTCTGCCCACTTGACTTTGCATCAGTTCATGAAAGTCTTCCCAGGTTTCTCTGAGAGCATCCTACTTACCATTTCTTAAAGCACAAAGGTATTCCATCACAATTGTATATCACAACTTATTCAGCCATTCCCCAATTGATGGGCACCAAGGGGCTTATATTCTTATAAACCTTATACCTAGTCATTCTCATGTTATTAAATCTCTTAGAATGTGAGTTCTCTGAAGACATGCACTATTTTTTTTTTCCCCTTTGTATCCCCAGTCCTTATCACAGGTCCTGGGAGACAGTAAGCACTTAATAAATGCTTGTTTCTTGACTGACCGATTCTGATATGGGGAGACGACACATATAAGGAAATGTGGTGACCTGGAGGGGTGTTTTTGTCCTGTTGATTTTCGCTTCTTAACATCTCTCCTATATTCTCCTTTCTCTTCTTCTGACCCTGCCACCCCTCTGGTGCAGGTAGATCAAGCCTCTCCCCAGCCCAATCCATCCTCCATTCAACTGTTAATCCTAAAGCACACCTTCCCTTCATCTCAACCCTATTTAATAAACTCCAGTGACTCCTTATTACCTCTAGAATCAAGTACAAAATCCTGTCATTCAAAGCCCTTCAGAACCTCACCCCCTCCCCTACCTCTACTGACACATTCTCTTCAATGCAGTGACCCTGGCTTCCTGGCTGTTGCATGAACAAGATCCTCCATCTCTAGGCTCTGGGCATTTTCTCTGATTGTCCCCCATGCCCTCCTCCTCTCTGCCTCCTGGCTCCCCTCACTTCCTTTAAATCCCATGTTCCACAAGAATCCTTTCCCAGGCCCCCTTAATTACACGGCCTTCTCTCTTTTCATTATTGATCCTATGTATAAATATATGTATTTATGTATCCTTGCCTGCTTGTTGTCTTCTCCAATAGATCGTGACCTCAAGGGAAGGAACTGGCCTTTGCCTCTCTTTGTATCCCCAGAACTTGGCACAGCCCTTGGCACGTTGTTGTTCTTAATAAACATTTGCTACAACGCACAGCTAAAGACAATTCTACAAGCCTCAGGATGGAAGGAGATATCTAAACTCTGAGAAAGATATAGAAAGACTATAGTTTAAATGGAGACTGAAGCAAAACACGCTATTGTTCTTTTTCATGTTTGGTTTTGCTTTTTTTTCCCAGTGATCACTCATAGGTT
>CM053587.1:310750475-310772270 GCA_028646515.1 Pseudochirops corinnae | reverse complement strand
AATTAACTCCCATTAACGGGGCAGCTGGGTAGGAACCCTGTACCTGGAGCCCAGAAGACCTGAGTTCAAATGTGGCCTCAGATGCTTCCCAGCCATGGGACCCTAGCATGTCATTTAACCTCAATTCGCCTCAGTTTCCTCATCTGTAAAATAATAGCGCCTATGTCCCAAGGTTGTCGTGAGGATCACATGACATCATAATTATAAAGTGCTTAGCACAGAGCCTGGCACACAGTAGGCACTATATAAATGCTAGCTACTATTATTTGTTATTATTAATCATCCAGAGGACCGCTTCTAGCAAGCAAATTGACTGTAATGCAGCTAGAACGGTCAGTACAAACCATTCTCCCATAAAATCCTGAGACATACATTACCCAACATATACACAGGTTTATGGGAAGAGTGGAATCAAATTTTTAAAAATACAACAAAACCTGGGGAGCTAGGTGGTGCAGTGAATAGAGCACCAGCCCTGGAGTCAGGAGGACCTGAGTTCAAATCCAGACTCAGACACTTAACACACACAAAAAAACACCTAGCTGTGTGACCTTGGGCAAGCCACTTAACTTCAATTGCCCTACCTTTCCCCCTCCAAAAAGCAAAACAAAAAATATAATAGTAACAATAATAACCCATAAGTTGCCAGCTCTTCCACTCAACATCCACTTAACATCATTATCACACAGTGCAGGCTCCACAGACATAAAATAGGCTTCCTCAAATTCCTACTTCATTGGGAAGAATATTTATGTTCCTTCTCCAAGGAATGGTCCCCATAGGTTAGTTACCTATGCTATCATAACAAATGTTGGTGCCTGGAATAATGCTGGTGTCCTTGAAAGTAATAGTGAAGTTTGGATGTGGCATAGATTTGAGGAAAAAAGATAACAAGTTGTGTTCTGACGTTACCAGCTGTCCAGTAGACCATAGGTGATGTAGAAATGGAGGTCAGGAGAGACACTAGCACTGTACGATGAGATGACCACGTTTAGAGAGTGGAGAGAAAAGAGCAGAAGGCCTGGGAGAGAGGCTTGAGGAACATTCCCAGTTAGTGGAAATGGCATGAACATCCTGCAAAAGAAACATAGAGGAAGAGTGGTTAGATGGGATGAGAACTGAGAGTAGTATCATGACAAGCCAAAGAGGAGAGAATATTCAAGATGGTCAACAGTATCCAGTGTTTCATGGAGGTTAAGAATGATAGGGACTGAGAAAAGATCATTAGGTTTGATTCTCTCCTAGTTATCTGATTGCTCCTTATTCCCCTTGAGTTGTTGTTCAGTTGTATTCGAATCACACAGGGCATACTGGTAAGAGTCTGAGGCCAGATTTGAACTCAAAAAGGTGTGTCTAACCTGAGGCCAGGACACTTTATGCTCTATGGCGCCATCTGGTTGCCCCATTAATGAGCTAGAGGAGGGCAACCCAAATGGTGAAGGGCTTTGAGTAGTTGCCATATGAGACTAAACAAAAGGAACTGGGGCTAAAATTATTAAACCTAGGGAAGAGAAGTCTCAGGTAGAACATGTCTACTGTCTTCGAGTATTTGAAGGACAGTCAAGTGAAAGAATTCAATTTGTTCTGGTTGGCAATAGAGGGAACAACTAGGAAAAATAGGTGGAAATTGAAAATAAGTAAATTTAGGCTTATCTCCAGAAAGATTTCTTAATGATTAGGACTCTCCAAAAGTAGAATGTGTGGGCTACCTGAGGAGGTTGTGAACTCCTCCTTGGAGGTATTCTGTTGTAATTGGGGGAGGGTGTCACTTTGGGGAGGTATGGGTTGTAACTTCCAACTCTAAACCAATAATTCTGGAACTAGAGCTCAGGAAAGAGTCTAAGACACACATTTGAGAACCATCTATGTAGAAGAGATGCTTGAGTCAATGGAGGCATGACATTGCTGAGAAAGAGAGAGATCTCTACCAGAGAGAGAAAAGAGCTCCAAAGACAGAGCCCTAGGGACTGCTCACACCGGCTCAGGACGAGAATAATGATTCAGCAAAGGAGAATAAGGGCACAGGAGGTAGAGCAGCAGATCTGGAGTCAGGAAGACTCTTTTTCCCGAGTTCAAAGCTGGCACCAGACAGTACCTGTATGATCCTGGGCAAATCATTTAACCCTGTTTGCCTCAGTTTCCTCATCTATAAAATGAGCTGGAGAAAGAAATGGCAAACCACTCCAGTATCTTTGCCAAGAAAATCCTAAATAGGGTCATAAAGAGTAAGACACGACTGAACAACTGAAGCTTATTAATATCCTTTCTAAACTATAGCACCCAGAACTGAATACAATTCTCCTTGTGTTGCCTGAGGAAGGCAGAGTACCAGGGGACCATTACATCCTTATTTCTGAAGCTCTGTGTCCCACAATTAATGGCTGTATGAAAAAGCATCTATTTTTCATAAAATTTATTTTACTTTATTTTTTAAAATTCAATTTTATTTGATTTTCAGGTCTGAATTGTCTTCTAACTTCCTTCCCCTCTCTATTAAAAAAAAAAGGATTAAAAAAAATTACACATATGTATAGTCATTACACATATGTATAGTCAAGCAAAAGAAATTTCCACATTGGCCATGCGCAAACAAAGAAACAACGACATTGTTGTAAGAAATAAGCCTTAATCTGAGTGCAGATTTCTGTCTGGAGGTGGGCAGCATGTTTTATCAGATTGTGGTTGTTTATCTGGAATTGTGGTGGATCTTTTTATAGATCAGAGGACCTAAGTCTTTCAAAGTTATTTGCCTTAATTTTTATTGTATTGTATCGTTGTTTTCCAGGTTTTTCATTGTTCTCACTTTGCATTAATTCATCCAAGTCTTCTCAGGTTTCTCTGCAGTCATCCCCTTCATGATTTTTTATAGCCCAATAATATTTAATCACATTCATATACCATAATTTCTTCAGTCATCTCCCAACTTGTGGGCACCCCCTGTTCCTACCCTTTGCCACAAGAAAAAGAGTTGCTATAAAAATATTCATACATATGGGTCCTTTCCCTTTTTTTGATCTCTTGAAAAAGCATTTGGTAAACACTTACAATTTGCTAAACATAAGATCATATTCTTTCTTTTGGCTTCCATAGTGTTGCCTCATATTAAGTTTACAATCCGTTTAAATCCTAAGATCTTTTTCAGAAGTACTGCTGTCTAAACATGCTTTCCCAATTATGTATTTGTGAAGTCAATTTTTTTTGGAACAAGACAGTGCATTTATTCCTATTAAGTTTCGCTTTAATGGATTCTGCCCAACATTCTTCTCTATCAATATCTTTTGGATTCTGTGTCATCTAGTACATTAGCTGGCCCTTCCACCTTTTTGTCATCAGCAAATTTGATAAATATGCCTCCCATACCCTTATCCAAGTCATTCATAAACATTTTAGGCAGCATAAGGCCAAGCACAGATGTCTGGGGCAATCCACGGAAGACCTCCTTCTGAGCTGATATCAACTAAATAATGAAGAGTCTCTGGGTCTGGTCCTTCAGCCAGTTCCAAAGCCACTGAATAGTAATGTGATTTAGATCATGTGTTCCTGTCTCCTCTATAAGAATAGCATAACATTTATTATAACTTAATTTACATATACAGCACTCACATGATTTACTGGTTTTTTGTTAGGTCATTTCTTCATAACTAACCCCCTTTAGGGTTTTCTTTTCTTTTTTTTTTTTTTTTTTGCAGGGGGTAGGCAAGGCAATTGGGATTAAGTGACTTGCCCAAGGACACAAAACTATTAAGTGTGTCATGTGTCTAGTGTCTGAGGTTGAATTTGAACTCAGGTCATCCTGACTCCAGGGCCAGCTCTCTATTCACTGCACCACCTAGCTGCCCCCTTTTTAAGGCTTTCTTGACAGAGATATTAGAGTGGTTCGTCATTTCCTTCTCCAGCTCCTTTTACAGATGAGGAAACTGAGGCAAACAGTGAAATGACTCGCCTAGGGTCACACAGCTAGTGTCTGAGGCCAGATTTAAACTCAGAAAGATGAGTCTTTTTGACTCCAAGCCCAGCACTCTATCCACTGGGCCACATGAACTGGTTTAATAGCTGTCAAATAAGGAAACAGGGTTAAGTTGTTGTGACATTTTCTTGATGAAGCCACAATTTTCTTTTCTAGATATTCACCATCTCCATAATAAGCTCCATAATAACTCCCAACAAAGCTTGAATGGGCTTCATGCTGCCTATAGAGTGCGATTCATAAGAGAACGCTCACTTGTGACTGTGCGAAGGTCATTTGAGTGTGAACGTGACTGAGTGTATGAACATCAGAGTTGGTGCAAGAGCTTTGGAGAGAAGTTCTTCATCCTGCTTTTAGAGAGGACATGCAGGGTTGCAGACTATCTTCAGGACCAATCTGAGATACATGGGATTGGACGAGATGCAACCCTATGTTTCATGCTGCTTGTGGAACTTGATCCCAGGCTGATGCAACTCTGAGTGACAGTGTGAAGGGCAGGCCTAGCACAAGAGCAATGGAAAAGAGAGACATTTTTCATTCTTTCTTCCAGAGAGGATATTCATAGTTCCAGACTCATTAGGATTTACTCCAGGAAGGAGAGGGAAAAAATACATTGGAAGTGGCAAATATGTAGAGAGAGTGCCTCCTCAATATGTCCCTGATTTCTAGCTTACATCCCTGAGTCTTCAAGGAATTTCCCCTTAGGCAAGATTAGGGAGTCTCTCTCCCAGTGGAGCCAAGATCTCATCTTACTCCTATCTTAAGAGCTCCTTCACCTGTAGATTTTAAACTATATCTTTTCTGCTATGGTTTCTTGGACAAATGGATTTATTTGCTGTTCATTATTTGTGATAGTCTTTTGTGTAACTAGCATTTGGTGGGGAGGAATCTAGACCATGGGTTTAAGCTTGGGTTGTCCTCCATCTTTAAGGGATATTTAAAAAAAAAACCAACTCAACAAACTAGTAGCTTTTAAACCTAAAAATTGTGCCCTTAAACCAACAACACATAGTAGGGAAAAGAGATAAAATTCTAATCTAGTACCCCCTCTCTCAGTGGACAATGTGGCCAGTTTCTTGGTCTATTCTGTTCTGCTCAAGGCAGAAATCAGTCTTACTTGGACCCGAGTGGACAAGATTCCAGAGAAACCTATCTATGTTTCCACATAAGTTGAATTTGGACAGCTCATGTACATAACTTACATGGGCAGCACATTTTACAAATCTATTTTATATTTTAAAATTTATTGTTTAATTAACAAACATTTTTCTTTCTTTATTCTCTCCGTTTAAGGAGGGAGTGCAAGCCTGGCATCTCTTCATTCATCACCTGGCTGCACTCCTCCGGGACTTCTCCACCATGGCCAGGAACCTCTTCATCCTGGAAGACTACTTTGGTCTATCATTTTCTTATTGTTACCCTCTTCCTCAGGTATCCCTCTCTTTGATTAAAAGGTGCAGCACATCTCCCAGAGCCCCATCCAAAGAAGCAGCCAGGCCAGCCATCTGTTCATTTTCCACCTAGCTTTAGTCTTAGGACTTCTCCCTCGTGCTTCCAGGACAAATCCCTGGAGTGGGGGCTCCAACATCCTTTTTATATGTCATCTTCTCCCATTAGAAAGTAAGCTCCTTGAGCAAAGGCACAGTCTTTTGCTTTCCTTTGTATCCTCAGGGTTTAGTACTAAGCCTAACAGATAGTAGATGCTTAAAATAAATGTTTATTGACTGACTGGCTCCATTCTACTTCACCCTTCCACTCTTAAAAATGAAAAACAAACCCTTATAAGCATTATCAAACAAAATGGATTTCTGCATTGGCCATGCCCCCAAATGTATATCTCATTAAGTATCCTGAATCCATTACTTCTCTATTGGGAGGTGGGGGTCCTTTGGAATCAAGATTGGTTTTTGTGTTGATTAGAGTTCCCAAGTCTTTCACAATTGATTGCCTTTACAACGTTGATGCTATTATGTAAGTAAATTGTTCTCCTGGCTGTAATGCCAAGCAAAGGCAACTTCCAAGGTTCAGAATACCAGCATAGTAACTCTCCATTTATTCAGTGACAAATTAAGGCAAAACATTCACAGAAAAGAGAAAATCAAAATACAGCATTCACCATGTGTAATTCAATAATTTAGTAAATCCTCAATTCAATCACAAAGTACTAAGGTCCAAGTACTACTCCACCTCTGGGCAGTACATTCATTTAGTCAATCACAAAGTCTTCTCTCTATTCAACTGGAGATTAGTTTCCAATCATAAAGAAAGTACGTTCATTTGGTCAGTCACAAAGTAGGAAAGTCAAAAGTTTTCCACCCCTGGATCACAACTGAAATACAATACCATCCATCACCACCAAACACCCTCTCAAGAGGCAGTGGAAGGCTATCCACCCTTAGGTCACAATTAGGTTACAATATCATCACAGCATTCAAAACCAAGGAGAGGTCTTTTCTTCATTTTGATCCAAGGCAAGTTCTCAGCAATCTCTGTTCCTAGGAAGACAAAGTTTAGCAAAGCCACAATATACATTGCCAGTGTCCTTATCAATTCACTCTCTGCCTGCAGAACAGTCTCAGGACCCCTGAAAACATCAACAAGATCCTTCTCCAGGATTTCTGTAAACATACAAGACAATCCTGCTTCAGGGCTTCTGAACCAACAGCAAGGTTCCAGGACATCTGTAACAACAGCACTGTCCTTTGCCAGCAGACAAATCTGGCAAAACAACATCCAAACAGACAGACAAAATACCGGCATCACAGTTATGCCTTCTCAGTTCTTGGCAGCTCTGGGTGGCAGTTCTCAAAAGTCCTGGGCAGCTCCAACTGGCCCTCAGCAGTCTAGGTGGCTTCAGCTGGCAGTTCTCTTTCTCTCTCTGCAACTCTGGCCCCCAGCAATTCTCTCTCTCTGCCTCCACGATGCTGCTTCCAAAAGTTCTCCTGGCCTCTCCCTGCTTGGGTCTCTCTCTAAATCCTCAGTGCTAGCTCTTCCCAGTTCAGTCCTCTCTCTTCACATCACCAAGTCCATCTCACAAGCTCTGGATTTCAACACTCAACCTGTACACCAAGCCAATACAGGGAGATCTTTAAATTCCATTACCATTACGCTGGCTCTGTTCACTTCACTTTGTATCAGTTCATACAAGTGTTCCCAGGTATCTCTGAAACCATCCCTTCTGTTGTTGTTTGTCCTTTGTTCTTTAACAGGACCATGATGTCAGGAAGATGATGCCATGACTTGCAAGTGGATTGGATTTAAGCAAGGAAGGGCTATGCAAAGTCACCAGTTTTACTTTCTCTTCAGGAGCCATCTGGGTCCAGTGGCCAGATAGAGATCAAGAGACTCCCCCATCCCTTTTGTAATTTTGTAATTTCTTAGGACACAATGGTATTCCATCTTATTCATACATTCTTATTTGTTCACTCATTTCACAAACGAGCATCCCCTTGTTACCAGTTCTTTGACATAATAAAGTTCTTTTCCAGTGTTTCACACAAATATGTGCATGCAAGTATGCACACACATATATTTTACATGAGTTCTTTCTTTGACCTCATTGGGGTATAGGCATAGTAGTATCACTGGATGAAAGGGTATGCACATTTTAATGACTTTGGGGGCACAGTTCCAAACTGATCTCCAGAACAACTGGACTGATTCACAGCTCCATTAGTAATGCAATAATATGCCTGTTTTCCCACATCTGTTTTCAACATTTGTCATTTTCCTTTTTTGTCATTTTTTGCCAATCTGATGGGTGGGAGATGGAACCTCAGAGTTGTTTTAATATGCATTTCTGTAACTATTAGTGATTTGGAGCATCATTTTTTTCATATGGCTGTTGAGAACTCAGATCTCTTCCTTTGAAAACTGCCTGTTCATACCTCTTATCAGTTAAGTAATGGCTATTTAAATAAACCATTTAAGAATTTTTCCAGAAATAATTTTTTCTAGTCCACCGGCCTATCATCTTTAGACTCTATTCTTTTCCCCCTTTCAAAAATCCAGACATTTGTTCTTCTGTTTTGTAGTGACTTGCACTGAATGTATAGGCAGTGATTATCTGTGTTCAGGAGGTTTGCTTTTCTCCTGGAAGGGAAGGTGAGGGGACTTGAAGGACACCTCTCTACATTCCAGATAGTTAGAAGTCATGGGAGTGTTCCCAAAGGAAACAGCAGTAGACCTCTAGAAAAAAGAAATCTAAGGTAGAGAGAAGACTAAAGATTTGTCAGGTTGGAGAGTGAAAGAAAATCATACAAAGGAAGAAGGAAAGGAACATGGCAGCTGTCTACTTGGAGCTCACCTTGGAAAAAAGGTAGCTGGATGCTCTGATGAAGTGGCTGTTTGTTTTGACTTCTAACTTCATCATTCAACCAAAAGTACTGTCTTCAATTTATTAATGATACTGTTTGTTGCTTCTCCTTCATTCTAGAAGACGACCAATGACATTAGGAGGGTGATATCTTGACTTGCAAGTGAATTGGATTTAAGTGAGGTAGGCTATGCAAAGTCATCAGCCTCACTCTCTCCTCTAAGGCCACCTGAGTCTAGTGGAAAGACATAGGTCAGGACGACTGAAGATGACCAAGGAAGATTTGGTTGCCAAATAGAATGTGCTACCTCTACTCCAACCCCCCCCCCCCCCCTTCCCCAATTCAGATCCTCCTGGACTGTTCTGCAGTTGACATTGTTGATCATTCTCTCTTCCTGGATATTCTCTCTCCTCTGGGTTTTTTTGGTAATATTTCTTTTGGTTCTCTTTTTTATCTGACTATTCCTAGTTCTCTTTGGCAAGATCTTCATCTATGTCACGTGAACCTACTAACTGTAGGTATCTCCCAAGGCTCTCTCCTGCCTTCTTTTCTTTTTACTGTCACTTGTTGACTTCATCAGCTCCAATGGGTTTAATCATGCTTCCATGTAGATGATTTTTTCTCTGTCTCTCCTCTCCAGTTCATCCCTCCTGGGATTCAATTCTACTTCACCAACTGTTTATTGGACATTTCAAACTGCATGTACTGCAGGCATCTCAAACTTTAATATACCAAAATTACAATTTATTATTTTCCCCTGCAGAACCACCCTTCTTCTAAATGTCCCTAAAACTGAGGGCACTGCCAACTTCAGTATTTGAGTTTCCTCATCTAGTTATCTCATTTTTCACAAAATGTCTAGGGACATGTCTCCTCTCCACTTACAAACAGCATCTCACATTCAGGTGCTCACAACCTCTTACTGGACAACTGCAATAGTTTACTCAATAAAACCCAGGGCTTGTAGGTTACCTATGACTCCTAGGATGAAACAGAAATGCCTATTTGGCATGACACTCGACATTCCATTTTCCATCTTCATGCCTTTTCACAGGCAGTGAACATGCTTAGAACAAACTCCTCACTCACCTCCACCTCTCAGAATTCTTAGCCTCCTTTCATGATCAGCTCAAGAACCACTTTCTACATGAGGCCATTTGTGATCTCCTTAGCTGCATCTCCCCTGAATTTCCTCTGTATATATTTAGTAGCTATTTAAGATGTATACATGTTGTTTCTGATAGAATGTCAACTCTTTGAAGGCAGGGACTAATTAATGTTAGGGTCATTGAAGTCCCCCAACACTACTATATCCTGTTTTTTTATCTGGCTTAACAACTGTTTCCTGAACTCAATGATTTCTTCTTCCCATCCAAGTGGTCTGTTATACACTGATGACAGTATCATTCCTGTTACAGCCTCCACTAACCTTCACCCAAATGCTGTTTGCCACACTTCTAGTTCCTGGGTTTTCTCACAGAAGAGACAAATCATTTATTAGACTCTATAGCTTCTGGATCTATGGTTCATATATGGACACATAAGATAAATAATTTATGATGTTCTTATTCTGTTTCAAGCTTTGGGCTAAGCACTGGAGATAAAAACTAAGACAATCCTTTCCCTCATGGAGCCTACATTCGAATCAGGGAAGACAAAATATAAAGGAAGAGTAAAAGGGAAGTGGACAGATATAAGGTGTGGAGACTCAATTCCCAGCAAGATAAGGCAAGAGTTTACCTATCAGAGAAGTGAGACCCAGGGTGATGAAGTCCAAGGTTTGGGAGGTGAGAGGAATATATGATGGCCTGAATATAGGCAAGTGTGAGTTGGGAACTGAGTCTAGGAACCTATACTTCCTTTTATGCATCTTATTTGAGTAAATATCATTTCTCAAAGACATTCTGGTCATGGGCCTCAGTGCCCAAACTAGGGAGTTCCATGGGGCACTGAACAGCCTCCTATATATAGTGGGACTCTGAGGCTGGCTATCTGCTATTCTCATTTCCATTTTACAGAAATGGCTTCAAGGTGAGAGTGAGAAAAGTCCTCAGACCTCTAAGTTACCAAGTCTAATATGGAGATTCTATGAAATTTTCAATGGCGCCATTTTATACCTGTGCTGTATTTTCCCCTGAGAGTAACAAACGTGTGGATGGGGAAGTGGTCGCTACAGACACACGGGCTCATGTGTTTTGTTCCTGTCCATCCTTTTCCTGAAAAACAAGAAACAACCCCAACCCCCTCCCCCCCACATAATCTAAGGGACATAAGTAGTCATTAGACCTAGCTCCTGCTTAATCTCCATGACCCTTCTACAACATTCTAGCTTCCTTTGAATATTTCTGAGTTCACTACCTCAAAAAATGTTCCATCCTATTTCTGTATGGCTCTAATTGTTACAATTCTTTCTTATACAAACTGGAAAATGCTTCCACCCGTCAATGCTAGTTGTCCTTTCTGGAGCCACAGAATTAACCCCTTCTTCCAACCTAACAGCCTTTCACACCTGAAGACAACACGCTCTTTTTCAGGCAAATGGCAAGAGCAGCAGATTCAGGTGTGTCGTTCTTTGGGCTCATGGGCTCAGGAATCCACAGGTCAGGCCCAAGGTCTCTTTGGCCATTGGTAATGCCCAAGGAATTTGGTGGTGCCGGTCTTGCAGACCCTGCAGATGGTCACTCACAGAGCAGCCTCACAACCATTTCCAGGGTTATTCCTTCCAAATACAGGGTTTGGCCTTATTGGCTGCCGTTTTATTCCTATTTTAGCTAGTCCCGTTTTTTTTGTCATTAAACTGTTTCTAACTCCTTACCATGGTGACCATTTCAGGAACTATTCTGATCAAAGGCGCAACGGGGTGGTCAGAAATTTTGGGCGTGGGTGTCTTCTCAGAGACAAAGAACCAGCTCTGGATATTCCTCTATCCCTGCCCCAGGAGATGAAACAAAACTTACTAGATTTACTGAACTAGCATATGTTGAAACTGGAACTGATCCAATTTAATTTCTATTAGAAATGACACTTGGTTGCCTTTGCCTTGACTCTAGGCACTTCTTAGCCTAATAGTACAGTAACATAACAGACTTAGTATAATTAGTCCGTCAAGGTCTGATGCTTCACTTGTAAGATCCCTAGAAGCATGATCTCTGAATCAGAGCCGTGTTTGGTAATACCTACTATTCTTTCTGTTTCTTGAGATAAGAGGAGGGTGGTAGGTCAGTCACCCAAGATACCTGTTGTTGTTATGTCTGACTCTTTGTGACCCCACTTGAGGTTTTCTTGGCAAAAATACTGGAATGGTTTGCCATTTCCTTTTCCAGTCCACTTTGCAGATGAGGAAACTGAGGCAAACAGGATGATGTGACTTGGCCAGGGTCACACAGTGTCTGAGGCCAAATTTGAACTCAGGAAGCTGGGGCTTCCTAACTCCAGGCCCAGCTTTCTATCACTGTGCCAACCTAGCAGCCCATGACAATACTATAGACTTAAGAGACGTGTTAAGGTAGGAAGAGCCAAGAGACAAGAGCTCTAATGCATCACTTACTAGCTCTGAAGCTTTGGACAAATCACATTCCCCTTTCAGGGCCTAATTTGCCCACTGATAAAGTAGTAATGGTGTCTTGGCTTCAGAACACTAATCCTGACTGCTACTTATTCTCTATGTGATGGAATATTGAATTGTAAAAGGTGAATAAGAGATTCAGAGAAACATGGAAAAAAATTGAACAGAATGCAGAGAGGAGCAGAATCAGCTAGGTGACTACCACTCCAATGAAGCCCCCCGGAGTCACTGCACTGGTCAGTCATGGTCAGCATTGGTGCTGGAGGAGAGCTGACGACACAGGTCCTTCTGGCAGCAGAGGTGAGCACAAGAGGGCATGCAACTCAGTGACAATCACTGTGCTAAGTGGATTTGCTTAATTGTTCTTTCTCACAAGGGTGTGTATGTGGGGGACAAGGTAAGGGTTCCAGAAACCAGCATGATCTCTAAGGGCCTTCCCATTCTGAATTCCTGGGATTTGGTGACTAAACTATTGCCTCTAAGGTCTCTTCTCTGGCTTGAATATTCCATATTCTAAGTGTGGTTCAGGCCTTTGTAGACAGCCCAGTCTTTCTAACTCATGACATTTTGATTTTTAAATGACCATTTAGGCAACAATCTTGTCACAACCACAATTTGGAGCCTAAACACTCCAAAGCATCTCATCTTTGTGAATATTGAACAGGCCCCAACAACTCACTTTCCCATACCAGGGTAATTTATTCAAATGTTTATAGATACAAAAACACATTAAAGGGGAAAATGCTTACAATCATCCTCTTTATATCAGCACCAAGTTCTCCAGATTCCAAACCAGGGGATGAAAAGCTGCGAACTGACTCCACATACACATAGGGATCTTGTGGTGACAGAAGCGCCTCTAACCATCCCCTAGCTGCTCCAGCCATGCTGCTTTCAAGGACCATAACACTGTTGTCAATTCAACTAACAGTAATAGTAGATATGACATAGAACAAAAAGGCAATTTCAAAATTTCCCCCTGCAAAAAACTGCTGAAATGGCCCCCAACCAGCTGGAAAGATGAGTAGACAGGTCACAGAAGGAACTGAGAGGCAATTCCCATGTAAAAATACAAAGCCCCAAACAATGGCTGTGGTATATCGACAGTCTAGAGGCACAAGTCACTACTAGATCTTCCTTTCGATGATGGCCTGTGAAGAGCTGGGGACTTCTGGGCCAAAAAGATTAATGTCCAATCAACAGCACGATAACCTTCCCTGTACAGCATGAATCTGACACCTGTGAAACTTATCGCTCTAATGACATAAAAAGCATTTACGAGGCAAACTGGCCCAATGACCACCCTACCCCCAGAGGTCCAGGCGGCAGGTGGATCTGCTTGGCATTTGTGCTTTGATAAAAATGATACACCTTCCCTAATTCCCCTTCACCCTCCCATGCTGCTTAAAGTCAACTCCTCTTCTCCACAGTCACCAAGTCAGAGGATGGTAGGTGGGGAAATGAGGGATTATTTGTCTTTCCAGTGAATTCATTGATTCTAACTTCTGTAGGGTGGCAAAGAACATTAGAAAACCCTCCAACAACAAAAAAAACTATATGTAATCCCTAGAAATAGTTTTCATAAGTTTAGGATTGGGGAGGGAATGTCCCTCTCTTTCCTCAATACACATAGGTTTTGCCAACAAACCCAGTAAGATGGTTATCTTAGACGCTGGGTGGTGAACACCCCATCACCAAGCCACAACAGTCATGCAAAACCCCTAAGTTTAAAGATGAACTCATTGCTTGATCTGACCAGTGATGGCCATCACTCACAAACAAGTGGAGGAAGGGGACAGGGCTCAGGAGAGACTGTGAACATCATCAACATTATGATGAAAAGATAACCCTCATCCCAATGTCCACTTTTCTGCAAATTGGCATAAACAAGGGCATAACCAGGAATCCTGGATATTTCACAAATACTACATTCTATACTGATGTAGATTTGTCTTTTTAAAAAATCTGTGCTAGCAAAAACCCCAAAAGATTATAACTAGAGATAGGAGGAAGAGTACCAGAAAAAGGCTACACTGGGGGGCAGATTCAAATCTGGATTAACATTGCCCTCTACATTTCATGATAAATTACCTAATTTTTGACAACTCCCTCAATCCAGTCCAGTCTACAAACTACTGTACCAAGAACGCAGACCTCGGTAGGGAACCTGTCTCGTAGGCATCTACATGCTCAGCAAAATTCTTGAAACCACCACCCGAGATCTGGAGCAAGTTCCATGCTTGTCCATAATTAAATTGGGGGAGGGGCTAGGGAAGGAAAAGGTTTGCTGCTTGTCCTTCTGGTGCCTTCTCAGACTTTACCCTCTGTGGGCTGAGAGAGAACTTCAGAAAACGGGCATGTCAGATTGTCCTCCAGGGTGGATCTCACCATTTGAATTTTGTGTCAGAAACTGGGAGGGGACCAAGACAGAAGAAAGCTGGTTTCAATTTAAACTTTTCAGAGGAAGGGAGAACTTGCATCTTGTGGCCGGCATCATCTGACTACAAGAGAAGACAATTGCTCTCCAAGTCTTCTCTCTTGCCAGTATCGTCCCAGCAGAAAAAGAAATCACTCAGCCTGTGGAAGAACATCTTTATCCCCACCCACAGCAGTGGCCACTGTAGTCGTCAACCAATGTTAATGTGCCCATCTTCCCAAGGCACGAGGAGGCACAGAACTGAGAGGTGGGGCAGGAGATTGAAACAGCATGAATTTTTTTTAGGTTGTTTTAGACACCCAAGTTACAGTATCTTTCTGGAAATGCCTAAGACTTTCTCAAGAGCTAAGCAGGGAAAATGTCTTTCAAAAAAAAATCTGAAGTTGTTAGATGGAAAGACATTACATGGCCTTTAAGGGGTATGACACACTAACCCACTACGCTGGAGGCAGCTTTCCTGCCTCAGCATTAACTAGCTGGGTGACCTTGGACAAGTCACTCATACGTCCCAGTTCACTTCACCAAACATCTGTTTTTGTCACATGTTTGGGAAGAAGGCCGTCTCCAAGTTCTCCAGCTCTGTAATTCTAATAAATATTCTCCTCGAAACTGCGCACAAGATCATGGCAGAGCCTCCAGGTGAGAAGTCTGTGCCAGAAGATAACTGGGCCATCTTTACCCCTACCCCTAAGTAACTCATGCTAGAAGAGCTCCGGAGAAGAGGGAGAATTTGTGCCTATGATTACTTCTGGGTCTGAATCTCAGGCAGCTGCATAGAGAGAGGGGGTAAGAGTTCCAGATTCTCAGAACTCCATTAAGGCAGTTTGACTACATCACATTTCTCTTCAACAAAGGCCAAAGTTCACTTCAATGCACAGCAAATACAAAAGGTTAAAATGTTCAAAAAAGGATTCGATTCAGTTGATATTATCAATTTATTAAAGAAAGTTGAACTTTTTTAAAACGAGGGTGAGACTATCACAGCTTCATGGACTGTGTAGTCATGCAAACCAACTAAAGGCGACTCCTTCCACATCTGTTCCCCTCCAGGGGCGGAAGTCCTGGCACCAGAATCAGGCCCTCTTCTTCACGAAGGATCTTCTGTTTTGCTTGGAAGCATTTCCCCAGCCTCACTTGAGTAACCACACTGAAAAATTTCATAGACCACTTGTCTCTTCTGCCACCCCACCTATGGGGTGCTGAGGACCCCAGAAACAGGCTGCTCTGGGAGCATCTCTTTGCTGGCAGGTTAATTCCACGATGCAGAATAAAGTAAGGACAACGCAGAATTAGAGTAAGTTTGAAGAAATTTAGCATGACAGGTGAATCTGATTCCTGCAGATCTTCCCAGTTTATACTAGTTTCAGTTCCAAACATTTCATAAAAGAATTCCGACACTGGATTTGGGAAAAGCAGGTTGGAAGAGTGCCACACCCTTATTTTACTCCCTGTCCTTCCCCAAGATCAGTCTGGACATGACATTCGATGACCTGAATTCACATATGTAACAATCCAAAACATAAAAATAATCTCTTAAGGTTAGGCATTATCAAGCAAGATACGGGGGAGAGGCCGAGCAGTGAAGAAGAACCTCTCTTTTAAAAAGCCCCAGAAGGAGAGAGAAAATGCTGAACCCAGGGCAAAAAGTTAAAGGTACCGAAGGCCTGGGAAAACTGACCATACTGAACTAGTGACCCCTAAATAAGGGGAGATTGTGTATCTAGCATAAACCCGTTTAGCTCCTTCCCACCTCTGATGTGGGAAGGGAAAAGAGGGGAAGTCTTTCAAAAGAGTAAATAGTTACTCTCTGATGCCCAACTCTTTCCTTTAGTGGTCAAGGGAGCTTGTTCCTAAGTATGGCAGATGCAGTTTAGTCCTTGGACACGTCTGGCTTTGGGAATGGTTGTGCTGGCCCTGCTGCTGCTATAATGTCAATCTTGGCTGGATGTTCCTGGAAAAGAAAAATACAACAGAAAACACCTTTATTAAATTTCGCTTTAGTCACAGGTTGCTGGTCTCCCACCTACCACACTGATTAAAAGGTATACTCAACAGAGAATCCCACTGAGCTCAGGCCTACTCATCCTTTCTCTGGAAGATTCTGTCTCATTCAGGTGGCAACATCTGGGGAAGAACACTGGCCAGCTAGAGTCTCCTGCCAAGCGAAGGTAACCAGGATAGGGCAGGGTCTCAGAACTATGTGAAAGGACTGGATGAAAGAACTAGAAATAGTGAGTCTGAAAAAAGAAGAGTTAGGGGGTACATACATCATGGCTATCTTCAAATGGGTGAATGGCTGTAATGGGGAAAAGGGAAAAGACTTAATTTTATTTGGTCCTATAGAAGGCAGAGTTAGGAGGTAAGAGGGAGACAAATTTTAGTTTAACACAAGAACTTTCTAACAGTCAGGAACTGTCCAGTACACTGCACAGCCTCAGGAGGCCACGATGGCCCCATTACAGGAAATCTTTATATGAGATGGCCATTTATTGTGGATCAGGGAGGGGCTCAGGACTATATGCTTTCTAAGGGCATTCCAACTCCGAAATTGTGATCCTCTACTTGGAAAATGCTCAACCAGGTTACATCAGCTGACAAGCACCTGTGTTGTCACCTCTCCAACAAATTATTCATATTAGGGATTCTTATCATATCAAAGTTTTTTCAATCATACTGGCTGGAATATGAAACTGCTCTGCAACAAAAATGGTGAAGATTTTTCATTTTCTCAGCTTCTACAATAAATACTCCTCTACTGCTTTAAGTCTGATTAAACACTTTTTCGAAGGTACCACCTTCATCTTCTGGACAAACAGTCTCAGATTAAATGATGGCTTGTTAAGTTATGCAGGGAATGAATGTTAGAGTACAAGCCTTTCCTGACTCCAAGTCTCAAACTCTTCCCACTCCATCACACTGATCTAACCACATTTATTAATTGCTTACTATATGCCAAGAACAATGTGAAGTCTCAATAAATCACACTTAAGAAGTTGTATGAAAGCTTTAAATGCCATTGTATGTTAATCTATGGATGTTTCAGCCTTTTTTTTTCTTTTCCCAGTGCTAAACAGCCACCTCAGTTTAGTTTTCTTCTATTTAATATTTTTTAAAAAGCCTATGGCTATACATGTTATACTACAGAAACACATTTATGGGAATTAAAAGGAAAGAAGGGAAGGAGATGGGGCTTAACACGGGCTCACAGCTACTGCCAGTCAGTTCAGCTTAGCAGAGAGAAGGAGACAGGAGACCAGGGTTTGTACCACGTGTGAGTCTCAACTGCTTCAACTGCCAAACAGGGATAAATGAACATCCTGCCCATCTCACAGGGCTGCTGTGAGTGATGTGCTTTGTAAACCTCTAAGGATAATCACGCACAGACACTCAAGAACATGGGTCATTCGTCTCTTGGACTCAAAGACTAAATCTCTGACAAAACAAGTCACAAACTTGTGTTGAGATCTTTCTGCTTTCTCATCTCCCTTTCTTTTCCCATATCTAAACTAGGATGTGAGGAAGCCCCCCCATCATGGTACCCAGAGGCTATGGTCTCACCTAGACTATACGGTCTCCATCTCGTGGTCCTGCTCCTGTTCCTCCTCCTCTTCCTCCTCTTCCTCCTCCTCCTCTACAGCCCCCTTCTCTCCGGAAGCAGCCCCGTCCCTGGCTATCTCTTCCACATGAGCAAGCATGTCGGCCATCAGTGCCTCCTCCAGCCTCTTTCTCACCTGCTGTACGAGTTCTTCTTGTTTCCTGACTCAGAACAAAGAATACAGTCAATTACCTCTAGTGGTCGATAGTATACAGGCAAACGTTGCAAATACCGGCTCCGATACTGCAAAGCTTTCTAAACATTCACTTAAGTTTCTTAAGTCATACTTCTGAGCTGACACTTTTAAGTCGTATCATTTTATACGTACTTAATGACTTATATTTGGAAGTTATTTTCATCATTATTAGGAAACCAAGTCTTTGCCACCAAACATGGTATTCGGCACATGACCAAAGCACAACCCTGTCAAGTGAGGGGTCCAAGTCCTCCTCCCAGCCACACTCCCATGATGAGGAAGGGAAAGGGTCACAGCTAGTGCAGCCAGCTCTGCAAACAACCCAGCTAAGGCTTCCTCTTTCACCTCTAAGAGGTGGCCCTATTACCTTAAGGAGAAGAATCTTGCAAATTAAACTGACATGCTACTTCCTGGAGTACTGTGGTTACAATAAGGCATCACACATTTAGGAGGGCCACTGACAAGCTAGAAAAAGTCCAGAGAGAGGGCAACCATGAGGGTATAACAACCAGATTTAGGTCCCACAAAAACCAGCTGTTTATCCCACAAAAGAACAAAAAACTTGGCCAGGGCAGAATGTCTTCAAATATTTGAAGGGCTGTTATAACGAGAGCCCACTGACTAGAGGTTTAAGTAAAGGCTAGACAGCCACTTGCCAAGGAGGGTTTTACCACAGGATTTCTTAAGTCCTTCCAATCTAAGACTTTATTCCTTGGGGCTGAGGGAAGAGTGCCATTCTAGAATATTCCCAAGGATAAAGGTAAAAATTTTCAGAACAAGATGGATGAAATCAAGCTTTAATAAAGCAAAGATCACTGTATATATTATATATTTTTGAAAGACACAACTTGTTTTTTTACTAACATTATTTACATTTCATTATGGCATTCCCAGCAATGTCAGGAATCTGCAGGATACAGTTTGGAAAACACTAACAACAACAAGCCAGGAAGGGTGACATTGTGCAATGTTGGAATATACAATTTTAGAGCTGGAAGAGATCATTTAGTCCAGTCCCCACGTTTTATAAAGAAAGTGGAGGCCCAGAAAGGTTGAATGGGTGGCCTAATTCATCACACGAGTAAGTTACTGGACCAAGGTCTCTCAACTCTTAATCCAGGGCTCTCACCATTATACCAAACTAGCAGTCAGTCTTTTAAATTAGCCATTAGCAGTACCCGCCCCCTCCAATAGCATCACCTCACCAGATCCCTACATTAACAGGCAGGCAGGGCAGGTATTTGATTGTGAAGGGGTAGTACCTTGCCTAATGACATACAGACAGTTAAGAGCAGATACAGGTCTTCTAATTGACCCCACTGCCTCTCCACATTAAATGTTCCTCTGTAATAAGACATGCCAGCACACTTGTCTGGTCAGTATAGGACCAACTGCCCAAGTGGCTCATTAGATTTTACCAAACTGAGGGCTTGTTTAATTTTAGGAACCGAGGAATAACACAGCTTACAAAGTCTCCCTCTCTCCTACCGTTGCCAAAACTGAAGCAGGAGGCACCTCTCACAGGAACACAGACTATCTTATCAGCCTATTCTGTACACTCCAATGCTGTTGGGCTACTGATGTCCTACTCAAAACACTCCAGTGTCATAATGTTCATGGAAGGAGGAGTTCTTAGGCCAGAGTCCCAGGGTCTCCTTCTTACTTGGGTGGGGAAAACACAACATTTAGCTGAGACACAGTGACATGGTCCAGCCTTCATGCAATGTACTGTTCTATCACCATCCCAGGCAGTACCTAAACAAACTCTGGGACCTCAGTATGCAATGCTTCTTCATTCTTAGGTTACTCGAATGGACCTATTATTGCTAACAACACAATAAGTCTGAACTCCCAACCTCTTAAGATCTATGCCTAGCCTATCTCTCTTCTTTGTTACATTTTTTTTTGGAGAGGTGAAAGGGGTAGCCAAATTAATTGACAGATGTTCTTCAAGCCTGAGTTTTCCCATCTGTGAAATTAAGAGCTTGAATTTTGTTTCCAAGATTCAAAATGCAGAATGATGGATCAGATTTATACTCACTGAAAGTGAGCAGTAGTTTTTGTTACATGGCTACATAGAGCATGACTACCCCAAGTAATTTCTAATCCATTTTCCATTACCTGATATCCTCATCAGTCACCATGAATGCTTTGCAGAGTGGCTGGGAAGTATTAAGCCATACCCCGGGGTTCTTCTCCACAGCTGCTGAGAGCTGCCCAGTGATGGGCATTGTGCTCGTGTGCAGAGCACTGGCAATGGCAGAGAGGAGGGTTTCATCAGTGCAACCCGGGCCAACCCCTGCAGGACAGAATTTACCAGAAAGAAAAAAAGGCTGATGAATCAACTTGCTCGAGAAATGTCATCACATAGTACTTAAATAAAGCAAAATCCCAAGTGCTCCAACCCCTTTTAGCACAACCAGATGGTCAAACTCCACACTGCTGCTGGAGTTTTTTAAAGGCAATAAAGTAAACACTATATTTCAGTCACAGAGCTACTATAACTTGCCAGATATTTAAACTGGTTCTATAGGAACAGAATCAGAGAAAGAACTTTACCTGGGGCAGGGGAAGTCTAGCCAGTCGCTGAATACAAGTAAGCAAGCTGATGCTAAGGTAAATGAATGAATGACTGCTCCTAAGGCTGAAGCCCCAACTGAGCTCACTGCCAAGGAGATCCTGAGATACCACCTTGTGCTGGCCATCTCAGAAGACTTCGCTTATGATGGTGGTGGTGGGGGTAAATGTCCTGGGGGGTGGAGTGGTCTGCCCATCTACTTCAAATGTTACCAGGTCAAATAAAGTGAAGAGTTTTGTATAGCCCTTCAGCTGTGGTGAGGAAAGGGGCTGCCTGTCTCCACAGCAATAGAGCGATGGCTTACACTGAAGGTGGGATACAGAATTCAGCTCTAACAGTTTTAATCCTCCCACATTCCACATGTTCTAAGGAGCTACCAAATTCCACACCAAGGAGCTCTTTATACACAAGGATTCTCTCTTAAACCACCACCTTTCTAAGGAGATAAAGTTAGATTTGCTAAATTAAAAGAAAGACCTTAAACTTCCCTTCCAGTGTCTTCATCAGTCATTACACAAAGCTCGAATCAGAGCTAAAAACCAACCCACAGGTATAAACAAAGAACAGCAGTGAGGAGCCATGGAAAGAATATTAGACAAAGGGTCAGAAGACTGAGGTTCTAAGCTTGTTTCTGCCACTATCTACCTGTGCACTCTTAGGCAAGGTACTCCCTGAGCCTCCATTTCCCCACCTGGAAGATGCTCTTTCAAAGGCCCTCCTGGTTCTGACACTGTATTCTAAATGCCCTCCCAGATCTGGCCTTCTGTGTTCTATGCACTCTCCGTAGTAAAGCTTTTCTCCATGCCTAATATAGTCAATCCAGGAGAGGTGTAATTTGAAGGTTCAAAAACTAGAGAAAAGACTGTTCTTAAAATTTACAAGTTCAACATGCAGTCAAAAACAGTTACTAATTACCTTGTAAACCTTTAGGAAGATCCATTGTTTTCACAAGCTCTTCTGCAATGTCAAAGGCATTCAATCCACTCAGTTTCTTTTCCCAAAAAAGCTACCGAAGAAAACATTTATGTTTATTTACACAGTTAAAAAAAAGCCAACACAAGAGAGACCCTGATGATACAAAAAAAACCCCAAATCAAACAGAATTCAGGCAGCTGGCCTGGGTTATTAAGAGGACAGGCTG
>CM053587.1:310726910-310749975 GCA_028646515.1 Pseudochirops corinnae | reverse complement strand
GAAGACATAGGAGAGAGCAGATTGGGGGAGGGGTTATACAATGGGATGGCTGTTTTGGGATGGTGGGTAGGGGAAAGATGGGGAAAAAATTTGTAACTCAAAATTTCGTGGAAATGAATGATGTAAACTAAAACAAATAAAAGTTTTAATTAAAAAAAAAAAAAGGATTGTATCCACAATGCCTGACACCAAGCAGGCTGACAATAAATGATTACTGATTATTAGGGAAAAAAAAATAAGTAGAGAGTAAGCTACTCTGAGTTATGGACTATGTCTAACATATTTTGTATGGCTTACAGACAGGCCACTTACATCAATATGGGTACTCCCTCCTCTCCTAACATAGACCAATAACAAGGTAATCTTTGACAGCTGCAAAGGCGAAAAAATCTGCCACATGGCTGTCAACCTATGAAAAGCCCAACCAAACTCATTTGACTGATCTGACAAACACTGTTTATCACCAGACCTAGGAATGAACTGAATGGCCCTAAGGTGGATCCTTCTACTCTGGGACCCATTGAATAAGGTGGTTTTTGCTCCTACAATCAATTCAGTACAAGAATTTTTCTGGAACTTAAGTGACTGGCATGGTGAGGACACAAATGAATTGTGTTAAACAGAGAAGGGAGATCACTTCAGGGTGGAGAGATCAAGAAAGGTCATGTAAAAGCAGGAGGATGTGGTTAAGACTTTGTCAGCAAAAAGAAGTAAAGAATCCATTTCAGATAAGTTGAACGGTGTGAGTAAGCAAATTCCCTGAGCTAAGTAAGTGCCAAAGGTGCTCAAGATACAGACCATGAATCTATCTTGCTAGAAAGAACACTCACCTAGGGGAAGAGTGAGAGGACTAGAAAGACAGGGGTCAAGCTGAAGCAGCCTCCAAGGCCATGACAAATCACATCTACATCAGTAAAAGAAACAGTCAGGGAAAAGAGTCGTTGCTGTTTAAAAAGAATGACAAACACCACCAAAATGCACATCCTCTATAACCCTTCCAAAATTAGGTACACTCTACACTATGAGGATGGTTTATTAAGGAAAAACATGAACTTGGTAGCACACTGGAGCCAGCTGTATGAATGAGGCCTGGATGAGGAGTCACTGAAGATATTACACTTTGAGTCTTGGCTCAATTTCCTCACCTGTAAAATTTAAGTAATATCTGTCCTATAACCAACTCCTTTGTTACTGAGGTTCAAACATGGTAATGTATTGAAAACATTTTTGTAAATCACAAAGCACTAAAACATAACGGATTACAGATGTACAGCATGATATAAATGTCAACTATTAGATGGAAGAAAAGGTTACAAAAGTGCTCTCCAAAGTCCCTCCCTCCCCATAGGCTTTTGCCTTGACAGATTTGTCAGATTAATCTTAGAGAGGGAGAAAGAATTCAAATAAACTATATCTGGGTACATCAAAAATAACTTATAATGTTCAGACATATTAAATTAGCAGCAAAGGTGCTCTGCTACCCCCAATTCTGACACACAGATGTTAGAAAGGAGGGACTTCTCCCAAAGCATCCATGGGGTAGGGATAAAGAATGCCTTCAGGAAGCACAGAAAGTTCATACTGTGCTGAGGCAGTACCTGTTCATACCAAAACTGTCCAGGAGATGGGGTCAGCTACCCGGCAGCCTGTCATCCTGCTGATACTGAAGGCAGAGTAGATAGAGCAAAAATACAATTATGTGCCCACGTTTAAAAAAAATTACCTGATATTTAAATTTAGAGATTAAAAAAAAAAACCAAGGGTTGTAAACTGCTTTGCAAATTACTTGCTAATTCTGGTTATTGCTATCCAAGTCTCTTTCCCACTCCCACTTTTCAGCACACATAAGTTTCCTATCTACAAAATGAAGGGATTGGCCAAGATGATTTCTAAGGCCCCTTGCAGCTATAAATCCTATGACCCATGATCAAAGGGCACAGACACAATGGAACTTCAGAGATTCAGAAAAAGTCCCCCTTCCAGGATGTCTGCTCTTGTCTCTCTGCAGCTCTTCCTCTAATCCTTCCCCTTCAATCCATCCCGCACCCCTCTGCTGGGCAATTACTGGCCAGGGGTAATGTGGGAAAAGCAAGTCAGGAGATGAAGAGCAGTAATGGAACTTTGTTGTTGTTTGGTCCTTGTTCAGCTTTGTCTGACTTGGCAGAGATACTGGAGTGGTTGGCCATTTCCTTCTCCAGCTCGTTTTACAGACGAGGAAAATGAAGCAAAACAGGGTTCGGTGCCTTGCCCAGGATCACACAGTTGGGAAGTGTCTGAGGCCACATTTGAGCTCAGGTCCTTCTGACTACAGGCTCAGTGCTCTGTGCACTATGGCGCCACCTAGCTGCAGAGTAGTAACAAAAGCCTCCAAGCTCCACACCTCATGTTCCTCCTGCTGGCTACGCTATCATCAAAACTACAGCCACAGATCACAGGTGTGCCCTACAATCTGACTAGCAGTTATTGGGGTGAAACATCAGTGTTACCAGTGTTCTTCCTTAAAACATAAAACAGGAAGTTATATATTTATAAAACATGCCTGAGGTTAGGCATGCCCATAAGTGCTATTACCCTCAAACCCAGGCTGACAGAGATGACATGACTTGCCCACGATCGTTGAGCTCATAACTGTTAGAGGCAAGATTCCGAAGGAGGCCTTTAACCCCCAATGTTAGCACTCTGACCACTGCTAACATCCCGACAGATGCCACATCAACTCTTGCCTGAAAAGAACAGCCTACAACGTTCTCTCCTGTTTGCTTACCACATGATTATCACCTTAGGTACAAGCCTACTCCAACCATGTGTACTACACAATCCAACATGTCACCTTGTCTGCAATGCTAGGAGGCCATCATAACTAATGCTGTGATGCAGATTTTACCTCACCTAGACTGTAAGCTCCTTGTGCAAAATCACTCTTGTCTTATTCCCCCCCCCCCCCCGCCAAATGTTCAGCACACAGATTCATTTCCTGGGAGTTTTGTTTTACACTTCAAAAAATGATGTCTCCTGTACCTATGTCAAGGTCACACAAAATCTTGTGACAAATCACATGGGGATCGTAGCTCGAGGCAGACTGGTGCAATGAGCCCTGTCACTTATTACCTGAAGGGTCAAGAGCAAGTCACTGTACCTCTCTTGTTCTGTTCCCTCATGTGAGAAGAAAAATTAGGGATGAAACCAGTACGGATGGTACTTAGCCCATTATCTGTTTTACAGAGGCAAGGAGATAATACATGTAAAGCTTTACAAATCTTAAAATACATTAAAAGGTCAGTTATTATGTTTAATCCATTAGCGATTTCATGACCACGGTTCCTATTCTACCACCTACAAGAATCCTCTTGTCCCCATCTCTGCTTCCGTGCCCCCCAGTCCAGGATCCTACTATCCTAACCAGTTACCTTCCTTCTTGTCTAAACTAAAGTCTTCTACAATGGCTGCCTCCACTTCCTCTCCTCTAAATCCTCTGCAGTCTGGCTTCCAACCTCACTAACTCAACAGAAAAACCGCTTGGCTAGGGATGCTCTCTTAACTGCCCAAACTAATAGTCTTTTCAGTCTCCCTGACTTCTCTACCATCTTTAACATTAGTGGTCCCCTACTCCTGGACACTGTCCCTTCTCTAAGACATTCTCTAAGTTTTCAGTACACTACTCAAGGAGAACTAATTCTCTTCCCTAAACCTTCCCTTCTTTCCAATGTTCCTATCATTGTCAAGGGCATCAGCAATCCTCCCAGTTAGCAAGGCTTACAATCAGTGTCATTCTTCACTCTTCACTCAGACTAACTCCACATATTCGATCCCCTGTCAAATTTGGTCATTTTGACCTTCACAGCATATCTCTACAGGACTTTTCTCTTTATTCACCCCATCACTCCTGTACATCCTTTGCTTTGCAATAGCCTTCGAATTGATCTCTCTGCCTCAAGTCTCTTCTAATTCCAAATCATCCTCTAACAACCTCTAAAGTCATTTTCCTAAAACTCAGGTCTGACCATGTTATACCCCTGACTCAATTGTCTCCAAGTAGATCCTCATTACTTCCAGGATCAAACAGTATTTGGCACTGGAGCCCCTCCTACCTTTCTAGGCTCCTTCCTCGTACTCTGATCCACCTACACTGGCTGCCTGGCTGTTCTTCCCACAATCCTCCTCTCCCCACTTCCTGCCTCATCCAGGAAGATCTCCTTCCTTCCCTACAACTCCAAGTTTCCTTGGCTTCCTTTAAGAGTCAGCTTAAATCCTACCTTCTGCAAGAGGCCTTCTCCATCCCCTCCTCCCCCTTCTTTATCCACATATACATCTCTCGTACATACAAAGTTATTCTATACTGTCTCCCCCACTAGACTGTGGGTTCTTGGGAGACCTGGCCTGTTTCTGCTTTTCTTTGTATTCCAGGCCCACGACACAGTTCTTGGCACATCATAAGCACTTAATGAACGCTTTCTGACTGATGGGTACTATAACTACTGAGAACTCTGCTGAATAATTCATGGATTATCAACATCAAGTAAGGCCAGAGGCAGGGAGACAAATATGGTCAGTGTTTGCTAGTGTCATGGAGGAAGGAAGGTCAAACAGATTTCTTATTAATGAAGAGGTTCTCTAGACAGATCCTTTTGGCAGATCACATTATGCTTACTGCACTGGGTCCTGAGACACTCCAGGGTGTCTTTAATCGGATTCACAGTTACCCAGGACATCACCCTAACTACCCACATAGGAAAAACAAAATAGATCAAAACAGATAAGAATTTTGAAGTATTTTGCCTCTGTTATAATAGGTAGTTGAATGGAAAGTTCATTTAAATCACTACCTATCTCTTGGTCAGGCACTGAATATGATCAAGGAGCTGGGCTTAGAAGCAAATAGGAGGAGACAGTTAAATCATATTTGGAAACTACATTTTCAATGATCCCAAAATGTTTTTTTGCTGTAGAAGCCCACCTCACAATACCAAAATTCCCCCAGACATGCTATGTAGTTGCAAATGATAGACAACCCCAATCTCGAGAGAATTACAGGTGAGCCAAAGAGCAACAGGGAGTCAGGTGGCAGGTGTGAATGGACTACAGTGTATTATTACTCATGGTACCTTGTGCACAGAAGTGGGACACACTTAAGGACATGTAAGGCTGAAAAAAAAAAGGTGGGTTAGTCACAGCAAGAATGACAGATCACTGAGGGACAGCCACTTTCTATCACAAAGCAGTAAAAGAGCCAGAGGAAGACCTCCAACCCACTGAGGAGAATCTCCAGGAAGGCTTTATGCAAAGGCATAGGAAGCAATGATCCAGGGTAAGAAGGCACAGCTCTTGTGCCAGCCATGGGGAGTTAAGGAAGAGGGTCCAGACTCACAATGATGAGTGATCTTCCAGTGTTGCCTGGGAGAAGAACCCATAGGTTCTTGACAGCCATACATGTGTCAGGGAGCGGGAGTACAGACCTGGTAGTGGATCATACACCTGCCATTCTAGGATCAACCTAGCTAAATTTGGAGAGACTAGTCACTAGAATGTGGGCGATTGCAGGATGAGTTTTTTTGGTCAGAAAAGTTTATGATATTTAATAAGAGGACCAATGCCCACGGAATCATGATTCCTTCAAGTATTAAATTAGTGATTCTGACCAAAATAAGCAAGATCTGCCGTAGAATTTCTCTGATGAGAATGAAATTTAGGATGATAAAGCAAAAAGACCCTATATCTCCATGCAACATATCTCTGAGTGGAAGAAAGGAAATCTGTATCACATGCTAGGAAAGCTAATGACTTGACCTTCTACCATCTTAGAAGAGTGATCACTTTGACCCCGGATTACAGGCTAGTATCCTGATGAAATACTAGATAAGAGAAATGGTAAGATAAGGAGATTCTGATGGTTCTCAACAAAGCAGTCCCTAGAATTCAGGGGTGGGGAACCTGCAGCCTCGAGGCCATATGTGGCCCTTTAACTGAATCCAACCTTCACAGAACAAACCCCCTTAATAAAAGGATTTGTTCTGTAAAACTTGGACTCAGTAAAAAGGCTGCACCCAAGGACCTAGAAGGTCACACATGGCCTCAAGGCCACAGGTTCCCCACTCCTGCCATAGATGGATACTGAGGATAGGTATGGTTTTTAAACATCTGGCCAACTTCTCAGTCATTTGATTGACATCTGGGACTAAATGAGCAAGAGCTATTACAGTCTAGGACCCAACTGTCAAAATGAACTATTTTGGAAGGTATTACAGGAGACAACATTTGAGGCTTGTGAGGCGCTCTCTTCCAAACACCCTGCAAGGAAAGTAGGGTTAAATAGTATTTAGCCCTATCCGAGAGTTGAGAGAACTGAGAGTCTCCAACAGTCAGTGACTTGTCCAAGATGCCACAGCTGGTAAATGTCACAGTCAGAACCCATAATCCAGTTCTCCCAAACCAATGTTCGTTACTTTTCCCTTTATACAAACTAACAACAAGTCTTTTCACTGAGTCCTCTTACAAATGCAACTGAGTTTTTAAAATTTTATTTGCTATTATCTATTATTCTATAAAATGTCATATAATTTTCTTAAAAACATAGGGGAGTCTTATGGGAAGGTATTCATCAATCAGCAAAAAGAATAGATACTGTTAGGCACTGAGTCCATTAAAGTATAAGGAAAATGTGGATCATAGTGATACTTGGATATAAGATCCATAGGCTTTCAAAGACTGCCCTGACTAACTGCCTAGGAAAAATAAAATGGCTTAAGAAGAGATGTTGTTGAAATGATTGAAGACTGCTAGACGAGGAAGGGACACAATGACATACAATTACACCGGCAGCCCACTGGTTACTTCACACAAGTGGCACAGAAGGACAAAGAAGCAGGTTCAAATCCTTTCTCTGCCACTTAATACCTGAGTGAATTCTGGGCAAGTCACATAACGACTTTGGACTGGACCCCAATGTCCTTTTTAGAATGAGAGTTAGATTAGGTTACCTCTGTGGTCCCTGCCAAGCTCTAAATTTAGGTTCCTAAAGAGTAGGAATCTATGGCTAGGCCTCCAAATTTGGAGAAATGGTCCATCGGTAATGTAGCTAGAGTTAACAGATGGGCACACCAAAAAATACACTGGTACTCATGAAATATTCAGAGCACTAGGGGAAGGCATCTAGTGTATTAAGTAAATTATCTATAGCAATTTTACAAAAATACATGGGGCAAAAATGGCACAAGATAACAAGGCATGGAAAGAGGCAAGCTGTACAGAGATTTTCCATGTGTATAAAATTTTCTCTTTTTGTTCTTCTGGCATTTATTTGTTAAGAACAATAATGATGATGATGATAACAATAGCTAGTACTTAAATAGCACTTTAAAGTTTGCAAAGCACTTTATTTTTTTTTCCACTTTAAAACCATCTCATTTTTTCCTAACAACTTTGAGAGGTATTATCATGCCCATTTTACTGATGAGAAAACTGAGGCAGACAGAGGGTGAGTTACGTGCCCAGGGTTACAAAGCTAGCAGGTGTCTGAGGCCTGATTTCTGGTAACTCAGGGGAGTTCAGAAGCCTTTCTACTAGCAGTCAGGTCTGCCATTCCAGCTCTGTGGCTCTCAGTTTCTTTATTCAACAAAGCACAATAGTATTGGTCCCATTTATTCCAGTAGTTGCTGGGAGGATAAATGAGATACTGAATGCTGATGTACACTTTGTAAACCATAAAGTGCCAAACATGAGGTTACAAATTAAAAAAGACCCAGACTAAGTGCAATTACTTGGTTCTTTCGGTAGTAGAACAATTTGGTTTCCCACAGCATTAGACAGTTTACAAAGCACTATCTTCAGAACAGAGCTGAGAGACAGGTCCTGGAATTATCTCTATTTTACAGATGAGAACCCTAAAGCATCAAATAGTTACATGACTAATTGTGTTTGCCAGACCTGATTCAAAGGCTACATAACATTTGTGTACACAGAAATTCATCCCAAATTACTATGTTTTCAGTCAATTTCCGGAATCTCAAGACTTAGAGAGGAACTTCTCAAGGGATTTAATCCAATCCATCCATATCTGAATAAAAAATTCCTTCAGTATCTAGAAAAAGGGTCATTTAGCCTCTGCAAGTGGGGAGCTCCCCACCTTCTGAGGCTAACCCACTGCATTCATGGAGCGCTCTGACCATTAGGAAGAAATCCCTCTCAAGCAGAAGCCTGCAGTTTCCACCCATCACTCCTAGGATCAAGATCTAAAGAGACTCGATGTGAGCAAGAAGGTCTTGAAAACTCTCAGGTATAGAAACACCAAGAGCCAACTCTACAGAGAGTATCAAGAAAGGCAACTCCAAAGATGGGGAGCTATGGCTCCCCACAGAGGGACAAGAGCTTGTAATGGAAGGGGTCCTTACTTTGGCTTGGTTAGAACAGTCATAGCGCATCCTCTGCCGATTCTTGTTCATCTTACTCATGAGCATTTTCCCTGTTCGAAAGTCAAAAGTGCTCAGGTCCATGGAGCTCCCCAGGTAACGGGCTAGCTGAGGTTTGCTTCGGAACTTCTTCCCACTCGGGCTAAAAAGGAAAAGGGAAATTCCTATTTTGTAGGGTAGGTTTTGATCATCTTTCCCCATCCTAAGTGCTATAACAACATTAAATCTATCGCTATTACTGTGAAGCATTGTCATAGATGAGGAATGAACCACGAAGCAAAACAACTCCTTTCATAACTTATGGGAGGGACCTCATTTTCACAATAAATTTCCATGATGCCAAGGTAAAGGCAAAGCATGTTCTTTCTCAGTCATACCAATCCAAGAATGAAGACAAATGTGATCTTTTGCCCTTGAAATCACTAGATTATCCAATGCAACCAACTTCTAGATGAGGAACTAACTTTCCCCATCTATAGCAAATAAAAGCTCTCATTCCCCTTATCCAAAGATCATAGAATCCTGGGAGTTGGAAGAGCCTTAAAAGGTTATTTAGCATCAGGAACCACACACTGATTTGAAGCTCATTTCCTCTAAGCTTCAGCTTCAGTGGAAGGTACAAGTTTCATACTAAATCTAAGAGCCTTCGACGTGGAATCAGAGGGATCGGGTTCAAATCCTAGCTTCTGCTGCTTAGGACTGGTATGATGTTGGGCAAATCCTTTCTTCTCTCTGGACCTCTGCTTCTTTACATATAGAAGAACAGGATTAAATGAAAAGGTCTCTAGTATCTCTTCCAACTCTAAATCGTATGACCTTTAGTGCAAAAAATAATGTGCAATTCAGAATTCAACAATCAACCCCCTCCCTCAGTTTAAAGAAAGACAAACCAGGAATACAATATTAGACAAAATGTAACAGCAATACCTTTAAAAACCTTTGATCTGACAGGAAGGCTGACAGTCAGACAAAGCTACCTTGTCATCTCACAAGCTGGTTTATTTCCACTTACAAGACAGAAACATTTGCAAATACAATGTAACCCTAGTTTCACCAACTTGGTAAAACAACAACAGGATCTTTAGTTACTGCATAAAGCAATTTATGTTTCACACAATGTGTTATGTCATTTATGGAACAGAAATATTCATGCAAACAGATCTTCAATAAGATATAACTTAGAACCTACAACTTAGCAGATCTTAAAGAGTTGCCTCAGGCCCAGGAAAGGTCAATGATTTGTCCAAGGTTACACTGCTAGTATTAGGGGTAGGATTCAAATTCAACCCATCAATTCCAAGTACAAATCCAGTAGTCTAACCACCACTGTCCTTTCCACACAGTATGTGACCAACACTGTGGTCAACTCAAATTATGAAGGGGGCAGGTAAGAGCAGGAACTTTTCTTAAGTTCTTGAATAGTTTATATGTTCCTATCCTGCCTTCAAACTCCTACCCCTACTTTCCTTTATAATTATGTTCCAACCTTGGTGGTACTAAAATTAGTCCATGGTCCCTAAATACATGTAAACTGGGCAACAGCAGAGGGCCATTTCCTATGTTCAGTGACTGCTGGAACTAGAAAGGAGCTAGCTCACTGATCAGCTAAGACAATCCTTTCATTTTATATAGGGAAAGTAGGCCCCCAAAGGAGGGAAACGACATGCCCTTGGTCACCATACAGCAAGAAAATGGCAGAGGAGGGACTGGCACTCAAGCTTTTAAGGCTTTTAAGTCCTCATTTACAAATCCTACCTCTATGCCATGCTGTCCTCTTCAAAACTGGCTACATGTAAGTCAGAATTAATCCCTATTATTAAAAAAATCCACTTTTATTTGTGCTTTTCCAACCCACCCTAGCATAACAGCACTCCTACCATCAATATAGCCTCTAATTCTTTATGGGTTAATTTGGAACAAGCAACCTATAGAGTTACCTAAGAAACACAGGGAACATTTTACACCTGATCCAAAGAAACCCAACACCCACAAAGGTTATATATATAAATTACGTTTTACTTTCCACTGACTTTTTTGTTTTAATTTCTAATTGTCACGTTAGATCTTGTGTATAAGTATTTTCTGTGGAGAAAGGAGCAAAAAAAAGGATACAAAGGAAAAGCAACGGTTTAGTGTTATCATTGTGAATTGCTTGACTAAAAAGACTTCTCTGTTCTGTACCTTTCTACCGCTGGCCCAAAGCGGACAATCAAGTGCCAACTGGCAATGTAAAATTTTCTCAAGAGAAACGAGGAGTGGGGTCATCAGTACTGCTTTATAATAAAAGGGATGAAGATTTGGGGCTTAGATTCAACAGAAAAGCTAAAGAAATACTAAATACAAAGGAAAAGAAGCAGCAAGAAAAAAAAAATCAAGCTGTCCAAAACAGGTCTTAAGAAAAATACTTCATTAGTAATTGCTTTTCAATAACTAGGCACTAAAAAAGCTCCAGAGAAAGATTATTTTGGACAGGGTTCTGGTTCTGCTACTGACCACAAGCCGGGGCTACTTTCAGTTTCTGTGATTGAAAAGGATATCTTAATTTGATGATGTTAGCCTACATTTTAGGGAGTAATAGTCTTCCCCTTCCCATCTCCCTTGCAAAAGAAGCCAAGAACTGATTAGGCAAACTAATTTTTTCTTACTCCTCTAGACAGTTTAATCTAAAGTTAGATGCATTTTAGAGAATGCCTAATGCTGATGCTTAAATTTTAACAAATGCTGACACCCTTAACAAGTATTGGTTCCAAAAAAAACCCCACTATTACTTTCCTTTATTTGCCCCCACCAGAAGAATCAATTCAACATCTCTAAAATCAGCTTTCAAAGAGCAGGAAGTGCTCTTTATCTGTAAAAGGGGAATCTCATTACCTTACTGGTACTGCTCTGCAAACCTTAAAACATCACATAAAGGCTCCACATTGCTGATAGCTGCACACAGAAACTGACCAGAAGCCTATGCCTAAAGCAATCACTTTCCCATATTGTTAGTTTTGGTGAGGATTTCTTTTAATGCCAAAAAACAAACACTGATAACAGAGGGAAGAAAAAGGAAACATTTGGTCTAAGCATTCATCTTCTAGTTTCAGCTTTTAAGAGATTTTCAAGCTCATATCCACATACAAGACAAACAGCTTCCCCTACCCCCCCCCCCATTAACATGAAACCACATTACTAAATCACCTGAATCACACTTTTTTTAAGATCAAATTTCAGTATTACCAAATGAGTATACTCTTGGATTTAACTTGAGTACCTTTTACTTGTGATCACCAAATCACAATCAATGACTGACTTACCTATCCATTAAAAGTCCTTTCATTCTCTGCACTAGAAGCTCCACTGCACAGAGGCAACAAGGGGCTTTGCAAGTCTCAAAACTCTATAGATTAAGGTTCATTATCACTCTTATTACAGTGGAAAGCGCCTGAGGCTTAGAAGACTAGAGTTCAGGACACATTTGCTAGCTGTATGACAGTGGGTAAATCACCACCTCTGAGTCTCAGTTTCCTCATCTTTAAAATAGAGAGATTAACAATTGATCTACCTACCACAACTACTTGTTATGAAGAAAGTGCTTTATAAAATTTAAAGTGCTGCAGCAACATTACTATCACATACCTGGTATAATTGAGTGGGGAAAATAAAAGCTGTCTTCAGAGGCAAACTATTTCTTAAGAGTGAGAAAATTTGGGGAGAGACTGAAACAAATGGATTGGAGGCCATTCAATGCAGCCAGCCAATGCCAGGTGCACGGTCTAAATGTGCAACTAGCTCTTTGTTCTATTCTTGTTATGGTAGGAGAGAAGGACCGCCTTCCCCCTCTGGTTCCTACCCTTTGAAAGCCTAGGCCAAAAAGACTTCCTTTGAACTTGGGAAAGAAAAGAGAAGGGGGGGTGAAAAGAAAAGAAACCCCCAGGTGCTCTATGCTTCAAGACAGAATTGACCAGAAGAGAAAATACTTCCTCTGGGTTCTGGGTGATTTAAGCTTCATAACTGACAAACTGCATCGTAAATTTCTTCAATAAAGCACATTTGCATTCTTTAAAATGAGCTAGTCCAGTCCCCTACCCCTCCCAAACACACAAAGGGCTGGGGGATGGATTAGGGGGCACTCTGTGTTCTACACTGCATGGCTATGTCTGATAAAGGGACCCTTCACAATCCGATAAAGCAGTCAAGTTTCCTGCACTGCAAATGCTGCATTAAACAAAGCGGACTGCAGCTCTAGAAGCCCATTAAAGTTTGTATTCCAATAGCTGCGTTTAGGGAAAGGGAACCCCATGTGGCTCCAACGGCGCCTACACCAATCTATCATTTGTGAATTTAGACATTGCAATAAAGACTGTATTTCTCTCCCCCTCCCCCCACCCCCAGCTGCTGCACCCAGAAGGCTTCCTATTTCTCCTGCATGCAGTCATGCTAGGTGACTTAGGGGAAAAAAATTTGGGGAGTGGGAATGCAGAAGAGAAGATGAAAATGACTATTATTTTTTCGTAAAAGGCTTCTCCTAGCATGCAGGTCTAGCAGCACATGCAAGTTTCTTGCCAGACTGGATCCTGGCAGCCCCGGGGGACAGGGCGGGGGTGGTTTGCAGGCAGCCAGGGGGCCCGGCCAGTCCCAGGGGTTGGCTGTCGCCCTACATTAAAGGACAGTAGTGCAGCAGGCGACTCCCGGTGCCCTGGCTCTGGCCTGGGCAGCAGCTGCAGGCTGAGGAGGAAGGGGGTGGAGGGAGCTGCTGCAGCCCAATGCAAGTTTCCTCGCTCCAAGGGGCCAGTGCAGGGTGGGGGGAAGGGAGCCGAGCCGGGCCGGGCCCCCGCCCCGCGGGCTTCGTGGGCTCTTTCCCCCCGTCCCCGGTTCCAATGGTCCATTCACCTATAGTAATAGACATCACTCTTGCCGGCTGACAGACCCGACTTTCTGGTCACTTCTTCCCTTTTCCAGCCCTGGGGGAGAGCTGAGCACTCCCACCTCTTCCGCTCCATCGCTGTGCGGGCACAGGGGCTCCCCCGCCGCCGCGGTCGCTCCTCCTCGCTCGGGCTCCCCCGGGCCAAGCTGGCCTCGCTGCCGCCGCCGCCGCCGCCGGCTGCCCTCGACCACGACCTGCCGCTCTGGGCTGAGCTCCCGTCGCCCAAAAAGCCCGCCGCGGAAGGAGAGGAGCAGCCGTCCGAGCCGCCGTCGCCCCGGCCGGCCGCGGTAGCCTCCTTCTCGGTCGCCGCCGCCGCTGAATCTACTTTCCGCGGCTGTTCCGCCCTCCCGGCCTCCGCCCTCCGCCCCCATCCCGGTGAGCGAGCGAGGAAGCAGCGAGCACGCGCGCTGGGCTCTCCGGGGCTGCGCTCGCTCGTCCCCCCTCCTTTGCCAGGTTCCCCCCCTCCCCGCGCCCGCGTTCTCGCGCCAGCCGCCGCCTCCGCCGCCTCCTCCTCCTCCTCCTCCTCCTCAGGCCCCCAGACACCCCCTCACAGCCCTCCCCTCCCAGACCAGCCCGCCTAGCACACCGCAGGTCTCTTGGCTCCGCCCCCGCGGCCAAAGGGGGCGTGGCCTCAGGCCCTATTGGGGAGCCATGGGGGCGGAGTTAAGCCGGGCGCCCGCGAGGGAAGAAAGCTAGAGCAGAAAGGCCGGCGGCCGAGGGAGCGCGCTTCCCGGCTCCCCAGCCCACCATCCCAGCCCAAAGCCACCCAGGGGCTGCGCACGACGCCCGAGGAGCCCCTCCCAACGCCCCGCCCCCAATCAGCGCGCGGACTGCTGGGGAGGGGGACCTCGGAGGAGAAGCAGCGTTGGGGAAGGGGCTGCCCGTGGGGTCTCGCTCGGATCCCTCCGCCGCCCATAGCAGACGGGCCGCAGCACGGCGTGAGGACGACGCCGCCATCAAGTTCCTGCCCCTCGGGCCGTCGAGCAGCCCCCAGCCCCACTGACTTTTCCGACCCCTATTCGCGCTCCGAGCCGGGCCTCCAGGCATGCGCTCGTACCCCTTCCTTCCCCGCCAGCCCCGGCCGAGAGCAGCTCCCGCGGAGCCGCCCGTGAAAAGGGGGCTGGCCCGAGCGGGGCTGGGCCGGGGGCCCGGGCGCCCCTCCTCGGGGGCTGCGCCGCGCTGCGCCCCGCTCCATTGCCTGCACTCCCTCCCTCCTCCGAGCCTGCTCCTCCTCCCGCTCACTCCGCCCGCTCGGGAGAAACTTTCCCGCCTCCGCGTCGGCTCGGCCCCCGGCCCGCCGCGGGGCCGCCCCTCACCTCGGCAGAACGCCGCCCTCCCGCCTGGGCCAACGGGCGCCCCGCGCGCCCCCCGCTCACCTCGGCGCTGCCGCCGCGCGCTGCTTCCTGCCCGACAGGAGCCCCCGGGGCCCCCACGCCTTGGACATGACCCCACCGCTGCCGCCGCCACCGGCTCCCACCTGGCGCTCCCGGGTGAGCGCGCGCGCGAGCGAGCCAGAGAGTCCGGGCCCCGCCACTGCCGCTCCAGCCTCCGCCACGAGGCGCCTGGGGCAACAGCCCGGCTGGCTCCTCGGCCCGCCCCCGGTCCCCGGGGACGCCCCCTGCCGGCCTGGGGGTCTTACCCTAGGCCCCGCCCATCAGCCCACTCGCTCCCTCCCCAAGTCCACCCCGCGTCTGGGACCAGCCCCACACTTAACCAATGACTCACAGTGTCCCCTCCGTGGGGACTAGGCTGTCCACTCCCCCTAGGAGGACCCCCCCCCCATTAGGAACCTGCCCGCCTACTCCTCTTTGTGGCATTCTCAGTACCATGAGGGGGTAGGACTAGATGACTTCCAAAGTCTCTTCTGGTTCTCAATCTCTAACATTTTGACCCACAGTTCCCCCTTCCCCTTCCCTGGGGACCAGCCTGTCCACTCTCTTGGGGACTCTGTGCTCTTCCTCACTGTAGACTAGCCTGTCCACTCCCCCTGGTGGTTTGCAATGTCCCCATTCTTTGGAAACCAGCCTATCTACTCCCACTAGTGACCCACATTATCCCCACCCATCACACAAACACTACTCAGTGGCATGAGTTGGTGGGGCATAATTGGAGACAAGCTGTGCCAAGCTGAGATTTGATCAGGGGAGGATCCCTTTTTTGAGGCTACCTAATGAAAGCGTTGTTCTGGTCACTTTGGAGAAGTAGTTCTTACTGTCTCAGAGCCCTTCCCCCAAATCCCAGGAAACATTGTGCATTAGATACGCTGGACAGTACTGGACAGACCAAATTCCTTACTAGTACAGTTAGCTGCAATGTATCAGACACAGGCTTTAAAAACAACAAAGATGGTGAAGTCCAGGGACCGCTTACAGTTAAGTCCAAAAGAGCACTGGTGAGAGCCTCTTGGAGAAATGACCTGAACACCAGCAGTCTGACTAACCAAGAATCTCTCTAGATGGTGCTTCTCTAAGTTTTCTGGGAATGGGGCACCACCTTCAACAGTTCCCTTATTTCTCTCACTCATGCCCCTTTTATATCAGTCCCTGTTTTGGATTCTGCAGGTGAATACTTTATTACATTGTTATGATCACTCTGAGACACTGAAATTCCTGTAGCAATCAAGACTGTCTTTAACCCGGTGCCTCTCCAGCCTCAGTGAACCTGGGCAAATCACTTTAAAACACACGCATGTCCGCGCGCACACGTGTGTGCACATTTGTCTTAGTTTCCCCATCTGTAAAAATGGGAATAAGAATAGCATCTATTTTCCAATGGTTGTGAGGATCAAGTGAGATCTTTGTAAAGGGCTTAGCCCAGTGCCTGGCATATAGCATTTACTAAATGCTTATTTCCATCCCTCCTTCCTTTTCCATGTACTTCCCTTGCAGCCAAAGTGGACTCTGCTTTCTGGAATCTTCTGCTCACTGTTCCCTAAGCCTGAAATGCCCTTTCTTCCCCTCTTCTTTGCCTGCTGAATCCCTACGCTTCCCTTAAAGTCCATCCCAGATGCCATCTCTGTAGAGTTCTAATCTCCTAGGGTACTTTTCAGACCTCATGTAATATGGTTTTGACTTATCTCCTTAGTAGACTAAGCTTCCTGAGGGAGACTTCATTGCACCTTTGTAGTACCTTTAGTGCAGGGGCAGGCTGTGCATATAGTCATTGTTTAACATGCAGGAGCTTTAGACAACCCCTCTCCTTTTTTAAAAAATAAATTTTCTTTTTCTCAATGAACAAAAAAGCAATTTTTCTTCCTCCCACATTCCATTGGGGGGAAAAACACAATAACCATGCAACAAATATACATAGTTAAGCAAAACAGATGGCACATTTAGCCATGTCCAAAAAATACACATCTCAATTGACACCCAGATTCCAGAGATGGGTATAGCCTGTTTTACCCTTGGTCCTCCAGAATCCTGTCCAACCCAGTCAATCCTCTTTCCAGGAAGCTGCCAAATTGATATTCCTTAAACACAGGTCTGACCAAGTACCTGGCACAGGGGAGGTGCTTAATGTTCATTGACTATCAGCTCCTGTTCAAGAAGCCACAGGGGCTTCAGACACCTCTAGAATAAAATACAGCCTCCCACATTTGGCATTTAAAGCCAATCCAGGCAATCTGAATCCAGCAGATCTTTCCAGGCTGATTACTCATGGCTCTCCCTCAGGCCTCCTTTCAGCAACCCCGTTCTGAGCTCCTCTCAAGGGCCACCTCCTTCGAGAGGGCTTTCTGGATTCCTCAGTTGTTGGTGTTCTTCTCCCAATTACTTTGTATTATGTGTGTATATATACTATACAGTAGACATACAAAAGCCTTAGTGCACTTTTAAATTTTAAACTGAGTTCATTTTCTAATGAGGGAGAGGGGAAGACACAAATGAATATAATACATGAGCGATATATACGATATATACGGTATGGGGTGTCCCCAAAGTCTTAGTGCATTTGAATGTAAACTCACGAGATTAGGGCAGGAATTGTTTTGCTTAACTAGAGAGATTTGCTTTTTTTTTTTTTTTTTTTTTTTTTTTGGCAGGGGGAAGGCAGGGCAATTGGGATTGACTTGCCCAAGGTCACATGGCTAGTATGTCAAGTGTCTGAGGTCACATTTGAACTCAGGTCCTCCTGACGTTAGGGCTGGTGCTCTATTCACTGTGCCACCTAGCTGACCCAACTAGAGATTTGTAACTAGGTTTTGTTGTTCTGTTTTTTGCTTTCTAGGGTGGAGACGGGGAGGGAGAGTGTCCAGAATTGAAAATAAAATTGAGGGCAGCTAGGTGGCGCAGTGAATAGAACACCTTGCCCTGGAGTCAGGAGGACCTGAGTTCAGATGTGGCCTCAGACACTTAGCGCAAAACTAGCCATGTGACCTTGGGCAAGTCACTTAACCCCAATTGCCCTACCTTCCACCCTCCAAAAAAAAAGTTTAAAAAATAAAATAAAATAAATGTTTTGAAAATAAAATTGAATTAAAAAAAAAAAAAAAGAATATAAGCACCCAGAAGGGAGGGACTGTTCTGTTTTTGTCCTTGTATCCCCAGCACCTAACACCTAACACAGTGCCTGGCACAGATTATCTCTGAATTAATCCTTGTTGAATGTACATCATGGATGAATGGATGAAGGTGCTGTGCATCCATTTCATTTGGAAACTAGGCGCAAAGTACATTTTACACTCTAGGAATATTAAGCATTGGGAGTAGAGATTATGGCAGATACAATCAACAGGCATTGATTAAGCACCTACTTTGTGTCAGGCATTTTGCTACATGCTTGGACTATGAAGACAAAATTGAAATGGTCCCTAACCTAAAGGAGCATACGTTCTAATGGGGAAGTGTGATGTTGTTGTTCAGCCATTTTTTCAGTTGTGTCTGAGTCTTTGTGACCCCATTTGGGGTTTTCTTGGCAGAGATACTGGAGTGGTTGGCCATTTCCTTCTCCAGCTCATTTTACAGATGAGAAACCTGAGGGAAACAGGGTAAAGTGACTTGCCCAGGGTTACCCAGCTAGTAAGTGTCAGAAGGCACATTTGAACTCAAGAAGATGAGTCTTTCTGACTGCATATCCAAGGCTTTATTCTGCACCACTCCACTAATGGAGAATACAACATGTAAATAAATTGGTACAGGATCCTGAGAAGCTAGATGGAAAACATAGAGAAGGAAAGCTTGGGGTGGGGGAAGAGGAGACCAGGAAAAGCCTCCTGCAGAAAGTGGAATTTGAGCTAAGTTTTTTTAAGAAGTGGAGGTAAGGAGGCAGAGCATGGGAGACAGCTAAGAGCAAAGGCACAGAGAGGAGAGATGGATTATCTGTCTTGTGCAAGGAGCAGCAAGTAGGCTGGTACAGCTGGATCCTAGAGTATCAAGGAAATCAAGTGTAAGAAAATGAAATATAGCAAGAGGGGAAGTTGTAAAGATCCTCAATCAATCAAAAACTAATTAAGCACCTACTATGTGCCAGAGTTAAAAGCTGCAGAGAAGTTAAGGAGAATGAAGATTGGAAAAAGGTCATTGGATTTGGCAACTGAGATCATTAGTAACTTTGGAAAGAGTAGTTCCAGTGGAATGATAAAGTCAGAAATTGGATTGTAAAGGATTAAGAAGAGAGTAAGAAGAGAGAAAGTGGAGGGTGCTATTGTAGATGGCCTTTTCAGGGAGTTTAGATACAAGGGGCAGAAGAACTATTGAAGGATAGTTGGGGAGGGGGAATGGAAGGATCAAGTAAAGAATTTTTTTCAGAATGGGAGAGACATAGGCATATTCATAGACAGTAGGGGAATAAACCAGTAGACAGAGATTGAAAATAAGTAATAGAGTGGGGATGCCAGAAAGGGCGATCTGTTGGACCAGGAGATAGGCTGGAATGGGATCGCTTGAGGAAGTAGAGGGGTTAGCCTTGGTAAGGAGTAAGGCCCCCTTTACTGTGTGAGACAGGTGTGAAGGAGGGGAGAGAGGGCAGAAGGCATAGAAGTGATATGAATGGAGGAAGAGGGGAAAAGAGAGCTCACAGTATATGGCCTCAATTTTTCCTTTAAAATATGAGGAAAGATTCTCAGCTGAGAGAGTGTGGGGGAGGGTGAGTCAGGGAAAGTTTGAGGAGGGACAAAAAGGTTTGGAAGAGCTACTGGGGAGAATGGGATAATGAGCTGATGAAGCAGATATAGAAGAAACGCCAAGCAACACTGAAGGCTCAGTCGAGATTGTATAACATATATAGTAGACAGAACAGTTTTGTGATTTTCTCTACCTTCCTTCAGCTGCATGTGTTTAGGAGTGGAGGTGGCAAATGGTATAAGACATATAAGAATATAAGGCTGAGGCTTGGCAAGATGTAATAGATGAAATGGTGAAAGAGCTAGGGATTAAAGAGAGGAGGACAGTGTGGAACTGAATTGATTCATCTGGGGGAAAAAAGAGTGGAAAATGTAGAGACTGACTGGGTGTAATGGTAATGGAATTTAAAGATCCCTGTGTTGGCTTGGTTTACGGCTTGAGTGTTGAAACCCAGGGCTTGTGAATCTCACTTGTGGGATGGACTTGTTGACGAAGAGAGAGGGCTGAACTGGGAGGAGCTGGTGCTGTGGATTTAGAGAGAGGCACAAGCAGAGAGAGGCCAGAAGAATTTTTGGGGACCAGTATTGTGGAGGGAGAGAGAGAGAAGAGAATTGCCAGGGGCCAGAGTTGCTGAGAGAAAGAAACTGCTGAGGGCCAGTTGGAGCTGCCTAGGATTTTTGAGAACTGCCACCCAAAGCTGCCGAGAACTGAGGAGGCATGACTGTAATGCCAGTATTTTGTCTGTCTGTTTTGATGTTATTTTGACAGATTCATCTGCTGGTGAAAGACAGTGCTGTTGTTGCAAAAGGCCTGGAACCTTGCAGTTGGTTCAGAAACCCTGAAGGATTTTCTTGTTATATGTTTACAGAAATCCTGGATGAGGGTCTTGCTAATGTTTTAAGAGGTTCTGGGACTGTTCTGCAGGCAGAAAATGGATTGATGAGGACATTGGCAGTGTTATCTTGTGGCTTTGTTAAGCTTTGTCTCCCCAGGAACAGAGATTGCTGAGAACTTGCCTGCTGTCAAGATGAAGAACCTTGTTGTAGCTTAAGGGTGGATGGCCTTTTGTGTTCTCCACTGCCCCTTTTGAGAAAAGTGCTTAGTGTTAATGGATGGTATTGGAATTCAGTTGTGATCCAAGCATAGGAAACTTTTGACTTTTTGTGCTCTGTGACCAACCAAATGAATGTACTTCATTTATGACTGGAAACTAATCTCCATTTGAGAACAGCGACTTTGTTGACCGACTAAATGAATGCACTGCCCAGTACCCCCAGTGGGGTACTTGGACCTTGGTACTTTGCAATTGAATTGAGGATTTACTAAATTATTGATTTATGCTATATTTTGATTTTCTATGAATGTTTTGCCTTAATCTGTCACTGAATAAATGGAGTTTGCTATGCTCATAATTTGAACCTGGAAGTTGCTTTTGCTTGGCATTACACTGGGAGAGAACTGAGGGGTCAAGAGATTGGAGGTCATGGTGTAGATGAAGAGTAAGATTTTTCAAGGGAAGGCAGAGAGAGAGAGGTGAAAAGTCAAAAGATTATGGCTGGATAGGGGGGTTTTGGAATTCTTGAACATGGAGGATTTTGAATTTCAAGTAGTTTTTTTTCCATATCTCTCCTTCCCCCTACCCCAAGATCTAGAATGGCTAGGCCATCTTCTGTTGCATTTCTTTTCATTAATTCCCTTGATATTCTTGACCTTTTGCTCTTCCAGATAAATTGTTATTATTTCTTTCTTGTTCTATAAAATAATTTTTGGTAGTTGGATTGGTGTGGCACTGAATAGGTAAATTAATTTAGGTAGAATTGTCATTTTTATTATATTAGCTCAGCCTACCCATGAGCAACTGATATTTTTACAATTATTTAGATATGACTTTGTCTTCCATTTCTTTATAGTGGTGGCTACTACATTTTGTGTGATCCTGATTGTGTCTCCTCTATATTAAAATTTTTTTCCTGGTTGCTTGCAGCATTTTTTCTTTGGCTTGGGAGTTCTGGATTTCAGTTACAATAGTCCTAGGAGTTTTCATTTCAGGCTTTCTTTCAAGAGATAACTGTTGAATTCTTTTAATTTCTATTTTGCCCTCTGGTTCTACAACATCTAGGCAGTTTTCCTTTATAGTTTCTTCAAATATGATATTTAGGTTCTTTTGTTGCTGTTGTTGTTTCTGAGTTTTAAGTAGTCTAACAATTTTAATATTATCTCTCCCTGATCTATTTTCTAGGTCAGTTCTTTTTCCTAGGAGATATTTAACATTTGCTTCTATTTTTTTCAGTCTTTTGACTTTGTTTTATTATTTCTTGATGTTTCATGGAATCATTAGCTTCCATTTGACCAATTCTAATTTTTAAGGAGTTATTTCCTTCATTGAGGTTTTGCACCTCTTTTACCATTTGGCCAATTCTGGCTTTTAGGGAGTTATTTTCTTCAATAATGTTTTGTGCCTCTTTTACAAAGCTGTTAATTCTCTTTTCACAACTTTCTTACATAGCCCTCATTTCTTTTCCTATTTTTTTCCTGTACTGCTCTTACCTGGTTTTAAAAAATTTTTGTGTTTTAAAAAATATTAACTCTTATAGGAATTTTTGTTGGGCTTGTATCCAATCTGTATTTTTTTTTCTTTGAGGTTTTGCTTGTAGATGTTTTCAGGTCATTGTCTTCTTCTGTGTTTGAGGCTTGACTATTACTGTAGTAGCTCTTGATGATGGGGTTTTTTTTATCTGCTCATTCTTCCAGCATTCTTCTTGCCCTTGGATTTTATGTTAGTATTGGACTCAGCTAGCTTCTGAGGGTTGATGGCTAGCCTGAGCTTATTTTTACAACTTTCCATTGTTTTCACAGCTCAGCCTGCAAAATTTTCAGTGCTTTTAAGGTGGCAGGACCTGGGGAGGAGTTTCTTCACTGCCCTTCTGGTATAAGTTCTGTGAGTTCCTAACTGAGGGGTGAGGCTGTTGGATAGTGTGATTGAGTTTCAGTTGACTGCTCCTGGACTCACTATTAGCCCATTGCAGGGTCTGCAGGTTCATGGCCACTAAACTGCCAGCCCCACTTTGGTCTTCATCTTCTCCCCTGGTTATTTCACTGTAGGCTTATGTGTGGGGCTAAAGGTTAGAACTGAGTCTCCACTCTGGTCTAGGGCTCAGAGCCACACTGCTACATTTTTGGAACTTGTTCCTTGCTCATACACAGCTAGGGTTTCTCTTGTTAGTGACTACTCCTCTCTGCCCTGGAACTATGATCTGAAACTGAGCAATGGGTAATAGAGCTTCCAGATAGCACTCATTCCTCTTCCCAGTGCTAATTCAGGGATCTCCTGGGATCTCTTTCTGCCCTGGTGCTTCCAACTCTGGTGATTGGTCATAGTTTCCTGTTATCCCTAGACACTAGAATGCTCACTGCTACCTGCATGCTACTACAGCTGCATGCCCCTAACTGTTGCTATGCTGCTGGTCAGATCCATCCCCAGTATCCACAGACCCATCTATCTTTCTAACTTGTCCTGGACTGGAAAAACGACTATGACTGAATTTTCTTGGTTTTCCCAATCCGAATTTAGCATAGCACATTTTTTAGGTTGTTGTGGAGGAGGTGTGTTGGGAGAGTTGGGTAAAAATGCTTATTCTTACTCCCTCATCTTGACTCTGCTTCAGCAAAGATTATTCTGACTCCCCTTCCCCCCC
>CM053587.1:310716363-310726810 GCA_028646515.1 Pseudochirops corinnae | reverse complement strand
GGATGCATTTTGTTGAAACTTTGGGGTGTGAGGGTTGAGGGTAATGGAAATAAGGAATTAAATGGTGTTGGATGGGGAATGGATTTCAATTCCATAAATATTTATTAAGTGCCAGGCTGTATGCTAAGCTCTGGGGATACAAATATGGAAAAGAGACAGTCCTTATCCTCAAGAACCTTACAATCTAATGGGGGGGTGTGGTGAGGGAACAACAAAAGGGATGCTAGTGTTGTGATTGTATGTTCCTGGCCTGGGGCAGATTGTTCTGTAGAGTGAAAGTCAAGCAGGGATGCTGATGGAATGACCAGGAAAGCTGTAAATCTTCTAGAAAGGAAGGACTTAAGAGGAATTCAGTGTATCAGCCTCCAACCCTCCAGTCAGAGGGGAGAAGCAACTGAGGGTGAGTTGGGAAAGTGTTGCTGTTCAGTTACTTTTTAGTTGTGTCCAACTCCTCACGAACCCATTTGAGGTTTTCTTAGCAGAAATACTGGAGTGACTTGCCATTTCCTTCTCCAACTCATTTTATAGATGAGGAAACTGAGGTAAACAGGGTTAAGTGACTTGCCCAGGGTCACACAGCTAGTGTCTGAGGCCAGATTTGAACTCCCTGACTCCAATCCCAGCATATTATCCACTGTGCCACCTAGTTGCCCTTTGAGAAGGTATAGACTAGTATCCAAATCTGAATCATTCTTTATGATATTTCAGGTGATCATTTTATCACAGGCATATTGTTCCATAGAGTAGAAGCCAAGCAGAGTTGCTGATGGAGGATGGGTTTGATGATGGGTTTCAATGGCATAGGAAAGTTATGACCAGGTGTGAGATTGTCCATCATTGAGTGGGGATGGCAGGTTTATGGTCAGATGGGAGGCCCTGCTGTATTCCTCATCTTTCTGAAGGGTGGAGGCTAGGTAGGAAAGGATGAAGTCCTTCCCCTCACCCCCCAACTTCCCTCTTCCTCTTCCCTCAAGGGACAGGTGCAGCAGGAGATGGAAGGTCTGAGGTCAAAGGGAAGGTTGTTCCTCTCTGCACCAAAGGTTCTCCACATCCCACTTGGGAGATCAGGTTGGAAGCGGAAAGTGGACTTTCGAGCTGGAGCTGGAGCAGGAGCAGGGACAGAAGGAAGTCAACACTTCAGGACAGAGAGAAGACTCCTAGCCCCCTGAAGCCTTTCTCAGGGTCTTGCTGCTCCCTGATACAAAGCACTAGGCACTCTGATGGTTTGGCTCCTCTTCTCACCTTTAGAGATTGGATTTAAATATCAAAAGACATTATATTTGATCCTGGAATAGGAGCCACTAAACTTTAAGTAGGCGAGGTGACCTGGGATTTAGGAAAATCACTGTGATGTAAATGAGGGATGTATTGGGCAGGGGGAGAAGCAGGAAGGCCAATTAGAAGGTTATTGCAGAAGTACACCCAAGAGGCCTTCTGAACTCAGGTTGTTGCTGTATGACTGGCAAAAAGGGACATATTGGAGAGATGTTGTAGAGATAGAAATGGTCAGATTTGATGACTTGATAGGATGTGTGGAGTGAGGAACTGAGTGTGACACTGAGAGTACAAACATGGATGACTGGGAAGTTGGTGGTGCCCTCAATGGCAATGGGGTAGGTAGTTCAGAAGCGGGGAGGTGTTGGGGAGAAGCAAGTTGTGAGTTTGAGATGCCTCTGGGACTTCTTGTTAGAAATATCTGACAGGCTGTTGGTGATGTGTGACTGTGGCTCAGGAGAGAGACTGGCACTGTTTATATCTATCTGAGAATCATCTGCATAAAGATTACAATTAACCCCAAGGGGACTGATGAGACCATTCAATGAGAGTGTAGAGAGAAAAGGGAAGTAACATATACATATAAGTAAAAACGAAATATGTAAAAAATACTAGGTAATTGGGGGCAGGCGGGAATCAGGAAACATGCCTCATGTAGGAAGAAGTGATCCTTAAGCTATGGTTTGAAGAAAGCAAAGGATTCTAAGAGACATTGGTGAAGAGGGCGTGCATTCCAGCCAGGCATGAGTAAACAGCTTACAAAAAAGCAAGTAGAAGGGGAATGCGGGTGGCAAATAAGCCAGTCTAGCAAAATGTAGAGCATGGGAAATCTGAACAGGTCGGCTGCAGCTAGATTGTGAAGGGCTTTCAATCTCCCAAATTTAACACTAAACCAAACTACAAATTGTAGGAGGTCCTCATATATTCATATACATTTTGTGCTCAATTGTTAAACTGTGCCCCAGGAAAGGATGGGTCAGAACTTTGCTCAAGAACAGACCCAGACTAGTTATTGGTTATCAGGGTGCAAGATTAGGGGTTGACCCAATGTGGACAAATAGATCTAGGGAATCCCAGGCCATAAGGAGAGATGATTAGAGATTAACACAGGTTGTACTTAGAAGGGAGCAGAACCAAGGGGACAGATGATGGCTGATCTTATATAATTAAACCTGAAAAGATCTCAGATACTTTGCATTTTATTCATTTGATCTTCCCAGTACTTCTGGAAAAATATATAATTTAGATATTATTCCCATCTTAGAGATGCTGAACTCAGAGCCTAGTGAGCTAAAGGGACATGAAGTTACAAGTGGCAAAAAACATTTTTTAAACCAGTGTCTCTGACTCCTGAGCTAAGGTTTTGTCCAGTATCCTACAGAACCTAGAGAGCAGAGGAGCTTGGTGGTGATCCAGGAAAAAGGGACATGTACAGAGAGGCGATGGTAATTTCTCCCATATAGTTACTGAGTTGCCTGAGACTCCTGCCTCTTTTCTGTGTTATTCAAAATAGAAACCAGAATGCAGAGGGGCTAATTCTCACAGGCCTAAAAAGGTGACTGTAATAAAGGTTGTGGTTTAGTTCTTTTTTGTAGTTAGCCTTTTGAGGAGTGATGGTGAGCAGTAATGTGTAGGGACAGGGAATTCACTGACTCTGAGATCGGTGAGATATTCGTTTCATCCCCTTTACAGGAAATTCCTGCTTTCTGATTCCATATGAGACTACTTGCTTGGGCCTTCCTTCACTTGGCACTGCAGACAACTCTCCGGGACAGTTGTCCATCACAAGAAAGATTCTTTTTAAGAACTATCAGGATGTCAAACCCAAACCAAAAAGCCTGATGGGTTTTTGCCTAGGCCCATTAATTTGAGCAATGGAGGGTCTTAAGAATAGAATTAGGAAGAGGAACTGCTTTTGAGGTAAGCCTGAGAGCAAGCAAGAGACATTTAAAAACATTTTGATTTATGGGCTAGTTTCAATTCAATTAAAAACATAATCTATTAAGTACGTTTTACTTAAAAATACCCCAGTACGCTAGGTAGCACAGTGAATAGAGCACCAACCCTGGAGTCAGGAGGACCTGAGTCCAAATCTGACCTCAGACACTTAACACTTACTAGCCATGTGACCTTGGGCAAGTCACTTAACCCCAACTGCCCTGCCTTCTCCACTCCAAAAAAACCAAAACAAAACAAAAAACCCGTGCATTTGTCCTCAAAAACTACCTTGTAGCTATTTTGTATCTGTCTGTGGGTTCGATTTTGCATCCATCAGTAGAATGTAAGTTCTTGGAGAGCAAGGCCTTTCCCTGATTAGTCTATATGCCTACCCCAGCACATAGCAAGTGGTCATTCAATGCTTGCTGATTCAGAGTTTTGTTTAGGCAAAGGCTGGACCCTTCCTTCCCTGAGTATCTATGCTTGTACAGCCTGCCTCTGACTAGTTGTGTGACCTCGTGACCTTCATTCTCAGAGACCCTTCCATAGTATACATAGTACACCCCATATAGTACACACTCAAGTGTTTATTAGATGGAATAATCTAATAATCTAATTATATATATATAATAATATATAGAATCTAATAACCAAACCTGTGCTGTCATGGAGATGCCAGGATGCACCAGGAGAAATTAAGTCCTAGGGCTGGTCCCCTCCAAAAAGCCCCACAAAAAAAAAAATCTCCCACAGTAGTCAGGTTTGGGTTATATCCATAGTGGAATTAGTTAGTGTTGAATTAATAATTTTGACTTGAAAAAAGGTCTATTTTCAAAGAAAGCAAAAAATAAAACAGGCCTTTGACTACTTGATACAGTCTCCCCGCGATGCTGTTTCATAGTTTTATGGTTGTTTGCTCTGAATTATGACCAGAGGGGACCCAACAAAACACACACAGCAATGCCTTCTGTGATGGCCAAAAAACAGGGAAGAGAGTGGGTGCCCCTCTATTGGGGGATGGCCGAACAAACTGTGGCACATCTGAGGAATGCCAAGAAATACGGCAGAACCAGAAAATGCATACATTCAGGAGCTACAGTAACATACCTGAGAAGATCCCTAGAAACTATCAAACGGAGTGAACTTCAGTTCCATCTTGGCCCTGCAGAACAGATGATGAAAGCGGATGGAGGGGTGTCTGCAGGGACTGACAAAATTCAGGCACAAGCACTGTCTGATTTTGTCCTTGGCTAAGTTGGTTTCATGTAATGGTTCATGTGGCCACAAGAGCAGCGCTCCACACCACCCGCTTCAGCTGCCTTTGTGGCTGCTGGAACAAATTGTTCTCATCTACCTATTTTACCACAGGAAGTCTTCACGTGATTGGGATAGACACCCCTCTAGTTCACCAACGAGTTTGAGACCCACTGGTTACCCTCAAGCCCAACTGCTAGAAGGGTTTACTGGGGTGTGCCTAGTGTGCATGCTAAAGCTTCTTGGAGCCACAGGTGAGAATTAGGTGGATCAGGGAGACACCAAGGGTAGAAAGCATTTCTGAGGGGGCTCAGCAGCACTCACACCAGAGGTACTAGTCTTCTCTGGAAATACCCTACACCCCAACATTTGTAGATCTGACCAAGGTCTCTGATGCTGTCATTTCTGAGGGCTTATGAAAAATTATGCCAAGATTTAGCTGCCTGGAGTTAATCAGCATTTTACACCAATCTTATGACAGCATGCTTGCCCTGGTTCTGGATAATGGACAATGTTCTCCTACGTTCCCAATCACCAATGGAGTAAAACAAGGCTGTGTGCTTGCTCCCATGCTTTTTAGCATGTTTTCAAGTCATGTTGTCAAATGCCTTCAATGAGGATGAACACAGCATTAAGGTCGGCTACCTCACTGATGGTAAATTCTTCAACTTGAAAAAGGCTACAAGCCAAGACCAAAGTGGAGGGAGTGTTGGTACATTATTATTTTTTTTTTGCAGATGATTGTGCACCCAATGCAGCCTCTGAAGCTGAGAAGCAAACAAAGTATGGATCCATTCTCTGCTGCTTGTGCTAATTTTGGCCTAACAACACCAAGAAAACACAGGTGCTCCATCAGTCTGCACCACATACATGGAACCATCAGTTACAAGAAATGGAGAAGTTTTGAATGCTGTGTATAAGTTCGCTTACCTTGGCAGTGCACTTTCCAGGGATGTACATTGATAATGAAGTTGACACACGAACTGCCAGAGCTAGCTCAGTGTTTGGGAAGCTCCAAAGGAAAGTGGGAGAGATGTTAGGCTGCCTGCCAAGGTGAAGGTCTACAGAGCCATTGTGCTGACCACATTGTTGTGAAACCTGGACAGTCTACCAGCACCATGCCAGGAAACTGAATTGCTTCCACTTGAATTGTCTTAAGAAGATTCTGAAGATCATCTGGTAGGAAAAGGACACCAAGGTCCTTTCTTGAACTGACAAGCATTCAAACTCTACTGCAGAGAGCGCAACTCCAATGGGCTGGTCTTGTTGTCTGAATGTCAAACAGACTATTTTATGGAGAGCTCACACAGGGCAAGGGTTCACATGGTTGTCAGAAAAAGATACAAGGACATTCTCAAGGGCTCTCTTAAGAACCTGGGGATTGTATGACTTGGGAGACATTGGCACAGGATCCATCCAGCATGATGTGCCCTCATCAGAGGTGCTGTGCTCTATGAGCAAAGCAAAATTGAAGTACTCAAAAGAAACTCCAGATGCATAAATTTAGAGAATCCACTCACAATGTTCATATGAACTATTTGTGCCCAACTTGTGGTAGAACATTCTGAACTCGACTGGTCTAATCAGCCACACTCTGACACACTGTAACTGGACTCTAACATAGTGATATCATTTTGGTCCTCTTTGAGAACAAAGGACAACCATTCTCTCATGGGAAAACCAACTTTACTGCCCTCCATCCCTCTAAATATGCAAGGGACTTCTGCTACAGAAACTAGAGCTCAGGGTAAAAGCTGCCAGCCCAGCCCCTCCCCCTTCTGTCTTACTAAACACTTCCCTGAGATTTGTATGGTCCTGACTCTAGGAAATCAGTAGCCTTAACCCAGCCACAAATGGGGTATAGGGCCATTTTCAGTGGGAGGGACGGGGTAAGTTTAAAGAAAAAAAGTTATTAACCCTTTTGTATTCCTGTAAGGAAACTGTTTTGATAAGCCCCTGCTGCATCCTGGCCCAAGAATCTTCTTTCCTCACATCGCAGCAGATGGTGATAGGGGCTTAGGGGAGGGTGCAGCCAGTGGCAGCTGTGGAGGCAGGGGGGAAGCAGCTAAGATAAGGGGAGCCCTGAGCAACAAGGACATGAAGACACAACTGGCATAGTGCACTAGACTGGTTTTCCAGGGTGTGTTCCATTTCCTACCGACATGTTAGTCTGTGAGAGGCTGGGCCCCTCTGTGAATGGCAGGGCTGAGAATGATTCTACTACTTGATGGTCCCTTGTTAGTGATTGTGCTGTTTTGTCCTAATTAAATGCTTTGCTATTGAATTTATGGTTTCTGTCTAGTCTACAGGATCACTAAAGTGCTAACAGCTAACAGCTTACAAATCCACAAATATCTCAAGAATTATAGATAAGTCAGCAGGAACGTAGCATAGGTCCCAAAACACTAGAACCTCTAATTACCCAAGACTCAGTGTGGAGTTTAGGAAAATCAAAATGATGAAAACACAGCCCCATCCAGTGCTCCATTCTCTGTCAACATCTATGTGTGCCTTCTTGTAGGGCTCTATAATCAAGGGTCCTTTTCCACTATTGTGATGTCCAGGTCTGTTTTAGCTAAAGGGACCTAGACTAGATGGCTGCTACAATTTATTCCAAGTGTGACAGTTTATGTTCTAACATCCCTTCCAAGTTTAACACTGCAGGGTCCTATAATTACTTTTCTCCACGTCTTCATTCTCTCCAGGACCTGTTCTGATCCCCTGCCTCCCTCCAGTGAAGACACTGCCTCACCCCAACATTTTGAAACCTCTAGCTGAGCAAGGAATTTATATACCTGATCAACACATTTTCACCTCTTTTGTAGCCAGGACCATAAGCCAGCTGTGGAGTTGCAGTAAAGACCTTTCCTTTTTGATTTCCCCAAAAATCCTGATTTCTATTTGGATTTGGAAGTAAATTCCTTTCATCTCGTATTATGTGCCTGGTAACTCACGTCTGGGCTGTGTGAAAGCTCCTGATGCTTTCACAGGTCTCAAGGAGGCATTAAGCAACAATGGTGGTGGGGAAGGGCACAGCAAGCATTCTTGGGGATATGGTAAATGTCTCTATGCCCTCCCCCCTCTCCCATAACAGGTGCTTAATGTTTTTTGAATAAATGAATAATTTTGTCTCCCCTCAATCCTCATCTTTGCCACAAATATCAAAAATTACCACAGAAAGGTTTCAAACTTGACCTTGGCAGTTTTTAATTCCATGTCACTGTGAATCCGGCATAATTCAATCTGTTGTGACAGTTACTCCTGTGCTCAATACCTAAGCAGCCAGCAAGTTTCAGAGGGAAGTTTAATTACCCCTATACAAGTGATACATCAAAGGTGGTCACTGAGAGACGATGAGGTCCTTGGAGTCTACCCTGAGCATTTCACATCTGTGTCCGATCAGGATCCCCGAGAAAAGCAGTCCCCAAAAGTCCTCCATCCCTAGACCTGCAGCAAACAAAACAAAACCAAAACACAGCAGGTGACTGTGGCAGCACCCCCTGAAGCGAAAGCAGACAGGAGATGTCATTCTGAGAGCTGGAGGCTTAATGAGCAGTGAGGGATACAGAAAAGCAATATCAGATTTGTTCAGTACAAAGACACACATGCTTCCTCACACTCAGAGGGTTCCCAAGTGGGAGAGACTGGCTTGGAAGGGATAAATGCTGTCAGTGGATGTCTTCAAAGGATGCCTCAGACCGGGGTTCTGCTCAACATGGAGCAGATAAACTTTGAGGTTCACAGGTTCCCCGGTATGCCAGTATCTGCTTCTAAACTCTCCAAAGTCTGCCTCCAAGCTAGAATCAGTGTGTGCCGGTCATTATGTGCACTCAAATGGCTATACTAGACACTCCAAAATATGGATGCCAAGTATATTTTTGGAAATGATTCTGATAAGGTCATAGGTTTTGACAATAAACATTTCCCACTACCTCATTTTGCTACTTTTTTTCCCTCCAACACATTCCTGCTGAATAATGGATATAAGTTTTCATCTAGCTCTCACTACATCTTTGGCATTTTTCTGATGATCAATAATGACGTCCACCCGACTGCTACATGTCTAGACAAAGGACATTAGAAATGAATTACTACAACTTCAAGGGGTAAGTGGACAAGAAGGTATTTTCAAATTCTTTTGATCAAAAGAATTCCATTGTACCAAATGCTAGGTGTAACTAATTAATACATGTGGTGACTTGGTCTTTCTAAAAAATAAAATAAAACCCTCCCAAATGTTCATAAGTGTTGTGTTTAGAGCCATCACATTTCGCCAATGCTGGTGTTGCTTAAAACATTTTTAGGGCTGCTCTTTGGAAACAGTCTTCAGAGCAAGCCATGTGTCACAGAAGAACTATCATGTTATTTTGTTACCCCAAATAGCTCTTTCCAAAAATCTAATCTTCCTTCAAAGGATAATGATTTACCACCATGAGGATAATTTTAAAAATGTGCCAAAGATTATGAATGCAGTTTCCCCAAATGGTTTTGGAACAACAGCAACACAAATGGAATCAGTGCATGGCCTTTGATGGAGTCTGTTCTCTTTTTAGTGAAAGAAATCCTGCATGTTTACTCTTAAAAATCAGTCTCGCTACTTCCTGTCACACCACGTAGTGCTTTGCCTGTTTAAACAGCTCTGTACCTAGCTGCTCATGTTATCATAAATTGCTCTATCTCCTTTATTCCAGAATTTGAAGTGTCTGAAGAATCATTTGGAGGGCACTTAATCCAACCTCTATCTGAGCAGGAAAGCCTCTGCATGCTCATCCACTTTCATCTTGATCATCCTCCAGGGGAGGGGAATTCATTTTCTTACCAGACACTTCTGGGCAACTCTGACTGTTAAGATGAACTAGGCCTCCCTGTAACTCCTACCCTTAACTCCAGTTCTGTCCCCTACAGATTAAACACTAGTCTAAACCAACCCTCTTCCACAGGAAGGCTCCTTGAACTTGGCTGTCCAAACTCTATTCTTTCAACAAGCTAAACTTCCCTAGCTCCTCTGCCATGGATTGTAATGTCTCTAGGTCATTCACTGTGCTAGTGGCCCTCTACCTGATACATTCTACTTGACCACTAGTCTTCCTAAAATGTGGCACCCCAGCTGAATACAGATGTAGACTGGTCTGGCCAGAGAAAAGGTCACACCTCTCTTGTTAGGAATACGGTATCTCTTAAAGCAGCCTACGATGGCTGGCTGTTGTTGTAGTTCTTGTTTGGTAGGGGTGTGGGGAAAGGTACTGTAACATCTCTCTTATCTTGCAGGTTACTAAGACCCCCATATCTTTTTCCCCACTGCTGACCATGAATCCCTTGAGTGAAGGGCCTGTCTTTTGTCTTTTTCTAAATCTCCAGAGCTTCTCACGGTGCCTGGCACAAAGTAGGTACTTAATTGTTGACTTGCTGTCTCTTTTATCCATTACATTAAGCAGAGTAAAATGATGCCACCACCAGATGTTTATACATGGCTTCATGGTTTTCAAAGCACTCTCACATTTATCATATCATTTTATCCTGAAGTTGTGTGAGACAGACAGGACCAGAATTATCATCCGCATTTATGTGTATAAGGAAGAGTCCCAGAGAGTTGGGACATGGGCTTACTGGCCCTAAGTCACATGGCAAATCCATTTACCCCTCTGTGCCTCTAATTCTTTGCCTATAAAATGGGAAGAATAATACTCGAACCACCTACCTGCCATGGCTGTTGTGAGGGAACTTCTGAGCGTATGAAATCTGCATTACTCTCATTACTATGGCCTGTGCCTTCAGACTCCTACTCTGGAGGAGGGGGCCTCCACTCTATCATGGCCCTCTGCTGAGAGGCAGGTCAGAAGAGAGCACTTGAGTTGTTAACCTATACTTTTGCTTCCCCATAGACAATACTGTTAAGAAAGCACTCTGCACTCTCTTCATGGTTGCAAAAAACTGGAAATATAGGGGATGCCCATCAATTGGGGAATGGCTGAACAAGCTA
>CM053587.1:310686888-310715863 GCA_028646515.1 Pseudochirops corinnae | reverse complement strand
TGAAAGTATTTGCAGATCCTATACATGATTGCACACCACCATGGGGGGGGGGGGAAGGAGGGGAGAAAATCTGAAACTCAAGTGATTGTGGAACTGAATCTTGTAAATTAAAAGTAAATGAGTAAATGAAAAAAAAATTAAAAAAAAAAAAAGAAAGCACTCTGCAAACATCTGAAGGTCGGTGTTTTTCAGACAGTTATGAGAGTCAACAGTGCCATATGGCAGCAGACAACCTCTGCTTGTTTCTAGGGCCATTTCTGAGCAGTGGGACAGGTGCTGGGCCACAGCAGGACAGCTTACCCGTTAGCATGAGCTCTTTCCCCAAATGGGTACCTGTTTGGGCTAAAACAGCTAGAAAAACAAAACAAAACACACACCTAAGTTGTTAGTAATGAGAATGATTCTTTGTAAATTATTCCTCCCTTAATACAGGACTTTCTAAAGTGAAAAAAGGTCTGTAAGAGAGTCCAGCAAATTTGCACTGGAAACAAGGAAATGTCTTTGGAATCAAAGACTGTGAATCCATAAAAGTGAATATATCAAATAGCACTCAATTATCTAATGAACTTATCAATACAATCCTATTAAATGGGTTACAGTAGGGACTTACCAGAAGATTAGAAAGATAACTTAACTGTCCTTCTTAAATTTGCCATTGATGTATGGTACCCAATCCAGAATCAGACGCCAGTCAGTGGCCCAGACTAGCCCTACGGCACCAACAGCACCCCATGTGCCTGCTGTGGGAAGCCTAGGGGAAGAAAGAAAAGCATCGACTCACCAAGTGCTGAATGCCTGCTTCAAGAGCTGCCCAGCTGTAGGAACTTCAGGGAATGGCATGCAGAATGATCCTTGTCCTCAAAGAGCTTGTAATCAACTTGGGGAAACAAATCTGAACAAACCAAGCACTTCACAACAACAGTGGGGTTGGAATGGTGTTCATATTATAATCCCCATGTTATGAATGTGGAAACAGAGGGTCAGAGCAGCACCTGCCCATGGTCAGAGAGATAACCTAGGACTTGAGACGAGGTTTTCTTACTCCAAATCCAGTTCCTTCCACTACCACTCTGTTATTGATGTCTTTAACATATATGGCAACAAGTGAATACTAGACAGAAAGGAATTCGGAGCTAAACTTTATAGTTTAGAATAAACTCAGAGGAAAACAAGCTGTGGAGCTCAGGAGAGAAGGCTGGCAGGCTGGGTGGAAGGGAGAGCATCGAAAGAGGCCTTTAAAAGATGAGCAGGCTCTCAACGCAGAATGAAGAAGGAACAGGGAAACACTTAAGGCTTAGGGAAGAATATCAACAAAATTCAAGACTTTGTAGGAAAGGGAACAGAGTGCATAGAGGAGAGAGATACAAGGTAAGGCCAGAAAGGTGGGGGAGTTTGTGACAAACAATAAAAGACCCTGAATGTCAGGCTAAAGAATTTGAGATTCACTCAGTAAACTGTAAAGAACTGTTAAATGTTCCTGAGCAGACAAATGAGATGACCTTAAAGTTCTACATAAATGTTCACTAACCTCATCACCCTCTAAGACCTCTTCAGCCTTAGCACTCTAGCTCATCACCACCCTCTGTCCCTCTGACTCTCGCCATGAACCCCAAACCTCCATTTAAGGAGGGAACCCAGCTTCTTTTTTTTTACTTGGCTGCACAGCCTTGGGACTTCCCTAACTTCACCATCATTCCCACCCCCACCCCCTGCTTTTCAGCTTCCTTTTGTGTTGTCAGATTGTAAACAACTTGAGGGCAGGGGCTATCTTTTCCCATATTTGTATTCTTATGGCTTAACACAGCATCCAGCGCATGGTAAGAGTTTAATCATTGTTGGCTAACCATAATTATTTCAATGACCTGATACATGAATAAAGATTATTCTAGGGGGTGTACTGGAGAGAGCAGAGAGAAAAGACAGTGAGTCCAAGTGGATGGTAATGAGGGCTTGTACAGACAGACTGCATTACCCTTCTTTGAACAGTTGCCTGTTGGTTTATATCCAGGTTAACTAACACCTTCAAGTCCTTTCTCCACAAAATGCTGCCCTTCTATAGTTCCTCTACTCTCATATTCACAGAGTTGGGTTTTGAGCTGAACTGAAGACTGGAGAAGTCATGAGGTCCAAATCTTCGAGGTTGCATGTTTAAATAACATCAGCCCAGGGCCCTTAGTTGGCATCCATCAGTAATCCTACCTGGGACTGGCACCAATCAGTGGTGCTGGGCCATATGCTGCTTCACCAACTCTTCTTTGCATTAAACAGAATATGTAAACAGTAATCATTCACCTCAAAAAGCCAAAAAACTGAAGACAGAGAGGGGGTGGGTTAGAGATGTAAAGAATGGGAAACAGCATCTGCCTGAGAAGCAGGGAGCTAGAGAGGAAACCACTCTCAATGTGAAGAGAGAACACCTGGGTTTGTTGGAGTCCAAGCTCTAAAGGAACATCAAATCCGGAGTCAGCAGACCAGGCTCTGCACTTTGGCTCCGACACAGGAGTGAGCCACTGTGGGCACCCCTTTTGGCCTTGGTTTCATCAGTTATGAACACTACCTCACAGGGCTCTTTGAAGGAAAGAGCTGCAAACACTAATACGCCCGAGAAAAGGCAGCTATAATCATTATGGGTGGGGAGATACAGCTCGAGCACCAACTACGCCGTGGAGAGAAGGGGAGGGGAAGAGAATGTTCCCGTGCTGCTTATAGAATAAGGTCCAAATGGCTCCGACTAGCATGAGGTCTTCCAAAATCTGGACCCGACCTTGCTCTCTAGCCTGGTGCCCCACCGTTCCTGCTCAGAAAACCTGGCCTGTCCTTTGCCATGAAACATACCTCCTGCTGTCTGATCATGACCCTCTGCCTGTTCAAACCTCCTTCCTTAAGCTCCAACCCAATCCTACCTTCTCCCTGACTACAAGGGCCGCTCAAGTCCCCTGACTAATAACAATGATAATAATATTTAATAATAATTCATATCTATATAGAATTTTAAGGATTACAAAATGTTTCCCTCCCAAAAAGGCGATTATTATAAAAGGCATTTTACAGACATGGAATACTCTTAAGGGCTAAAGGGACTTGTCCACATTCAAAGCTAGTTAGTGTCAGTATTTGAAAACAGATCGCAGAGTCCATCTTCAGGCCTCTTTCCAGGCTGCTTCTTAAACTGTGTAACTGTATTTTCTGTTCCAACCCTCAAAGACAAAATAGCATACAGCACTAGCTTCCTAGCTATTCAGCACCTTCTTGCTCCCTGGCTAGACTGGAAGTTGCTAGAAGACAGGGATCGTACCTTACGTTCTCTGGAAATCCCCACAGTGCTTAGAATGGTGCGAAGTGCATTCAAATCCACAAACATTTATCAGATGCCACACATGCCAGGTCTGGTATTTGATATAAGGTACCAAAGATGAAAGATGGGAAATGAAACGCTATACGCCTCTGGAGGAACTCCAACGCCAACACAAACATGCACGACACAAAGAAGGCGTGTCATAGGGCTGTCCAAAATGGGGAGAGGAAGAGGCCAGTGTCTTATTAATTCTTGTTGCCATCAAGGAGGTTAAGCTCTAGGTAAAATCCCTCTTTCTCTAGCTCGGCTAGGGACAGGTGAGGAGGTCTGCTCAAGGTCAAAGTATGAAGGCCGACGGTCTCCAGGGCTCCTGCCTTCTGTCCTTTCTACTCTTCGAATTTGACTCAACCTTCCAAACCTTGCTTAGTTCTGCCTCTACCATCCATTACTCCAGTTCATACTGTTCTTCAGTCATCAAGTCTGTGTTACAGTGTAAAAAAAAAAATGCAACACTGCACAGTTTAGCAATAAGTTGTTCTTGTTTCTAATTTTTTAGGACAGAGATGTGAGGAAGGGAAGCACTACTCAGTGTGGGAGAGAAGACAAACAACTGAGTTCAGCTATGTATTGTCATTTTGGCTCTGACACTGACCATAGCTCCCTATAGTATTTAGCCTCTTTAACTCTGCAGTCCTGACAGTTCTTCATAAATGGAGGCCTTCTTGAACAAGCTGTGCTATGTGAATGTAATGGAATACCATAGTTCTATAAGAAATGATGAGCAGGTGATTTCAGAAAAACCTGGAAAGACTTACATGAACTGATGCTGAGTGAAGTGAGAAGAACCAGGAAAACATTGTACACAGTAACAGCAACATTGTGTGATGATTAACTACGACAGACTTGGCTCTCCACAGCAATACAACGATCCAAGACAATTCCAAAAGACTTATAATGGAATATGCTATTCACATCCAGAAAAAGAACTATGGAGTCTGAATGCAGATCAAAGCATACTATTTAAATTGTTTTTTTCTTTCTCATGGTTTCTCCCTTTGATTCTGATTCTTCTTTCACAATATGACTAATGTGGAAATATGTTTAATATGATCATTCATATATAGCCTATATCAGATGCTTGCTGTCTTGGGGAAGAGGGAAGGGAGGGAGAAAAAAATTTGGAACTCAAAATCTTATAAAAATGAACACTGAAAACTAAAAAAACCCAAATAAATAAGTAAATGGAGGCCTTAGGCTAGTGAAGCTCTAAGTCTTAGGGTAAGAGGTGCTACAAAGTCCCTCTAGGCAGTAACATCCTAGTATTCCTTGCTGGTCCATGATTTTGACTACTTTATGGAAACGCATTAGTGTATTTTATTTAGACCCAGGGCTTGAATGGACTCTGGTCTAAGAACAAAGGGCTGGATTTCTTTCTTGTAGAATTCACTCCTGATTTTGTTCTTGATCATGTAACCCAGGACCCTTGGCTTCTCTGAATTTCAGGACTACTTCCTCAACTCCCACTCACATGATCACTATGTTCTCTGAAGCTAAACATTTTGTACAGAAAGCAAGGACAAAAATTCTATTTGCGGGAAGAGAGGTAAGATTTGATGCTAGAGAAAGAGACAAAAAGCATGAGATAGGTTCTATGAAGGAAAGAATGGAGTTTTATGGAGAAATAATAGATTCTCAGGGAGGAGAGGAACAAGTTATTGGTGAGGGAAGGAAGGGTGACTATGAAGAAGGGTTTGGACCATTTATCACCTTCATACTTACATATATGCAGCTAAACAAAATGGAGAAAATGACACAATCAGTTACACAACTTTAAGTGGGCCCTCCTTGCTGCTAGACAATCTTTCTATATCTCTTTCATTAACTCAGTCTCCATAGTGGTTCTTCCAAACCTTTTCATTCCTCCTCAAACCTCCCATGGCTCCCTCTCCTCCCATTCTTTCAGTTGAGAACCTGGCCTCATATTTCATAGAAAAAAACACTCTGCATCCTTTGGCATTGTTGATCACTCTACCATCCTTGACACTCTCTTCTCTCTAGGCTTTTGGGACACCACTTTCTATCGGTTCCTCCTACCTTGCTGACTGTTTCTTGTCTATCTCTTTTACTGGATCCTCTTCCAGATCACACTCTCTTAACTGTAGGCATCCCTCAGGGTTCTGTCCTGGGCCCTTCACTTGGTAATCTCATCAGTTCCTAAGAATTCAATTATCATCTCTATGCTGATGATTTTCAAATCCACCTATCCTGCTCCAATCTTTATCTCCAATTGACTTTCATACAGCTCAAATGGGATAGCCAGTAGAACTCAGTATGTCCAAAACGGAATTCATAATCTTTCCCCCCCAACCTTCACCACCTTCCCTATTATTGTAGAGAACAACACCATCCTCCAGCCAAGGCCTGTCAAATTCACCTTTGCAGCATCTCTTGAATACACCCCATTCTTTCCTCTGACACTGTTACCACTCTACTGCAGGGCCTCATCAACTGGATTACTGCAATAGCATGTTGGAGGGTCTGCCTGCCTCAAGTCTTTCCCCACTGCAATCCATCCTCCATTCAGCCCTTAAAGTGACTTTCCTAAACCAAAGGTTCAATCATGTCACTCACTCCCTTACTCAATAAACTCCAGCATCTTATTGCCTCTAGGATCAAATACAAAATGCTGTTTGGCATTGAAAGGCTTCCATGATCTAGTCCCCTCCTACCTTTGCAGTCTTCCTACATCTCAGTTCTGGATACATAATCTTTGACCCAGTGACACTGGGTTCCTGGCTGTCCTATGAATAAATATCTCTCAGCTCAGGGCATTTTATCTGACTCTCCCTCCTTTGCTCCAACTACTGACCTCCTTGGCTTCTTTTAAACCCCAACTAAAATCACACCTTCTACACCAAACTTTCACCAGCTCCTCTTAATTCTAGTACCTTCCCTCAGTTAATTATCTTCTATTTATCCTGTACAGAACTTGTTTTGTATATATTTCTTTGCAAGTTGCCTCTCCCATTAGATTGGAAGCTCCTAGAAGGCAGGGACTGCCTTTTGCCTTTTGGTATCCTCAGCACTTATCACACCTAAACTGCTCTCACCAAATTACTAATGTGCCTGGCACACAGCAGGGGCTTAATAAATGTTTATGGGTTGACTGGACTTCAACATTTATTAAGTCACAGTGGGTGAAAAATAGTCCTTGCTCTCAGGGAACATACATTTTACTGGGTGACACAACATGCAATAATAGTTTAGTCTTACAAAGTTCAATGAGGCAGACAAAGCAAACACAAGATAATCTGATGCCAGGAAAACACATTTAAAATTTCCAGTTGGGAAAGACTCTTTTAGAAAAGAGCCCCTGAGATGTACTTTGAAGGAAACTAAGTATTCCAAAAGGCAAAGGCATGAAGGTACATTTCAAGTATGGAAGACAGCCTGTACAACAGCATGAAGACAGTAATTTGCAGATCAATAAGTGGTCAGTTTAGTTGGAATTAGAAAAGTAGACGGGAGCCAGACTGTTCAAGGTTTTAAATGGAAAGTTGAAAAGTTTACATTTTATACTAGAAGGAATAAAAAGCCATTCAAGATTCTTGAACAGAAGTAACAGATCTCATGGAGCCAGAAATGTCTTTAAAAGTCACACGGTCTAAGCCCTTCATTTTACAGGTGAGGAAAACAAGGTTCAAGGTTAGCTGACTGGCTTACACAGCAGAGTGATGTGGTTAGCCATGACCATGTTTTAGGAAAAGTAATTTTGACAGTGGTATAGAAGATGGATTTAGAAACAGTAGACACCTGATGCAGAGAAAAGAAAGAGGCTTCTTAAAGAGTCTTGATGAGCAATGATAAGGGACTAAATTAGGGCAATGAGCCTTCAAGCAGAGAAACTGCACAAGATGTTATAGACTCACTAAGACTTGGCAGTTAATAACATATGGGATATGAGGAAGAATTCTGAATGACTGGAAGGATGGGATTTAGTACTCTTAAAGGGAAGTCTGAAGTACAACTGTTTTGGATATAAGAAGTTTTGAGATGCTATGGAATGGTGTTGTCAAACTCAAATTGAAAGAGATGCCTGTGTATTGCATACTGACTTAGAAAACCAAAAACTAATATTTATCTATGTTTTATTGTATTTTAAAATCTATTTTGTTGAACATTTCCCAATTACAATTTAATCTGATTCTGGCTTCACTGGGAGTTCTGTGGATGTCTGCTGGTCTTGACACCCCTGCCACAGAAAATAAATAATGGTGAGATCCAGCAGGTAGTTTGGTGATAGGGGACTCTAATCTTCAAAAGAATCAATCAAGGCTGAATGTAAGATTTAGGAGATACCTGCAAAGAGCTAAATGAATATATATGATCTGATGAAAGGGCTGGAGGTATATGAAGGTGAGAGGAATGTTTTAGGAAGGATCAAGAATGGGGTCTATGCAAACTATTGTACAATGTGAAAGTATTTGCAGATCCTATACATGATTGCACGCCACCATGGGGGGGGCGAAGGGAGGGGAGAAAATCTGAAACTCAAGTGATTGTGGAACTGAATCTTGTAAATTAAAAGTAAATGAGTAAATAAATTTAAAAAAAAAAAAAAAAGAATGGGGTCTATGGAAGGGAGAAGCCAGCTCACTGAAAGGGAAAGGGACTGTTCCAAGGGAAGAAGAGTCCTATGAAGGTAGAAAGTCATCAAATATTGGGGGTAGGGAGATACTTCTCTTGAGGAAGGTGGGGTATCAATGGAAAGGGAAAGAAAGATTTCAAAGTGGCTGTGTTCTCTGTGGCAGGGAAGCATCACTGTAGGGGGAAGGAAAGTTCAGAGTCTTGCTCCAGTCTGCCATTCTCAGCTTATTGTATGGGATTCTTTTTCAACCAGTTAAACTGGCCTATTCATTGTTCCTAGTGTAGGACTTTCCACTTCTGCACTTTGCACAGGCTGTCTCCCATGCCTCAAATGCACTCTCTCCTAACCTCCAACTGAGAACATCTCCAGCTTCATTTGAATCTCTGTTCCAGGGTCACCTCCTAAAAGAAGCCTTTCAAATAACTATTTCTGTGCCTTCCCCCATCCTGAAGTACTTAGTCTCCTCCTCACTCCCCAAAAGGACTCTGCATTTATACTGTATATGTTTTGCATTTTCTTTTTCTGTCTCTGTATCTCCCTTCCCCAGTGCACAGCCTGGCATATCAGGTGCTTCCTCAGTGCTCCAGGAATGAATGGACCAATGAGTAATCTATGAAGGTCAATCAACAGAGTTTTCAAAGAGGTGATGAGAGTCCTATCAAGGTGCAGAGGTGGGGTCAAAGGATGGGAAGGGAAAATACTAAAGGAAGAGGACTCTATGAAGTAGAGAAGATAAGAAGAGAGGGAAAGGTTCTAAGGAGGGGCTAGGGATCTACTGAGGGGTCCAAGTAGGGTCAAAATAATAAGGTGGAACAGTGGACAGAGCCCTGGGCCTGGAGTCAGAAAGAAAAGTTCAAATTCAACCTCAGACACTTTCTTACTGTGTGACCTTGGGCAAGTCACTTAACCTGTTGGCCTCACTTTCCTCATCTGTAAAATGAGTTGTAAAAAATGGCAAACCACTCCAGCTTTTCTGCCAAGAAAACCTCAAATGGGGTCGTGCAGATTCGGACACTACAGAAAAACGACTGATCAACATTCTGTGAATAGAAATTAATGAGGGAGGGAAAGAGTTAATGAAGGAGGAGGAGGAAAGAGTTAGCAGAATCGAGAAGTAGAGTCAACGAGGGGGTGAAGGGGTGAGGGGTGAGGAGAGGGTTCCAAGGGAAAGTTGTTATCTGGAGGGGGAAAGTTGGGGACGGTGGGGGTTGGGAAAGGAGGAAAGAGGGAAAGGGGAAGAGAACTGGAGAAGGGGAGGAGAGAAAAAGGGAGGAAGTGAATAAGGGACGGAGGAGGGGAACGGGAGGAGAGAAGAGTGGAGGAGGGGAAGGAGAAAGGGGGAGGCTCTCTCCACCGGGAGAGAAGCGGGGCAGGGGCTTTCCAGGCAGCAGCAGTGGTAGAGGGAATCCTGCTCCCGGGTGGGCTCGGGCCGGGGCTTCCTCACCAGTACTTCACCAGCTCCTTGTAGCGCGGCCCCAGGAATTTGTTCAGCATCGCTGCCCAGCTACCTCGGCCCGCTCGTTAGCTCGTCAATGGGTCCGCCTCAAGGTCACGCCGATCCTCAGCGACGGGACGCCCTGCGCAGGCGCCAGCTAGGACCCCGTCGCCGAGGCTACCCTCGCACCGCCTGACCGCGCAACGGACAACTGCCTCCTGCGTCGGTTGGATGCGTAGCGCTTCTGGGTCACCTCTGGCCGAGGTGACCGAGCACTGCGCAGGCGCACCAGAGGTCCCTAGCTTGGGGTCCTCGCGTGCTTGCACACAGGCCTTTGTCTGTCGGGAGTTAAAAAAAAAAGTTTCCTTTAAAACTTTATTTAGAGTTACTGAAAGGATAAAAGTGAAAGGCCGAGTGCCTGGGAAGAAGAGAGGGAGATCCGGGAGAGGAGAAGAAAGATGCTCCCTGCCCCCTGCGCTGACGTCAGGCAGGCTGGTTGCTGGCGCCCCCTGCCGGTAGATCTTTGGAACTACAACGAGATGGCCATTTGATCCTCTACCTGGATAGATACCCTGCTCTCTGAAAGAAATCTGACTCTACCGGGAGAGGGCTGGAGTCAGGGAAGCTTGGGGTGCAAATCCCACTTCTGACACTAACTAGCTCTGTGACCCTGGGCAAGTCACTTGACATCCCTCAGTCTCAGTTTCCTCATCTGTAAAATGGAGCTAATAAAGCTGTCTGCAAACCTTAAGTCACAATATAAATTTGTAAATAATATATCATATATCGTATATAACGTTATATAGAACATATAAGATTATATAGAATATCATCTCTCGTGACATGACATGTTCTTGTAGGACTTATCTGATTGTGGGGACTTGCACAGCAGTGCATCCTTAAATTTTTGTTGAATTTAGAATTACTGTAGAACCTAGGACTGGATGGATCCTAAGAGGACATGCAGGCCCTCCAACCCTCCCAACTCCATTTTACAGATGGGGAAACTGAGGCCCAGGAAGGGCAAAGGAATTTGACAGAAAGAGTTAGTGGCAGAGCTGAGATTCAAACCCAGGTTTCCTGACTACAAATCTAGCACAATTTTCCCTCCTGCCTCCTAAAAAATAAGAGGCAAAAATCATTCAGCCTTTGAGGAGTGACAGGTGGTTGTCTCCATTCTATGTAACAAGTGGTCAGCCAGCTTCCACTTGAAGATCTCCAGTAATTAGAATTCACTAATTCATGAACAAAAGAATTTATTTTTTATTAAGTGCTGAGTGCCAAGTGCTAGGCTAAGCCCAAATGGGGTCATGAATAGTTATTCACAACTGAAAAATGACTTAACAAAAGTCTGGCTTTGAAAGCCCTTTATAACCTGGACCCCTTCTATCTATTCTTCCCATACCGTGGACACCAGCCTCCTTGCTGTTCCTCAGACAAGATACTCCATTTGTCAGGGATGGGCATTTTCTCTGGCTGTCCTCCATCCTTGGATCTCTCTCTTTCTTCCTCTCTGCCTCCTGGTTTCACTGGCTTCATTCAAATCCAAGCTAATTTCCTGCCTTCTACAAGAAACCTTCCACAGTCCTCTGTAGATCATAATGCCTTCCCTCAGAGACTACCCCCAATTTATCCTTTATATATTTTATTGGTACATAGTCAGCATTGCATTTACTCATCTGGGCCAGAACATTCACAAACATCAGGATTGGTTGGATAAAAATGCTGGGGAAATTCAGAAGCTGCTAGATGAAAAACAAGAACTCCACAGGGTTAACCAGCAGGATAGTTCATCTATCTTTAAGAAGGCAGTATTTAATTCCATCAAAAGTAAAGTACAAGCAAAGCTTAGAGAGATGCAGAATTCTTGGCTCAGTAAGAACACAGATGAAATTCAGTTTTATGCTGATAATAACAATCCAAAGTGCTTTTATGATATCCTGAAGGCTATTTATGGGTCAAAAGCCTATGGTGCATCTCAACTACTCAGTGCTGATGGAGCCACATTGATTAGTGATAAGGACATGATCCTGGAGAGATGGGCTAAATACTTCCATAGTGTTCTCAACTGACCATCATCAATCAATGCTGAAGTCACTGACTGTGTATGTCAGGTTGAAGTCAATCCATCTCTAGTCAAACTTCCACCTGAAGAAGAGGTTTTGAATGCCATTAACTCCTCTTGTGTGGTAAAGCACCTGGTGCTGATTCTATTCCAGCTGAGATTTACCATGCAGGGGGGACTAATGCTCATACCAAAGCTTACTGAAATCTTCCAGGTTACATGACAAGAGGAAGTTATCCCCCAGGAGTTCAAGGATGCTTCCATTGTCCATCTCTATAAAGGAAAAGGAAATAGGTTGTCCTGTGGCAATCACAGGCAGGGAAGGGCAGGGGGATTGGGGGGGGGGGGTCTCTTTCTTAGTCATTATTGGCAAAATTCTTGCCAGAGTCCTCCTTAATAGATTGATGCTTCACCTGAAAGATGGTCTACTCCAGAGCCAGTGTGGCTTCAGAAAGGTATGGAGGAATTATCAACATGATGTTTGCTTCCTGACAAGTCCAGGAGAAATTCCAGGAGCAGAATAGAAATCTATACACAACATTAGTCAATCTGACTAAAGCCTTTGGTATTATCAGTTGTGAGGGCTCCTGGAAAATCTGCTTCCCCCATCCCTGAGCCTAAGCTCTAGCCACGTCCAGGACAGAATGGAATAGGATCACAGATTCAGAGCTGAGATGGACCCTCGGGGTTGCATAGTCCAAGCCTTTCATTTTATGGATGAGGAAACCCAGGTCAGTTGACTACCAGAGCCATGCAAGCAGTGAATGGCAGTATTAGAATCTGAAATCAGATCCTCTGTCTCAACATCCTGCCTTCCTTCCATTGTAAGCTCTGAGTCCTGGCCTGGGAGCTTGGAGACCTCGGGTTCTCATCCTGGCTCTGGCACTTACGGGCCCTGGGACCCAGGGCAAACCTCCTCCCTCTAAACGTCAGACCCTTAGTTTTCACCTCTGTAAAATGAAGAAGTTTGAATGAAATGACCTGTAAGGTCCATCCCAGCTCTAAATCTGGGCTATTGGACGGACGGAGTGCCTGCACAGAGCAGATATTTAATAAGTGCTCATTCATATAAATTAAATCACGATCATCTGGTCCAACACTAAATTAATGCTCTACTCCTTTCCCCAAGGGTCAGGGTTACTTTGGGGTTCACAGAAAATATATGAAAAGGAGAATTGATCAACTTCCCCTATGCTTACGACTTTTGACATTTAGCAGCCACTGTCCTCTAAATAAATGATATTGTGTTAAAGTAAACCCCAAACCCCAAACCTAGAATTTAGGAACCCTAATGAGTTTTATTGAAGGATATTGTGTGTAGTTAGTAGAATTCTTGGAGAATTAGGGAGGACATGGGATGCTCCTTGGGTTAGGCTGACATTAGCCTTCCACTCAAGCTCAAGTTTCAGGGTGGGAGTGGGGGTTCAGTTGTTTCAGTCGTATCCAACTCTTCGTGACCCCATTTGGGGTCTTCTTGGCAAAGATACTAGAGTGGTTTGCCATTTCCTTCTCCACTCATTTTATAGATGAGGAAACTGAGGCAGGGTGGGGGTGGGACAGCAACTCCAGAAAGTCTTAGGAGGACTGCAGCACCCAAAATGGAACACCAGAGAGAGCTCACTTGGTTCACTTTTCTTCATACACAGAAAAAGTCCCATCTGGCAGCAACTGGTTGGATTTGATGGCTAGTATAAAATCAGAAAACTGTAGAAATCTGTTATTTATAGCTCTGGGAAACGGTGCTACAAAAACCAACTTCCTTTGGGCTGAGATAAGCATTGTTGCAATTCTGGAAACTGGGAGAGATCTTCCCAGCTCCTAATCTGGGGAAAAGTATCCCAAAGAGTCTATTTGATAGTTTGTTTGTTTTATCTTTTAAGTAGTTTTTTTTCCCTTACCATGGCCTTGAGGTATGTTTCTTGGAAGAGGACAATAGAGCCTTTACTCTGAAGAAATAACAACTTTCCCTTAGCATTTTACTTACAAACTCTGACCTGGATAGGTGGGGAGGTAGGACCTAAATATTAAGGACAAAATTTCAAGTCACCTACATAGCTACATATAGAGAATGTGATTTCTGTCTTGGTTCTTCAGAAAGCAATATCAATCTGCTTAAAAGGCGTCAAATGTGCCCCGAGTTCTTCCCAGGTGTGCCCTGAATTGTATGGGACTTAACCTTGTATTCGCATAGGCATTTTGCAATTGTGCGCCTCTATAAGAGTCTACAGGACCTCCAGAAGTGTTCTGCAGTTCCTCTGGCAAAGAATAATAATGTGCTTCGAGCTAAAATGTTTGAGAACTACATGTCACATTCACAGAAGAAAGATGGACCTGTAGCGATAAACATCCTTACATGGTTTGGGTAGGGCACTGACCCAAAGTCTTTTCAGGTTCTCTTCCTGGCCTGGATCTGGCTCACTCACCCCATTTGCACTCGGTTGAACAGATTGGATGATTTTCCCAACAGAGTGGCCACATGGCTACAGCTAGTCTCTCAGAGTCCTAGGGTTAACTCTGCTGTTGAAGAAATACATTACAATTGCTTGACACTCTAGTTCCTACCTCTGGGCTTCTCATTTATAGGAAATCAGCCACAATGACACCACTGACTTAAAAAAAAAATTATTCAGTACTTAATGTTGAATGAAATGAGCACTTTCAATACACAGAGTAGACCAAAAAAGAAAATTTACATGAAAAAACAAGTCTTTATTGTTTTACCTTTTAAATATGTAATATATTCAACATATTTTTGAAGAGGTCCTGTTTATTTCTTTCTGTTCTCTTTTGTGCATTAAAAAAATTCTTCAATTACCCTCTTTTATTTCTTTTCTTTTTTTGGTCAACTATATCATTAGCCCTATTTTCCTTCCCACCTCCCCTTCCAAAAATTGAAAAAGAAAAACAAGGTCCTTGTAAAAATATGTATAATCAAACAAAACAAATTTGCATATTGCCCATGTCCAAAATAAATCTTATTCTTCACCCTGAATTCATCATTTCTCTGTCAGAAGGTGGGGAGCCTGTTTTGTCAGTTCTCTGGAAAAGTTCTTAAGTCTTTCAAAGTTGGTTTTCTTTACAATGTTGCTATTATTACATATGATGATTTCTGGTTCTGCTCACTGTATTATGCATCAGTTCCCACAATTCTTCCCAGGTTGTTCTGAAGCTGTCCCTTTTCTCATTTCTTTTGGTGCAATAACATTTCACGACATTCTCATACTGTACTTTATTCAGCTCTTCCTCCCTTGGTGGGCACCCCCTGAGTTTCCAGTTCTTTACCATGACCAAAAGTGGCTATAAATATTTTTGCACATGTTAAGCAGCTGCCTTTATTTTCTAATTTTCCCGTCACTTCTTCCAAGTCATCAACCCTGCTCTGACCTCACTTTCCTCTTTTCACACTTGACTCGTTCAATTCCACATTGTCTCCTTGTCTTCTCACTTGACGACTAATGCTCATGCTCTGCTGATTCTCAATCATGTATCATCTCCACCTGCCATTTCTGCTGGATAACTGTTCCTGGAGGAAGCCATGCCAACATGCTGGCAGGGTCCTCTAGAAATTCATGTAATCTTATCCCCACTGAAAGCAAAAACTTCTATTCTTTCTTGGTGAATTCTCCATACCTCTCCCCTTATTGGATCTTCCAAACCTCTTTGCTCCACAAGCCCTCAGAGCCTCCTCCCCACCCCTCTCCCCAGAGATCATACCCTCCCTGGGACCCTTACGGTCCTGACTGGTGAGCCAGTGCCAGAGGTGCCCACAACATCTAGGTAGTCCTAGCCATTTTTTACTTTATTCTCCGGCCACGTTCTTATCAACTACCCTTTGCCTGCTTCTCTATCCCCACATCCCTGTATCCTCATCCTGAAGTTCAATTCTGGAGCCATAGTAAAATCCTTATTGTTACCACTTCATGGAAAGATCTGTCTCTACTGAATCTGATCTCTCTCCTGAGGTCTATTCTCTATTGTCGTTCAGTCATTTCAGTTGTGTTTGGCTCTTTGTAACTCCATTTTGTTTGTTTTGACAAAGATTACTGGAGTGATTGGCTATTTCTTTCTCCAGATCATTTGAGAGATGAAGAAACTGAGGCTGGCTGTGTTAAGTGACTTGCCTTGGGTCACACAAGCTAGTAAGTGTCTGAGACCACAACTGAACTCAAGTTTTCCTGACTCCAGGCCCAGTGCCCCATCTAGTGAGCCATCTAACTGTACTCTATTCCCTGTGGCTTCCCTCAAATCCCTGTAACGTTTCAAACCACAACACTCCTTCCTGGTTACTGCTCCCTTAAATAATTGTCTTCCCCATTTGAATGCAAGTTAGATTAGAGCAGAAACAGTCTCCAATTTTATATTTCTATGTCCAACACTTAGCAGAGTGGCTGGCATATATTAAGCACTTAATAAATGTTTTTTAATTTTCTCAACAGATTGCCTTCTACTTTGCTGAGAAAATAGAGGCCACCTGCCATTAGCTTCCTCCTCTTCCTTACTCCATACCTCAAAACTCTTCTCCAAGATTTCTGACCTGCCCAAACCAATGGCCTTTCCTTAGCCCTCAGCCACTCCAAACTCCCACAGTCTTTGGTATTGTTGATCACTCTTTCTTCTCTTAGATGCTGTGGGTTCTTTCTCTTGGTTCTTCTCCTACTGTACCTTCCTGCCTGGTCCTTCTCAGTTTCCTTGGTTGGATCGTCACTGATGTTAGCATGGATATTCCCCAAGATTCTTCCTTGACTTTCTTCTCTTTACCTTATTGAGCTCCTTTATTCAAGTATCACCTCTACATAAATTACTCCTGAATGTATATATTCATCCTTAATTTCTCTCCTGGGATTTAGTTTTATATCATCCGCTGCCTGTGAATATTTCCTTCTGAAAGTCCTCAAATCCAACATCCCAAGCATATATCAAATAAGATATGTATGTGGAGTTCTTTGCAAACCTCAAAGTGTTATATAAAGGGCAGCTGGTGATGGTGGTGGTGCTATCATCACCACTTCAATTTATCTTTCTGTGTAAGTTTTCCCCTCCTCCAAACATTCCTATTTCTGTTTAGGGTACCACCATTCTTCCAGTCACCCAGGTTTATAACCTGACTCATCCTCCCTATTTCCAATCAGTTGCCAAGTCTATTTCTGTAATATTTCTCATATCTTTCCTCTTTCTCCACTCACATAGCCATCACCCTATTTCAGACTTTCATAACCTCTTGCCTAGATTATCAAAATAATCTCCTAATTAGTCTTCTTTTTACCAATATTATTTTATTTCTGCCAATTACATGTTTTTAATAGTATTTTATTTTCTCCCCAATTATATGTAAAGACAATTTTTAGCATTCATTTCCACAAGATTTTGAGTTCCAAATTTTTCTCCCTCCCCCTTTCCCCTCTCCTCTTCCTGAAATGGCAAGCAATTTGATATAGTTTATATACGTGCAATCATGTAAAATACATTTCCATGTTAGTCACAGTTGTGAAAGAAACAGACCAAAAAGAAAACTCACCAAAAAATTAAGTGAAAAAAGTACATTTCAGTCTGCAGCTAGAGTCCATCAATTCTTCCTCTGGATGTGGATGGCATTTTCCATCATGAGTCCTTTGCTGAGAAAAGCTGAGTCATTCATAGTTGATTACCACACAATGTTCCTGTTACTGTATACAGTGTTTTCCTAGTTCTGCTCATTTCACTTTGCATTGGTTCATACAAATCTTTCTAGGTTTTTCTGCCTGCTCATCAAAAATAGTATTCCATTACATTCATATGCGACAACTCATTCAGCCATTCCCCAACTGATTGTTATCCCCTTAATTTCCAATATTTTACCACCATGAAAAGAAGGCTATAAATATTTTTGCACATGTAGGTCTTTCCCCCTTTTTAATGATCTCTTTGGGACACAGACATAGTAATGGTATTGCTGGATCAAAGGGTATGTATACACGGTTTGGTTGCCCTTTCGGCATAGTTCCAAAATCCTTTCCAGAATGGCTGGATCAATTCACTACTCTACCAACAGTGTCCTAATGAGTCTTCTTGCTTCTAGCAACTTCTCTCTCCAAATCATATGACTACCAAAATAATCTTCCTAAGGCATAGGACTGACTGATGTTTTACTGAAAAACTTTGAGGGCTTTCCTGTTGCCTTTAGGATAAAATACAAACTTCCTCATTTGGTCTTTCAAGTCCTTCACAATTTGGTTGCTAACTTACCTTTCTAGTGTAATAACCCTCTCAAAGAACCTGGGAGTTGTATTTCTTCTTAGCTTGGGAATAGAAGGAGGTAATACAAAATCAGGACTGGGGGGCCAAGTTTCCTCCAGTACATTGAGAGAAAAGGAGAAGAAAGAGTAAAGGGAAAAGAAAAGAAAGAAGTGGGGCAGCGAGGTGGTGCAGTGAATAGAGTAGCGGCCCTGGAGTCAGGAGGACCTGAGTTCAAATCTGACCTCAGACACTTGACACAAAATCTAGCTGTGTGACTTCAGGCAAGTCACTTAACCCCAACTGCCCTCCAAAAAGCAAAAAAAAAAAAAAAAAAAGGAAGGAAGTGGCAAGGATGTCCAACATACAGTGCAAAAGTGAGATCCTCTTCTTTTTTTAAAATTAAATTTTATTTTCTTTACCAGTAAAAATATCTTTCTCTCTCTCTCTCTCTCTCTCTCTCTCTCTCTCTCTCTCTCTCTCTCTCCCTCTCCCCTTCCCTCCTTTCACCACTTCAGGTGAGTGAAGTTTAAATATCATCCACTCCCCCCACCCTTTCCTCCTTATTTGTATCAACTTATGTACTTGTGCACCCTGATTATGTGAGATCATTTCCCCTAACCTTTCTCTCCCTTTATCCTCTTTTGTATTCTTTTCCCTTTCCCTTTCCATTCTTCCTTTAAGATCACCAAGCCATCACAGAAGCACTTCCAGGCTCTCTTTCTAATTATACTCCCTTTGAGAGTTCCAAGGAAATATATGTATCATTTCCATATATTAGAATATAAGCAGTTTATCCTTGTTTAATTCTGTATGAGTTTTCATTCATGTTTACCTTTTTATGTTTCTCTTGACTCCAGTGTTCACATTTCAAAGTTTCTACATAGCTCTGGTCTTTTTATCAGAGATGCTTGGAAGTCTTCTATTTCATTAATGATCCATTTTTCCCCTAAGTAGTTTTACTTAGTTTTGCTCAGTAAGTTATTTTTGCTTGTAAGCCCTTAACTTTTTCCTTTTGCAGTATTATACTCCGAGTTATATGCTCCTTAATAATGGTGGCTGCTAAATCATATGTAATCCTTATTGTGTTTTTTCCATCCTTAAATTATTTCTTTCTGGCTGCTTATAGAATTTTTTCTTTGACATGGATGCTTAGGATTTTGGTTATCATGTTCCTTGGTGTTTTCATTTTGGGGTTTCTTTCAGAAGATGACTCGTGGATTTTTTCTATTTCTACTTTTTTCCTTTGGCTTTAAGAAGTCTAAGCAGTTTTCTTTTATGACTTTTTTTTTTTTTTTTGCTTTTTGGAGGGCATTTGGGGTTAAGTGACTTGCCCTAGGTCACACAGCTAGTAAGTGGTAAGTGTTAAGTGTTAAGTGTTAAGTGTCTGAGGCCGCCTTTGAACTCAGGTCCTCCTGACTCTAGGGCTGGTGCTCTACTCACTGCACCACCTAGCCTCCTCTCTTTTATGACTTCTTGAAATAATATGTCTAGACATTTTTGGTTATGTCTTTTAGGTAGTTTGATGATCCTTAAATTTTCTCTCCTTGATCTATTTTCCAGGTCAGTTATTTTTCCCAGGAAGGACCTTACATTCCCCCCCCCCCACGATTTTTCAGTCTTTTGACTTTGTTTTAATATCATTTGTCTTAAGTAGTCATTGGCTTCTATTTGGTCCATTCTAATATTCAGGGAGTTTGTTGCTTGGGCAAGGTTTTATACTTCTTCTGCCAAGCTATTAATTCCTTTTCCAATTCTTTCTGCCATAGCACTTATTTCTTTTCTAATTAATTCCTCAAGTGCCCTCATTTTATTAATAAAACATTTTAAACTCTTTAAAAAACCTACTGCTTCATCTCTTCTGGGAATTCTAGTTGAGTTTGTGCCCAAGATGTGTTATTCTTTGAAACTTTGCTTATAGATGTTTTGGACTCATTTACTTCTTTCATTGTGTCTTGAGCATTCCTATCACTACAATAGCTTCTCAATGTTGGCATTCTTTTTTTTGCTTTTTGGAGGGGGGAGGGCAGGGCACTTGGGGTTAAGTGACTTGCCCAAGGTCACACAGCTAGTAAGTGTTAAGTGTCTGAGGCTGGATTTCAACTCAGGTTCTCCTGATTCCAGGGCCAGTGCTCTATTCACTGTGCCACCTAGCCACTCCTCATTCTCTTTTTTATTTGTCTCTTCTTCCAACCTACTTCCTGACTTCAGATTTCATATTAGGTCCAGAGCTTATGTCTTTCTGGAGGCAATGTTTGGGCTGGTCTTACTGCTTCTTTCTTGGGTTTTGAGTGTTATTATTTTAGGATTTTAGAGACAGCTCAGGCTGGGGACCTGCAAGTTTTAGTATTCCCAAAGTGGTCTGATCCAGAGCAAAGTCTGATTGCTATTCCCTCACCCCTGTTCTGGGTTCTGCAAGTTACCAACCTGGTATGGGATGTGAACAACAAGAAGTTCAGTGGATTGCAGCTGAACTCAAATCATTATCAGCCAGCTGAAAGCTCTGCTCATTCCCACTGACAGAACAGTAGTCTGGCATTTGGTCTGTCATTAGTGGCCTAGTTATTCCTCTACAGCCTTCAAACTGGGCTAGAAGTTGGGACTGAAATCCTGCTCCACCCGTGAGGTTAGAGCCACAGAGCTATTTTTTGCTCCTCAACTTGTTCCTGGCTCAGTATATTGCCTTCAACCACTCCTTGTCCTGCAAGGCCATCTCTGGCTCAGACTCTCTTCTAAGTCTGCCATAGATCTGCAACCTAGAACTTGGTAGTGAGCAACAAAGCTGCCAGTTGGTACCTGTTCCTGCATTCTGCATGACGTTATGTGCCCTGCTATGAGTCTGTGGTCTTGAGGCTACATGTGGTGCAGCCTTTTGACTGAGTCCAAGTTTTATAGAACAAATCCTTTTATTAAGGGGATTTGTTCTATGAAGTCTGGATTCAAAGGGCCACACTTGAGGACCTAAAGGGCCACAGGTTCTCCATTCCTGGTCTAGGACCTCATCTTGCTTGGTCTTCTTTTAATCTCTGGGTGTTAGAATGTTCCATAAGGCCAGCTCTCAGACAGACTACGTTCCCAGTGTCCACAGATCTATCTTTCTGTCTCCCTATGCAAATCTGGGACTTCTTGAATTTCCCCATCAGGATTAGGTCTGGAATATTTTCTGGATCTATTCAGTGGAGTTTTGCACAGGGAAATACAATGTACTACTTCCTGCTACTCTACTATCTTGGCTGCATCCTCCTGCAATCCTCTTCCTCAAACCCAAACCTCTGGGGGAGAGCATGAGAAGTGACCTCTAAGGGGACAAGAAAAGAGTTATGTGATGGTCTTGCTTGATTGGAATGGTAGCTAGCATGTGTAGACATTCTCCAAAGCTGTTCTAGAACTGGGTCTGATCCACTTCCTATAAGATGAAGAGGGACCTATTTGATTGACAGCATAGCCAGAACTGGGAATACATTAAAAAATCACTAGTAGCCTGGAGCTTTGGTCCCCTTCTCTTCAGTTCCCTTGACTTCTTGCCTGATGGCATTTTGTGTGGGAAAAGACAATGCCATGGCGGGGAAATGTCTTGGGAAAAGAATGAGTGAAAAGAATAAGGTGGTCCTATTTTTCAGAGACCATATGGCTTTACAGGGGGCAGACTTACAAGAGAGGCCTTTACAGAGGCCTCCCCCCCACCTCATGGCAGGATCTCACCAGTGGAAGGCATCAATCAGCCCCCAGATCCGGATGCAACAAAGAGAGAAGGCTGGGACTGACCCAGACCCTATTGAAAGATCTAGAGTTTCAGCTATGCAGTTAACTGAAAAAGGCCTCTTTCAGCCATTGGCCAACTGAAAACCATACACATGCCCTTCTCTCCAAGGTACTTCTCTCACAAATTATTACAATTCTCTTGGAAGTAGCTCCTTAATAGCCAGTGGGTCTCCTTATCCTTTCCATTCATTCTTTAGCACTCTAGGTGTAGAGATAGGAGTTCCCAATCCTGGGAGTTTCAAAGACCAGTAGACTGACCATTCATTATGCAAACCATGGTCACATGCCTCTGCTTTTCTGTTTAGAGGCCACCTGTCATGGTCTTCCCAGGAGGTGTGGGCTTGACCAGGTAGCTCACAGACGTGACTGCCATTGGCCACCATAGTCTCACTGTTCTGCACATATCAGTGATTCTTGTCACCTCCCTCTCTTCCTCACTTTCTCGTCCCTTATTTCTCTTCCAAGGTCCTAAAGTTTCCAGCTCTACTGGGAGGAGTCCCTACCCTCCAGACCCAAGGTGGGAAGAGCTGTAACTCCCAGGGTCTGCGTGACAGCTGCTCTGCTAGTCTCATTTGATATCCTCTCTGTTCTAGCCAAATTGGATTTGACTCCTCAATGTTCCCCAAACTTGATGCCTCTATGATTTTGAACAGAGATGGGAATAGTTTCCCCAGGAAAAGCTAAGTTTCTAGAGCAGTGGTTCTCAACCTTCCTAATGCCATGACCCTTTAATACAGTTTCTCATGTTGTGGTGACCCCCAACCATAAAATTATTTTCATTGCTACTTCATAACTGTAATTTTATGAATCGTAATGTAAATATCTGATATGCAGGATGTATTTTCATTATTACAAATTGAACATAAGCCACAGGTTGAGAACCGCTGTTCTAGAGAGAATGGATGGATACTCTCGCTTTGGTCTTTGTGTTTCCAACTCCAAGCACAGTGCTTTGCACATACTAGGTGCTCAAAAAATGTTTGCTTTGTCAAGTTGAATGTATATATAAATTTCACAAAATAGAGAAGGAACCTGGATTCCAATGGAGGTGAAATTCCAGATCAAAACAGTGGAGGGCACTCTAGCTCCTTATCATGGACAAAGAGGATGCAGTCTATGATTGAGAATTGGAAATGACCCTGAAATTTAGTTCAAGGTCCTGGGAATTTTCCCCAAATCATACAGGTAATAACTAGAAGAGCTGGGAGTCAAATCGACGTTTTCTGACTAACTCAGTGCTTCCAGCATCTCATGTCTTACAATACACTAGGCTAAGCAGGAAATCACTAGGTCAAGAAAAGAGAAGGTGGCTGAGCAATATCCTTGCTTCTCTCTCTGCAAAAATAGAAATGGAGTTTCTCTCTCATTGGTTTCACTCCCCACCCACCACTGCACATGCTGTCTGTGCAGCCCTTCTCCCTCCCCTCACTTAGGAATGAAAGCAGTGGATAGAACTTGGGTTAGGAGACCTGGGTTCAAATTTTGGCTCTGCCACTTACTGGCTATGTGACCTTGGGGAAGTTACTTAACCATTCTGAGCTGGTTTCCTTTTCTGTTAAAGGGGTACATTTGTACTCTGTACTTCTTCCCTAAGACTGTTATGAGAGAAGTGCTCAGCAAACCCCAGCGGGAGGAGAAATGAGGAATTTTAGCATGAGAGACTCTGTCCTGAAAGATTTCAAGGACACAGGAAGGAACACAAGGTCATAGACCTGGACCAGAAAGAAGGGTCTGAGGCCACCTAACTCAAGCCCTTCATCTGGAGTACAGGTAGTCGTTGGGATTTGGGAGTTATTGCCACTGACACATGTAATCCTACATGTTCTTCTTCTTTTTATTTTTTTGCTTTTTGTAGGGGGAAGTTAGGGCAATTGGGGTTAAGTGACTTGCCCAAGGTCACAAGGTTAGTTTTTGTGTTAAGTGTCTGAGGTTGGATTTGAACTCAGGTCCTCCTGACTCCAGGTTCAGTGCTCTATTCACTGCATCACCTAGCTGCCCCCATCCTACACATTCTTGATTTGCTCCAGGGCAACATGCTACAGTGGAAAGATCACTGGATTTAGAGTCTAGATTCCTGTGTCCTCCAACCTCCCATTCCCTCAGTCTCTAGTTATGTTACTTAACTCCCCTGAGCCTCAGTTTTCCTAACTGTAAAATGGGGACAAGACTGTCACTACCTGCTTCCAGTGGCTATTGTGAACAAAGTACTTTCTGAACTGTTGAGCATTTTAGAAAAGGAGTTTTTTGTTTTGTTTTGTTTTTTATGCTCGGTGCCCAGTACAGTGCCTGAAAGACAGTAGGCACTTAATTAATGCTTGTTAGGACAATTCCAAAAGACTCATGATGGCAAATGCTATCCACACCCAGAGAAAGAACTGATGGAGTCTGAATGCAGATGGAAGCAGACTTTGCACTTTCTTTTTTTTTTTCTTTTTGTTCTGCTTCTTCTTTCACAACATGGCTAATGGGGGAATGTTTTACACGATTGCACAGATATAACCTGTATCAGATAGCCATCTTGGGGAGGGTAAAAGAGGGGGTGAAGAAAAATTTGGAACTCAAAATCTTATTAAAAAATGAATGTTGAAAATTGCCTTTACAGCATGTGAAAAAAAAAAAAACTTGTTGAAGGGGCAGCTACATAGTGCAGTGGATAGAGCGCTGGCCCTGGAGTCAGGAGGACCTGAATTCAAATCTGACCTCAGACGCTTACTGGCTGTGTGACCCGGGCAAGTCACTTAACAATGCATCCAAAAGAAAAGAAAACAAAAAACAAATGCTTGTTGACTGATGGATTGGTGTAGAAGGACTAGAATCAGAGATTGTCAGAACCAGAAGGGTTCTCGGGGGGCCATCTGTATTAAGTGTTGAGAAGACTCCAGTTCAAATTCCACCTCTGAAGCTAAGTAGTGATGTGGCCATAGGTAGGTCACTGAGCTTCCAGAACATGGGGATGATAATGCCCGCCACACCAGCCTCATGGAGGTGTCAGGTTCAAGTGAGACTGTGATATCTGGCCGGCTGTGGTTGTGCTTGTCCTTATTCTCTACTCATGTTCTCAGGAACCTTGTCTATTGTCATCCTTCCAAAGGGGTTCTCCACCCACACCTCTTGAGTAATAAGGAACTTGGGACCACCCAAGGGAATTCATTCTTTGTGCTCGGTACTCCTGGGAAAAGGAGAATAATAAGATGTAGCACTTATAGAACATGAATTTGGAGGGCACTTAACAAACACTCTCTTCATGCTCTCTCTGATACAGCCCTGGCAAGGAGGGGTTATTATTATCCCATTTTTCAGTTGAAGAAACTGAGGTGGTTAAAGGTTGAGGAAGTTGCCCAAAGTCACCCAGCTAGTAAGTATCTGAGGGAGGATTTGAACTCAGGCCTCCCTGATTCCAGGCCCTCGGCTCTAGCCACTAAGCTTCTTAGCTGACTTCGTGGAACTTCTGCCACAGGTGGGTAACCTGTGGCTTCAAGGTCACATGTGGCCCTCTAGGTCCTCAAGTGTGATCCTTCCATTGAATCCAAACTTCACAGAACAGACCCCCTTAATAAAAGGATTTTAAAATTTGGACTCAGTCAGAAGGTCACATCCAAGGACCTTTCTACATGGCCTTGAGGCTGCAGGTTCCCCACATTGCTTCTTGTTCTTACCTTTGGGGCCAAACAGGACGAATCCCTCCCCTCCATGAGAGCCCTTCTAACAGTTAATAGTTAAAGACAGTGATAACCAAGCTAACCATCTCCAGTTCCTGTAACTACTTATCTGTGTTCGAAACCTGGGCTGATTTCTCTGCCAGGAGTGAAGGCAGAGGGACTTTAAGAACTCCCTGGATTATCATGAAGAACGAAAAGCTCTCTTAAAAAAAAAAAAGGCTTCAATGTAAACACAGGGAAGGAAAAGGATTGGAGGGAACTCAGCCCTGTACCAGGAGGATGTGGTGCTCAGAGGAAAGGAAACAAGGGGCCGAAGGTCCTCTGAGAAGGAAGCAGTTGCCTGTGCCCTGTGGGGTAATGATGTGGATGGGGGGGGGGGGTGCCGTCAGAAGAGGGAACATCCAGTGATGGGCAGAGGGAGAAGTCATGGTGTTGGCAGGTCATGTGCTTGGCTCCTCCCTGCCAAGGGGGCGCTCAGGCAGCCAAACAACCCACCTCGATAAAACAATGGAGGTCTGCCATCTTGCCATTCATGTCACAAAGAGCCTCCAAAGACCTGACAGGTCCGATGACTACTAGCCAACCCTGTGCATCATAGCTATGCCTGAAGGAAACCAGAAAACATCACTGAAGATGATGAAATCTTGGGCAAGAACCTGAAGGAAGACCTCGGGAGCCCAGGAGGTGGGGTTACAGTATCAGTGGGAAGAGGAGGTGCAAATTTGGATAATACTGACAGTGAGGGAGACTTGTGGGGGCCACAAGCAGTCAAGGCAACTCTTTCCTTGTGCAGCAGCGCCCCAATGTCCTGTCCCTTCTGGTGGTGTTCATTCTCATGCTGTGTCCTGAGGGTAGCATCTCTATTAGGCAGGTCATTAAGCTGGGCTCCTTGGCTCCTCTTTATAGGCCAGCTAAAGTGGTCCAATCCTTGGTCCCCAGATGGCATGCCAGATACTCCATCTCCTATATAAGTTCATTTGCACTGGTTACCCCTCATGAGTAGAATGGACTCCTTCCTCATCTCAATCTCTTAGAATCCCTCATTCCCCCCATCCCTATATAGCTTAAACACCATTTTACAAATGAAACTTTGATCCCCCAACTGTGAGTACTCTCTCCCTAACTACTTTTATTTATTATGTATATAGTTTTTTGTATACCCATACATATGAACATCTTCTATCCCATGATAGATTATACACTCTTTAAGGACAGAGGTTGTTTCATTTTACATAGTGCCTTGCATATAGTATATAGTTAACAAATGTTTGTTAACTGATTGAATTCCTCATATTCACCACTTCTTATGATGCAATAATATTCTATTCATATTCAGTCATGTGGGTTTTTTTATCCATTATCTAGTTGACGAACTTCACTTCTAGTTCTTTGATAAAAAAAATACTGCTATAAATATTCTGTCATATGTTGAACCGTTATTTCTGTCTTTAACTTCCTTGAGGATATGCTCACTAGTAGGATTTCTGGGTCAAAGGTTCATAGGATCATAGATCTTGAACTGAAAGGGTAAGCACAACATAATAATGTTTCTGGTAAAATTTCAAATTGGAATCTAGAATTGTTGGACCACTTCAGAGCACTACCAACATTTTTGTGCCTTTCTTCCCACAGTCCCTCCAACATTGATGGTTCCCATCTTTTGCTGATTTGCATGGATTGAGATGAAACCTAAGAGGGACTTTAATTTTTGTTTCTCTTACCGTATGTGATTTAGAATATTTTTTCTTTTGGGCTTAATGGTAAATTCCTCCTCTAAAAGGTGGAGAAAGTAACAAGGGGACCTACTATTCTGGACCTGATTCTCACCAATTAGGAGATACTGATTGCTGAAAAATAGAAATTATGAGAGCCTTAGAGGGAAGTTATCAGCTTAGAATTTGTGATATGGGAGAGGAAAGTCAGTCACAGCTTGATTTATATCCATAGTTGGTGAGACCAGATTTCAGAGGGTTCAGAGAAAGCACAGGTATGATCTCAGAGCTAAAATTCTGCAGGGAAAATCAGCCTAGAGGCAAAGGGAAACTCTCAAGAATGAAATTTTGAAGACAAAGTACTGATAAGAAGAAAAAGTGGAAATTGTCTAAAGAGACTGATTAGAGATAGCAATCTTTTAATAGACATGCACAGAAAATGGTGGCAAAGTCATACAACAGTGAATGAACATAGGTATGTAGCAAGGGCCTGTAAGAACAATGAAAATGAGTGACAAAATGCAAAATGAGTTGAATCTTGCAAGGAAGACTAAGGACAACAAAAAAGTGGTGGGTTTGTTTTTTTAAAGCAATATGGGGGGAGGGAAGGTAGGGTTCAAAGAAGAGTTAGGGGCACATAAGATAAATAGAAAAGATGACAGAGCAAAGCAAAACTACTCAATTCTTAGTATGCTCTTTCATCACTGCCAAGGAAAGGGCAAAGAGAACTTTGCAAAGGACAGGGCAAAGAGAACTCGGAAATCACATATGGATTTGAAGCCCAAGATAAATACGAAGGGAGTAAGAGAGTACCTGGCTGTCCTTGATGGGTTCAGTTTGTCAGGCCCTATGTACTGAAGGAACTGGTGTATATGATCACTGATCAAGGAGAACAGGAGAAGGACTATTTCAAACAGATAAGGGTCAATGTGATTTTCACAAAGAAGGGAAGAGCAGAGTCTTCAAATCAATCAATCGTTAAGTATTTATTAAACACCTATTATATTCCAGGCAGCTGTGTGGCACAATGGATAGTGCACCGGGTCTGGATTCAAAAGGAACTGAATTCAAATCTGGCCTTAGACACTTATTAGAGATGTGTGACCCTGCGCAAGTCACTTAACCCTGTTTGCCTCAATGTCCTCATCTGTGAAATGAATTGGAGAAGGAAATGGCAAACTACTCCAGTATCTTTGCCAAGAAAACCCCAAATGGGGTCACTGTGGCAGCAACCACACTGGCATACCCAGGATGGCTGCTAGCACAGGTTCTTAGATCTGCTTTACTAGGAAAGAGTTGTTTAAGGGGTCAACAATCTTTTTTAATCACATTCACTAGTTAAGGGAAAAAGTTAGCACTCTGAACTTTAGGGAAAATATGAACAGAGAAAATACAGGCAGAGAAATAAAGTCCAACACACAAGGCTTTGACTGTCTGAATCAACTATATACACTTTACAAACATCCCTGGGTGGAGCGCCTTTACATGGGAGTAGTAGTGAGTTCTGAATATAAGGCACTCCGAATCTCAACTGGGAAATCACAAGATCCTTCTCAAAAGTGAATCCCCAAGGCAGAATACCAACTCAGAGTACATATACACTTCTCAGAGCCAGAAAGCATCACAACCCTTGCATCTCAGTGCCTAATTAGAAATTAACAAAAGATGTGAAAGCCTTCCCTATAAGCAAGCCTCCCCTAAGCAAGCTTCCCTTAATGGGCTCCACATGAGGCCTATTAATGGTCGGGGAAGATCTTAAATCCCATTAACATTACAGTCATGAAGAGTTGGGCATGACTGAGCAACAACAAAAATATTTCAGGTGTTTTGTTAGGTGCTGGGGATACTTTCTTTTTTTTTTTCTTTTTATTTTTTTAAATTTTATTTTAGTTTGCATCATTCATTTCCACAAGATTTTGAGTTACATATTTTCTCCCCCTCTTTCCCCCACCCACCACCTGTGTGTCCACAGCCATCCCAGTGTGTCCCCCCTCCCCCAGTCTATTCTCTCCTATGTCACTTTTCAGTAGGGTAGGATGGATCTCCCAACCACAGTGCCTGTGTATCTCAAGTTCCAGTTGGATGTAGTTAATAATAATAATAATAATAATTGTATATATATATATTTATAACATTTGATTATGGAACTTTAGATTCTAGATTCTTTCTCTTCCTCCCTCGTCACCCAC
>CM053587.1:310668586-310686388 GCA_028646515.1 Pseudochirops corinnae | reverse complement strand
AGATGCTCAACCCCATTCTGACTCTCCCTGTCTCCTCTCAATCTAATCTTCTCCTCACACTTTCACCATTTGTAATATTATGCCTTCCTATTCAATTGATCTTATGCCCTCTATGGATTCATTTATACATATACTCAGATATGTGCTTGTTTGCATATAAATTTGGATACTTTCACTAAATGAAACAATTCCTACATTTTAATGGGAGAGGCAAGTACATATGGAAATGCAGTGGGGGACCGGTCCCTGAGCCTATCCTTATGGACATTCGCTGAAAGCCTCTCATACAATTAATTCCTCACGTGGAAGAAGTTGGGGAACCTGATTCTGGGAGAGATGTGACAGTGTGTAATGCAAATACCTTCAAGAGACTTAGAGCATGCATAGCACACTCTAGAACTGGTTCTGGTCCACTTCCTATGTCATGAAAAGGGACCTACTTGATAGACTGCATAGCTGGAACTGGGAATGCATTCAAAAGTTACTAGTAGTCTGGAGTCTTGGTGGTCTTCTCTTCAGTTCCGTTGACTTCTTGCCTGATGGCAATTTGGGTGGGAAGAGATAATGCCATGGAGGGAAATGTCTTGGGCTTTTCCCATCCATTACATATAGCCTGTAAATATGGGTCTTATTTCTTTGCCAGCAGAAGTGAAGATCTTTTGAGTCTCAAAAAGTCATGAAGGTGGGTTACCAGGATGTCTGGGAGTGGAGTCTGTGCCCTAAGAATTGAGGAGCAACCTTTTGGGACCCAGTCTGGTGGTAGATGAATCATGGGTCCATCTAGCAGCATCCTTACATTTGGAAGTGAACTTGGTGGGACCAATACTACTGTGAAATGGCCAAGGAAACTTAAGTTTGAGCCCACTCTCCCCAGAAGCTGAAATGCTACAGGGGACAGTGTACCTCTATGGTACTGGTTATACTTTTGTTCTTGTTACATCTGTAAGGTAATAGCCCTTTATAAAAGCTAACTGATGTCAACTGATTAAAATGAGACAACGGCTAATAATTGGAGGTTAATGGTGAGGGGAGGATCACACTGAAATGGGGGCTCAAGTCAATAGCATCAGAGAATTCAAGCCTTAAGGGATATCCCTAAAACCCTGCGAGGGAGATTTGGTCAGCCTTACTCTGGGAGAATGAGACCAGAGAATACTTGCTACATTTTGGCTTCAGATGGGGAGGTTTGAGGCCCTTATTCCCATAGCATTGGTTCTTTTCTCTCACTGGATGACATCAGGTGGGCAGAAGTTACCTGAAGAGATGGGAACCACTAGTCCACCTACGATTTTTGAATGCATTCTCAGTTCTGTTTATATGGCTAATCATATGGTAAGTGGACCCAAAACAGGTATTGAATGTCTATGCATGCTCCAAAGCATCTCTAAGATTCTTCCATTATACATTACCCCAACCCTCCAGGAAGTTGGCTCCATAGCATGTTCCACATGAAAAACTACATCAGATGCATTTTAAAAATGCTCATAAATATTGGACTAAGTGGCCAGTCTATTACTGTAATTCTCTCTCTCTTATCTATCCTATCTCTATCTACCTCTCCATTTATGTCTCCCTCTCTCTCCATCTCTCTCTCTCCGTCTATCTATTCATCTTTCTATTTCTCCATTTGTCTCTGTCCATCTGTCCATCTATCTATCGAACATAACTATAAATAAATACAAATATATTCAAAGTAGTTGGGAAGATACAAGCTGTTGGGGACGGAATCAGGAAAGGTTCCACGCAGAAGATACTTGAACTTTGTCTTAAAGGGAGATAAGTACTCTCTGATGTGGAGCTTGGGGGGATTCTCCCATTTCAGGCATGGAGATAGCCAGTGCAAATGCACAGAGATGGAAGATGGAATGTCATGTGTAAGGAACAGAGGTCAATTTGGCTGGGTCACAGAGCGTGGAATGGGAGAGTAATGTCCATTGAGGCAGGAATGATAAAGTGGGGCCATTTGTTTAAGAGTTTTGTAAGTTAAATGGAGAAGTTTATTCTTTATTCTAGAGGCAATAGTAAGCCACTAGAGTTGACTGAGTAGGGGATTCATGTGGCTAAATTTGGGTTTGAGGAAAATAATTTTGGCAAAAGTGTAAAGGATGGAGTGTTGAGAGGCTTGAGGCAAGGAAACCAAATAGGAGGCCATTGCAAGGATGTAGGCCAGAAGTGATTAGGGCCTGAACTAAGGTGGTGGCTGAGTGGACAGAAGGGTTCAGATGCGAGAGGGATTGTAGAAGTAGAAACAACAAGATTTGTTGGCAACTGTTGGGATACGGAATATGAGAGAGGATAAAGGCTCAAGGCTACTGCCAAGCTTATAAACCTGGGAGACTGGAAGGACCATGGTGCTTTGACAGAAACAGGGGAGTCTGGAAGAGGGGAGGGTTGGGAGGGTAAAGAGAATGAGTTCAGTTTTGGACATATTGAGTTTAAGATGTCTCCAGGACATCCAGCCTGAAAATCAGGAGAGAGACTGGGAATGGATATAGAGCTCCAAATCATCTGCATAGAGATGATAATTAACTACTGTAGGACGATGAACTTTAATTCTGTGATAATGGTCAGCAAGGCTCCATCAGGACCTGGTCCTAGCTGTCCCGATGCTACTTATTTTTAAACCAACAAACAATAGTATATTGGAGCTACATAGAATGGTTTAAAAATTTTTTTTAAATTAAAAATTAAAATTTAACTTTTTTAAAATTTAAAAATTAAAATTTTAGAATTTTTGGGGCGGCGAGGTGGCACAGTGAATAGAGCACCTGCCCTGGAGTCAGGAGGACCTGACTCACATGCTTAACACTTACTAGCCATGTGACTTTGGGCAGGTCACTTAAACCCAATTGCTCTGCCTTACCCCTCCAAAAAGCAAAAAAAGACCCCAAAGACAAAACTCAAAAAAACAAAAAAAGAATTTTTAAAAAATTTAAAATTTAAATTAAAAAATTAATTAATAAGCATTTATATTCTCTCCCACTCCCACCACTGGGGAAAAGAGAGAAACTAAGTCTTTGTACCAAATATACACAATCAAAACAAATTTCCACAACGGTCATGTCCAAAAATATATACCTCATTCTACATCTTGGAGTCTATCTTTCTGTCAGGAGTTGGGTGAGCATGCTTCTTTCTCCATTGGTCCACTTGATTGATCCAAGTTCTTAGATCTTTCAAGGTTGTTTTTCTTTATGATATTGTTTTTCTATAAATTGTTCTGTTTTTGCTCATGTCACTGCCTCAGTTCAGACAAATCTTCTTGAATTTCTCTGAAACAACCCCTTTTCTCATTTCTTGCAGCACAAGGATATTCCATTTCATTCATAAACCACAATTTGTTCAGGATTCCCTAATGGATGGGCACTCTGTTAGTGTCCTGTTCTTTGCAACTACAAGCATAACTGTTATAAAAATTTTTGCTTATATGAGTCCTTTCCTTCTTTTTTTGCTCTTTTTGGGGAACAGGCCAGTAGTTGTATTGCTGGGTTGGAGGACACGCACCTTAGTGACTTTTTGGGCACGCTTGCAATTTGCTTTCTAGAATGGCTGGACCAATTCACAGCTCTACCAACAGTGCCTATTTTCCTGCAGCCCCTCCAACATTGGTCATTTTTCTTCTTTGTCATCTTGGACATGAGAACTGTTTTATGATATGGGACAAATATAATTGATCAGATCATAGAAGTTGTGAATTTGGTTATTAACCATAAGGTGATGTGAAGTTTAAAAAAGCAGGATGGCTTGAGGCCAGACAGGATAAGGTAAAATACTCAGCAGTCAGAGTCCAGGGTCACAGGGCTAGTATCTTTGGCACTGGATAGAGGTGGAAGCTGGAGAGCAAGGATGGTGTAGAGATGGTTGGGAAGAAGAGAATGCTGGTATCATATGAGGACACAGTTCATAAGTTCTCAGAATTCAGTGGCAGGAAAATCCTGTCTTTGCTGGTGACCCTGTTTGATTCATTTTGTCAATTAGTAGATATCCCACCATCTTTCCTTGTTGTCTCCATGGATAAGAAACTTAGCACTAAACATAGTGCCTACTGATAGGACAGCGAGGTGACTCAATGGATAATGCCTTGAACTATGGGTAGGAAGGTCTGAGTTCAAATCTGACCTCAGACACCTACTAGCTGTGTGATTCTGGGCAAGTCACTTACCCTTTGTCTCACTTTTCTGTTCTGTGAAATGGGGATAATAGTGTCTAAATCCCAGGGTTGTTATAAAGATCAGATAACAATATTTGTAAAGTGTTTTGCAAACCTTAAAGTACTATATAAATGCTAACTCTTACCTCTATCTCTGCAGTGGCTAATTCATACCAGGTGCTTGAGACATCTATTTTCCTGCTCCATTCAACTCAGTAAGTTTTGTTGAGTCATTTCACACATGTGACTCTCTGTGACCCCATTTGGGGTTTTCTTGGCAAAGATACTAGAGTGGTTTGCCATTTCTCTCTCTAGCTCATTTTACAGATGAGGAAACTGAGGCAAACAGAGTTAAGTGACTTGCCCAGGGTCACAAAGCTAGTAAGTATCTGAGGTCACATTTGAACTCAAGTCCTCCTGACTCCAGGCCTAGCACTCCATTCACAGTGCCACCTAGTGGCGATGTCAATAAGCTTTTAATAAGTAACTTCTGTGGTGTGTTACTGATGCAAAGGAAAAAAAAAAAAGTAGAACCTGCCCTGGAAAAGCTTCCATTCTATTGGGTTAGTGTAATTCTATTTTAATCTTTAAACTGACATATTTTGGGTATTAACTTTGACTTCTGCTAAAGTCTTCTTCAGGTGTCTTATCGGGGAATGGGGGTGATTTGGGCTTTTTAAAGGTGATTTCAGTAGAGCAAAAGCTTTGTCAGGTCCTACTAAACTTGAAAGGCCTAGCACCCTCCCACCTATATGTGTAATGGCCATCTGGGGCCTCACAGCTCAGTTACACATCCTCTCAGGGTTCTAAGAGTACCATGAGGCATTTGGAGGATATCTTTCTAATGCTATATCCCATGATCCCTCACTGGGTGCTTCTTCCTCCTTCTCCTCATGTGGTACCCATAGTCTGTGAAACACTCTCCCATCAGTTCGTCTGGCCAGAGGGGGAGGAGATGGAGATCAAGTCCTAAGCTGAGGCTAGGGCAAGGACTCTTCTCCTTCCCCCTCTCTTCCCCACTGACTGGTGTGTTGCTTGGTTTCAGAACTGATTCTGAAAATCTTTATTATAAGGGATAGTTTGCTGTGTAGGGAAGGGGGAAGAATATATTTAGGTGGATGTGATATAACCAAAAAAGCATCAAGAAACATTTAATTTTTTAAAATGTAAGCACTTTAAGGAAAAAGGCTATTTCATGTTTGTTTTTGTATCCCATCATGTTCCTTACATGCAATTGGTACTTAATACATGCTTGCAGAATTGCCAGAGAAGTCAAGTGATAGTCATATAGCTATGAAGTATTGGAGCTGGGATCTGAGCTTGTCTTTTCCACTAATATCCCATTTCCATAAATCTGGAGTCATCAAATTCTCCCTGGGTGCCTTTGGACATGTCACCAAACCTCCCCCATCTGTAAAATGGGGCAGAGGATATTGGGCTAGAGACAGTAATGACTGACATATATAGCATGCCGAGATTTTTAAAGCACTTGATACCTATTCATGTCATTTTGATCCTCACAATAATTCACTTGTGAGCCTAATAAGGTCACAAAGCTGGTAACTGAGGCAGGTTTATTCAAAGCCAGGTCCTTTCTTGGACAAATTCAGTGCTCTATCCATTACACCACACTTCCTCAGCTCCTTTCTACCTGAAACTGCTCCAGGCTCAAAGATTCCATTTTATTTGAGCCATAGTCTATTATAAACCTTATAGAGCAAAAAGCAGATACAAGGTTCTCTTCAGATTGGGAGTTAGAAGCCTCATCACTCATGGGCCACTCATGGGTATCTAGGTCTCTCTCTCTCTGCTGAAGGAATACTAGTAACCTAAACAAGCTTTTAATCTGCCTTCTCTTGGTCTGCAGAGTATTATTTTACCATTAACGAGAACGGGGATGTAGTTATAATTTTGCCCACCAGGTGGCACTCTATTCCACCCACTATCCCAGTGGTTGATGCAAAGACCAAAGATTATCCAGGCAGCTCATTCTGGACAAGCTATAAACTTGAGAAGGCCTGGAAGGAAAGAAATATTCACTGATCTAGGTGATAAATGAGCACATGGCATGAGAACAGTTTAGAAATTGGACCGCTCATGGCATTAGAGTTCCCATCTCCACTCTCCGGGCTATAGGTTAGCTCTTAGTCTCTTCTCTAGGTTAATATTAGAGAATCAGCCAGCTTTTCTATAGTTCCATGGATATTTCAACATAGTAAAACTGTAAAGAAACTGTAAAGCGCCCCCCCTTTGGTGATTCGCTTTGCCAAATTGTCCACTCCTTCCCCCACATCCTCCTGCACCTACAGGTTGTGAAAAATTAATAAGGGGGGAGGGCGGACAGGGGAATGGGACAAAAGACACAAATAGAGGTTGCCTTTGGCAGGGAGGCTCACCTCTTCCTTTAAGTCAGGAACAAACAGGAAAGGGGAATTCCAAGGGGATTAAAGAATTGGGGGAAAAGAGTTTGAAATGGATGGTCTCCATTTTCTCGGTAAAATCTGAGTGGTCTTCAGTTGTGAGGACAAGGTGGGGGCAGGGATGGGTGTCTTGAGGATAGAGAAGAACAGGGGGAACCAGGGAAGACTAAAAGGCCTGGGCCACAGCAGTCATTAGACAACAGACATTTGGATGGTCCCAGACTGAATGGTTGTATGACTCACTCCAGCCCTTGACGCAAGAATGGAAAAGACAAACGATAAAGTTATCCAGGTTACAGCCAGGGCCAAAGAAGGTGGAGATGAGGAACCAGAGCCTGGGAGCTGGGGAAAGGAGTTTTCCTGTAGGGCAGCTGTGGGAATTTGGAGTGGAAGAAGAAACGGAGGTAAAGCACCATCAGACTACATAATAAGCAATGGGTTATCAACCTCCTTGTACCTACCTAGCTCCTAAACAGTCTAGAGTGGGAAGAGACCTAAGTCTAATTCTTTCTTTTTACAAAGAAACAGAACCTCAGAGAGGTAAATGACTTGCCCCCCAGGTTTCACACAGGAAGAAAGTGGCAGGGCTAGGATTTGAACCTGGGTCATCTAAAACATGAAAATTTGTAAGGGGAAGGGAGGAGTTCCCAGAAGCAGTGTTACACATTGGCATCTTTTGTTTCCACATCACCTTTATTTCTAAATCTCTCTCCTGCTTTCTTTGCCCAGAAAGCCAATTCCTTATAACAAAGAACAGAAAAGAAAGGGGGGAAAAGCAGGTTAGCAAAACTAACCAAAATATCAAACAATGTGGCAATCATTCAGGGCTCCATATGGGATCCCCTATATCTGGAAAGAAGGGAGGGAGGTACTAGTGTGCTGTAAGAAACGATGAGCAGGCAGACATCAGAAAGGCCTGGAAAGACTTCTATTGAGTGAAATGAGCAGAACCAGGAGAACACTGTACACAATAACAGCCACAGTGTGCGATGACTGACTTCAACAGATTTAGCTCTTCTCAGCAACGCCAGGATCTAAGACAACTCCAAAAGACACACGAAGGAAAATGCTATGCACGTCCAAAGACCTTTGAAGTTTGAATGCGAACGGAAGCATAATGTTTGCTCTCCTTTTCTTTTGCTGTTTTGTTTCTTTTTTATATCATGTCTAATGTGAAAATGTTTAATATGAATGTATATGTAGAACCTGTATCAGATTGCAGACCATCTTGGAGAGGAGGGAGGAGAGGAAGGGGGAAAAAATTTAAGACTCAAAATCTTATGGAAGTGAATGCTGCAAACTAAAAATAAGTAAATAAATAAATTTTAGAAAGGGAAAAAGGTGTTTTGCATCTCTTTTTCAGGATCAAACTCCGTTATGATACAACATTTGGTTCTGATTTATTTTTTGTTATTCTTTCCATTAACATTGTTGTAGTCATTGTTTATATGTGGTTTCCCTGGTTCTGCTCGCTTCATTTTGCATCAGTTCATCTAAGTCTTCCTATGCGACTCTGTATTTTTCAGTTTCCTATGCTGTAACAACATTCCATTCCACACCACAATTTGTTTAGCTGTTTTCCAATGTACAGGCATCTACTTTGTTCTCAGGTCTTTGCTACTACAAAATATTTTGGTGCATACAGAACCTGTGGACTTAGGTCCTCCTAATTCCATGTTGAGAATTCCTTGGGTGTGACCTCAGATTATTTCACTCTATCTGGACCTCCAGTTTTTCCATCTGTAAACTGAAGACACTCCTTTTATCAGGAAAGATATAGGAACGTGAGTTTGAAGCTAAACAGAACATCCACATTCTCCCTGAAAAGTTTCCTCTAGTGGAGGAGTGTGGGTATAGAAAACGGCATATACCAGGAGATAGTTATATCTTGCTCAGTTTTCCTGAATCAGTTCTTTCTCTTTCTCTTAAAGAAATCTTTCCATTCCACACAATTTGTTTAGTTGTTTCCCAATGTACAGGCATCTACTTTGTTCTCAGGTCTTTGCTACTACAAAATATTTTGGTGCATACAGAACCTGTGGACTTAGGAATGGAAAGAATGGTAGATTTGGAGTCAAAAGAACAATGTTCAAATCTGTTTGGGGATATATGTAGTACTGTGTGACCTTGGGCAAGTCATTTCCCTTTCTTTGCTTTGCTGTTTCACTCCCTGTAAAATGAGAATGTACAAGGGGGTCTCAAAGGTCTCTTCTTCCAGCCCCAAATCTGATGGCCTTATAATTTCTCAAGAGCTAGCTAGGGGCGGGGGTACAGTGTGAGACCTGGGTGCAGAGCAAGTTGGAATAGACAGCCAGGAACCTTGGCTTCAGTGGCCACCGGAGCTTGTCAGCTTCTCTTCAAGGCAGCTATGGCACTCTGGATGAACCTGACCATGACCGGGGAACTTGCTGAAGCCTCAAAGCCCCCCAATTAGCACAAACCAATCCAACACCAGCCTCCAAGGGGACACAAGGGCTTTTTTTTTAAAGTACAAGGTAGAACCTTTATTACAACTTTTTTTTTTTAATTTTCATTCATAGGTATACAACATCTGAGAGACAGATATGGAGGAGGGGAAGGGAAGGGATATTATTATAAAATGTCACATTTATTGCTACATTACTGTTATATACAAGACAGTTCTCAAAATCTACTTAAAAAAGTTAGGATTATTTAAAAATTCCAAATAATCCAGCCAGCTGTTTTGACACTTGTATAAAATTACCTTTTTTTTAAAAAATGAGAAACAAAACAAAAACGAATCATCTTGAGGCACTCAGAGACACAATTTCCCCCTAATTGTGAATTCCCCTCCCCACCCCAATAAATTTTTTTCCTTTTTGCTGGGTTAGGAATATATATGTGCGTGTGTATACATACAAATGTATGCACACACATATCTGCATATGCACACACACATATATATCAGATAGTTCAAAACTATAATAATGTGGCATTTTATTTAAGCACAAGGTTCCTCAGTCATGAAGCACATCTGGATTTACAGGCAGGCAACATCGACAACACAGCTGGGGCCCAAAGAGGACACCAAGCGGAACAGAAATGCGCGCTCCCCTCCCCCAACAGATCATGAGGAAAGCCCAGAAACAAAATCAAAGAAGAAACACCACTGGCTGCTCAACCTTCTTCCCCCTAGTCCCTCCCTGGGACCCAGGGCTCCCGAGAATTCACGGGCTGGGTGACTGGAGGGTGAGGGTGAGTGTGTGTGTGTGTGTGTGTGTGTGTGTATGTATGTATGTATGTGAATGTGCACGAGTGTGAGTGCATGTGTGTGTGTGGTGTGTGTGTGTGAGTGGGTCTGAGTGTGTGGGAGTTTGTATGTCTGAGTGTGTGTGTGTGTTGGGGGCAGAAACTGGGGAAGTTTTGTTCTTTGCTGAGGGTCTCCACTGCCTGGCTACTAGGGAGGAGGGATGGAAAGAGGTAGGGCTCGAAGGGAGACCGTCCATTTTGTCCTGAGCCGCTGACAAATGAGGCCAAGCAACGTTGAGGGCAGCACCTCAGAGGGAGGTGTAGCTGATGGGCAGAGGGCATCTCCTTCTCAGGAGGTGGACACAGTTGGGAGACACTGGCAGTCGGATGGCATTTTCTCTGGCCCCATGAATAAGAGCTCCTTGTTCTAGCTATGTGAAAACAGAGGTGCCATCAGCATATCCCTGCTTCCCAAGACGAATTAACGTTCCTCTCTCCTCTCCCTGCCCCTTCTAGACTCCTTTTCCACTGTTTAGTCCCATTCTCCTGCACCTGAAATTGCTGAGTGACCTGTGTTCCCCTATTGTTTTGGTAGAGATAGGCTCTCCTCTGACAGCAAGCCACAAAGCCCACACTCATGGGGAGACATTCCCTGGGAGTATCTTGCTTGTTACTTACTAGCTTTATGACCTTGGGCAAGTCATTTTCTCTGGGGGAAAAGTGAGGTGGGCTTGCTCATGATTTCCTGGCTCACAGGGTGGCAGAGGCAGCTGTCTATCTCAGGCAGTAGAGGTCACGAATGAGCCTCTTTCATAGAAAGGGCCTGGTTCTTCCTCCCTTCCTGACCAAGTCAGATGTACATGTGACCCCACTTGACCCAGAGAAAGATGCCTAAGAAGGGACGTGGAAGGGAATTGTCTTTGGCTAGGACTAAAGGCACAGCCATCCTGGCCACGGAATCCTGGGGCATAGGGTCATGCTCACTAAGAGATGCAAGTGACCTCTATATGGATAAGGGTGGGTACGGAGGGGGAAATGGGAAGGTATTAATGCTTGTGTCACATCACAGACCCAGTGACTCCCCAGTGTAGTTCTCTCCCACTTGGCAGGAAGACGCTGTCCTGGGGCACATTTCAGGGTGGGCTTGGTAGTTTGAGTGGCCAAGGCCAGAGAACAGTACTGCTTGTCTCTTTGCGGACTTCCTATGGGGCCTGAGCTAGGAACTGTGCCTGGGTAGACTCAGAACTTGGGTGTGTGTGGGGGAACAAGGACTGGTTGCTTCTGTACTCGTGGCTATCAGGCAATAAGGATCATGAGCATGTGTGAGGGGAGGGAGAGGGAGGCTGTGCTGGTTACACATGTCCTTTGTTGTCTCCACTGGGTGTTTTCAGCAGGTGACCAAGCAGGGTCAGCCATGGGAGATGGGGTATGCCTCATAGGTTAGCTCCACAAGCCTTGGCTGGCAATGCCAGGGAAGGGCTCATTCTCTATGGGGGTGGGGAGTGGAGGTCTTCCAAGATCCTTTTCTCCCCAACCCAGTTAGAGGGAAAGAGCTAGAGTCTCGAAGTCTTTCCTGAAGCAAGAGATGTTTTGAGAGTCCCGATGACTGGTCCCTTCTTGGGAAAGCCTTAATAATGAACTGTTTGCTGGGCTTCGCACCTACATCCCTGTGCCATGGAATCCAAGTTCTTTCTGATGGCTTTCTTGAAGGGAAAGGGGCAGTGGGGAGGCGGCTACACTACTATTTTTGAGAGATGGGTAGTAGGGGAGGGAGGGCAGAAAAGGTGGTCATCAGTGACATGAAGATTTCCAGTCAATCTTCCTTCACAGGACCAAGTCTGGAAGTAAACTTTCTGACATGGGTTGGGGTAAGCCACACTGGGCAAGAACATGAAGGGAAGCTTTCTAGCCAAGAGTCAAGCCTGAGGTTCTCCCCTGAAGCCTGGATCTAGCACTCCTCTGGCAGAAACAAGGGGGTCAAATTTCTCTGGTGGGTACCACTCAGCTTCCTGGGTTATCACTTTGCCCTTGGCATTCCTCTTCACTCAGCTAGGCAACCCTGTGTCCACATCCCCAGCAAGGTTCTTTTCCATCTGGAGCGAGGGTCTCCTTCTTATAGGATACGGACCTAGACCTATGGTTGCACCGAATGAGTAAGGTCCCTCTGCCACTGGGCGCTGGTATCTTTTCAGCCTCTTGTAGTCTTAGATCCCAACGTGGAATTGGCTGAAATGGCCTTTAGATGGTGTTTGGATCTATGATTTCCCTGATTTAAGGGAAACCACTACTGAGGCAGGCAGGTCTTTTCCTTTTCTGTATCTTGGTCAGAACTACCTCATGACCTAAGTGACTTGTCCCAGGACACATAAGCCAGGATTGGGGTAGAGATGAGAGAGGCAGCCGGGTGTGGTGGATATAGGGAGGACTATGCCAGTTTTTACTTCTTGGTGGGAGAGGGAGGAGGGAGAGAGAAAGAGCAGCAATGTTTGTGGTCCCCCCTCCCAGCCCCATCTAGAGTCCTGAAAAACTCCCTACACCAAGAAACCAGGGAATGGGGAGCCTCAGGAAGCTCAGCCTCTGGGAATCCAGGAGAGGGAACAGAGAGAAAGACAGTGCTCCCTCTGCCTACTTCCTCCCAATCCGCGGTGGCTCAGAGCAACAAGGTGTGTTCAGTCCATGAACTCTATACGGAAGATAAATGTAAGACACAGGGAATACAAGACTTGGACAGCTGGGGTGGGTGGGGAGTGGGGAGCAGAAGGGAGCCTTGGAACAGATTTAAAAAAGAACACAGGAAAAAGTCCCCTAAATAAAACCACTAAAAAAAAAAAATCAAGCCCAAACAGGAAAAAAAAAAACCCAAGATGAAACTGAGAAACACCCACATGGCTCCATTCACACTGAGCGGCTTCTCGAGGAGTCAACCTTGCTTTTTAACCCAGTCTCTTTTTAATACAACTTTTAATAATCTGGTTGATCGTAGAGAGGCAACATTTAACTATAGAAACAGCAGCAGAAAAGCATGGGACACAAGACTTGTTTTTTTTTATACAAAAAAATTTGTCGCTTAAAAAACATACGCAAAAGAAACTTTAAAAAAAAAAATCCCCAAAGTATCGCTACTTTCTTCTACATAAAAAATCTCATAACTAATGTTCTTTTATTCTCCTTTAAAAAAAAACCAGCAAACAGAAATTTTAGGCTTAGGCACAATTTGCTGCTGGCTGTTTGTGAACAAGCCAAGTTTAACACAGCGTCTCCCCTTCTTAACTGAGTGATATGTATTGACTCTTCCATTCTTTATACTTAAGGCAATTTTTTGACAAAGTGTTTATTTTTTTTCCTTCTATCCTTCTTTCCCCCTTTCTTAAAAAAAAAAAAATCAAAAACCAAAACCAAAACATTGCTCCTTACGGCGTGTGCCAGGGTCTCCCATGTTGGGGGCAGGCGTCGGTGGGAGGAGGGCCAGGATTTTCCACTTTAGGAAGATGGGCGAGTCACAAGGCTTCCTGGGGCAGCGGACCTAAGAGACAAAGAAAGGGTCGAGAGCCTGGTGAGACGGGAAGGTTGGCACGTCGTAATAACCAAAAACAGCACGGGCAATTTCAGAACCAAGAAGGACCTTAGGGCATAGAATGTTGGAGCTGAAGGCTGGCAGGCCTTCCTGTTGTACTCAGCCCCGGTCAGACCCCATTTGGAGAACAGCGTTCAGATCTGGAGGCCGTTGTTTAGAAAGGGAAGTGATAATCTGGAAGGAGCTCAGGAAAGCAACCTGAAGGGTCACACGATCACAGATTTAGGTGTTGCAGGGATCTACAAGTCAGCTAGTGCAAGCTCCTGACTTTATAGATATGGTAGAGGTGGCGATGAACCTTGACTGTAGGGCTGTATGAGAATCAAATGAAGGAACCTGGGGGTGAGGGTGGTGTTCATTCTCAAGAGAAGACTCCAAACAAACACGGTACCAGTGTGTTGGGAGGGCTGCAAGTGGAGGGAATGTGTTGAGGGGCAGAACCAGGAGTACTGAGGAGGTTGCTAAAAGGTGAATCTAGGCTCTCCACACATGGCATGGACCCCTTGGAGAGGCAGTGGGTTCCTCTTCCTCAGAGGTCTATAAGCCAAGGTTGGGTGCTACTTATCAGGACTGTTGCAGAGAGGGTCTTTTAGTAAGGTATAGCTAGATGACCTTGGAGGTTCCTCCCAACCCCGTGGTTCTGGGATCCTCAAGAATGCACAATGTCAGGGCTGAGAAGGGCCTCAGAGAAGTGAGGCAGAATGGTGCTGTATTTGGAATTGGAGCACCTGGGTTCAAATCTCAACTTGTAACCCTTACTAGCTCTCTGTAACTTATTTAACCTCCCTGGATCTCAGTTTCCCCATCTATAAAATTGGCAGGGGGTAAGGGTAGGGAATGGGACTAGACAGCCTCTGGAAACCCTTTCAGCTTTAGAGTTAGGACCCTAGGAGACAGATATGCAAGTGACCCCAGAAGTCCTGCATGTGAATGGGTACCGGTCCCCATTGGAGAAACTTCATCTGCATTTCTGGACTATGTTTTGGACATAATGGCTCCCGTGCCACACCTCCATTTCCTTTTTGTACTCTGGTCCAACCTACCCCAACCCCTCTTGGCTCTTACTTTAGTGCAGGGCCTCCGGGGGTGGTCAGAGGGTGGAGCTAACCTCTCCTCCCAGAGAATGATTCAGGAATACAGGATGACAGCTGCCCCAGGGGTAGGGATGGTAGGGATGGAGGTGGGTGTATTGGGACAAAGATGGCTTTGCTTTGGCCCCAGGCCAAGAGCTGGCTGTGTCATGGGCAAGGGGTACAAAGGAGGGCCCAACAGGTTTCAATTGCCCAATCTCTGCTGGGCTTGATTCTGCCAACTGTGAGGTCATGAATTCAGACCAGAGAGAGAAAGAGAGAAGGTGGCTGTGTGGGGGTGGGGGTTTGAGAATGTGAGCGTCTGTGTGCGTCTGTGCAGATTTTTGACTCAATAAAAAGAACTTCCTAATAACAGAAGTTATCCAAAAGTAAAATGGGCTGGGCTGAGAGGCAGCGAGCTGTCACTGAAGACCAAGTGGTGGTGGCACAATTACCTGTCTTACATGTTACAGAGGTGGCTGGGTGGTGTAGTGGATAGACCTCTGGACCTGGGGGTAGGAAGACCCAAGTTCAAATTTGACCCTGGACACTTTCTAGCTGTGCAACCCGGGGCAAGTCGCTCAACCTGTCTGCCTCAATTTCCTCAACCACAGGAAAAAAAACTATAAAAACTGTAAAAATAAACAGTCCCTTTGCCTTCTGGGTCTGTTGTGAGATAATGTTCGTAAAGTGCTCTGCAAACTTTTAAGAGCTATAGAAACGCGAGCTGTGGCTGTTGTTTTTTTATTAGGAGATGATCCATGCTTCCTGTACAGGCTGGCCCAGATGTGCAATGAGGCTTCTGACTCCAAGATTCTGTGGTGAAGGGAATCCCCCTGCTCCCCCTGCTCTGGGTCAGCGTCTTGCTGAAACCCCCATGGATGATTGTTCATGGGATTGTAAGATTCAGACCCGGAGGGACTCGATGGTCTGCAATGGTGGAGAACCTGGGTGGCCTCTGAATCCCCCAGGCAGTTAAGTATGCTTCAATTCAAACCCCAGTACTTGGGCTCTGGATTTGGGCATCCTTCTACCACACCAGCCTGTCCTGTCTGTCTACTTTTTCAGGGGGGAAAAGCTGGAAGCTCTGGGTCCAGCCTGGAATGTCCTAACTACGTAATCTTGAGAAAATCATTTCTCTCTAAGCCTCAGTCCCTCTTGTCTAATATGGGATCAGTACAGTGGTGGTGCAGTGGATAGAGTGCTGGACCTGGGGTCAGGAATACCTGAGTTCAAATCCAGCCTCAAACATTTACTGGCTATGTGATCCTGGACAAGTCACTTAACCCTGCTTGCCTCAATTTCCTCATCTGTCAAATGAGCTGGAGAAGGAAATGACAAACCATTCCAGTATTTTTGCCAAGAAGACCCTACCTCACGGCAAGGAGAGTCAGATGCAACTAAAAATGGCTAACCAACAATGACTGTTCATCATTGGGTCTGCCCCCACTAAGGTTATACTGGCTGGAAAAGAACCATAAACCAGGCAGCGTGGGCGGAATAGAAGTGGTCCTAAATTTGAGCCTTGGCTCTGCTATTTAATAGATGAGAGTTCATGTGGATTGCTTTATCTCCCGGAGCCTCCATTTCCTCATCTATAAAATGTAGATTAGAAAAATCTGAACCTTTCCTAGAAGAACCACTGTGGGGGAAAAAAGGAATAGGTCAACTGGAAAATGCTCCAGAGAGGGGATTATTGTCATTGTGGTCCAGGGTCAGTGTCAGCTCAGCCTGGCTCAGAAGACGAGGTTTAGGATTTATGTTACCCTCTGGGTGAGGTCAAATTCAATTCATTCTTCCTATAAATTAAACTAATTTCCCTTTCCTCAATCCAGGGACAGCCCTCTTATAGGGGAGTCTCCAGAGTCCTTTTGGGGGTGGCAAGCAAACAGTCATGAATTATGTGGAGAAAATTTGGGGGCCCTGAAGGAGGTATCTGCCGTTGAGCAGCTGACCAAACAAACAAGCTGTGCCAGCCCTGCAGGAGGAAGAAACACGCCCCAGCTGAAGCTGCAGGCTGTTGCTCTAAGGGGCTGGGCGTCTTCGACATAGCACAAGGATGTGTAAGGCCCAGGTGCAATCTGGGGCCATGTTTTTAAATGATGGTGTGTTATCTCTTACCACATACAGACTAGCCTCAGTTATCTGCAGTGGGTGGGTAGATACAGATAATCTTAAATACTCAAGGATCTAAATGAATGGGTAAAGCAAGCTAAACTCACAGAATGTCAGTTCTAGAAGGGCTATTAGAGACTATCTAGTCCTACCCTTTCATTTCCTGTTGGGGAAACTGAGGCTGTGAAAGGGTGAGTGGTTTGCTCATGGCATTAAGTGACTAAGCCATGACTTAAACTCAACACTTAGGACCCCACATGGTGCTCCTAATACACCACTGTGGGCGCCAGGAGCAAGAATTCATGAGTCATCAAGAAAGGGCCAGGACAAAATAAGAGGAAAGCCAAGTCCTGGGGATCAGGACAACCTCCCTCCTGTCCTTCTATCTTCAGCACCTGTGCCTGGCACGCAGCAGGCACCTAATAACCTGACTCCAGGCCCAGCACGTTATCCACCGTGCCCCTCATTCTCAACAGCACTAACCACGCAGGGCTGTGATACTGTGAAGCTTGTGGGGATGTCTGTTCCTCCACCGAAGGGACCCAAACTACTATGACTCTTGTGCATGCTTTTCAAATCCTGCCTCAGACCCTTATGCGTGGTGCGATCCTGGGCAAGTAAGTCCCTTAGCTTCAGTTATTATAATGATATATTGTGACATATTACTGTACATAATATAATAAATACAATATAATATACTACACGTATCATAATAGCCTTGTGTGGGTGTGAAGATCAACTCAAATGATGTTTATAAAGAGTTTTTCAAACTTTAAAGCATTAAAAAACCACCACCACTGCTACTACTACTACTACTACTACTACCACTACTGCTGCTGCTGCTACTACTACTGCTGCTGCTACTGCTACTACTATTACTACTACTGCTGCTACTGCTACTACTACCACTACTACTACTACCACTGCTGCTGCTACTATTACCACTGTTACTGCTGCTACTACTACTGCTGCTGTTACTACTACTGCTGCTACTGCTACTACTACCACTACTACTACTGCCGCTGCTACTACTGCTGCTGCTACTGCTACTACTGCTGCTACTGCTACTACTACTACTACTACCACTACTACTGCTGCTGCTGCTACTACCACTACTACTGCTGCTGCTGCTACTACTACTACTACTGCTGCTGCTACTACTACTACTACCACCACTACCACTACTACTACTGCTGCTGCTGCTACTACCACTACTACTACTGCTGCTACTGCTGCTACTACCACCACTACCACTACTACTAC
>CM053587.1:310634133-310668086 GCA_028646515.1 Pseudochirops corinnae | reverse complement strand
TAGATAGATAGATAGATAGATAGATAGATAGATAGATAGATGATAGATAGATAGATGGACGGATAGATAGATAGATGGATGGATGGATAGATAGATAGATAGATAGATAGATAGATAGATAGATAGAAGGTGATTCTGGTGGGGAAGGCACTTGCATCTAGGGGAATAAGGAAAGGCTTCAAGTAGAAGGTGGCCTGTGAGCTAATTCTTGAAGGAAATAAATTATAGTAATAGGAAGAGGTAAAGAGGGACGGCATGTTACACATAGAAGGTGACTAATGCGAAGGTACAGAGGAATAAGATAGAACTTCCTGTATTTGGAACAGTGTAAGAAGGCCAGTCGGACTGGACCATAAAATAGGAGAAGGGAATAATGTGTGCCAATGTGCAATAATACTATACTAGGTTGCCTTTCATGACAAACCTCTCACACTGGGGAAAAGTAGTTAAGATTCAGGTACCCAATTAAACACCCAAATGATGTGGTACAGATAGAGAAAACTTAGTGTGCACAGTCAAGGAGGGCTTCTCAAAGGAAGTGGGGCTTGGGAAAAGTAGAGGGAAGAGAAAAACAAAGCATAGCTGGCCGAAGGCCACCAATCCCAGGCAGCCCAGCCCTTGGAGGCCGTGCCCAGGGAGCTGTGGAATCATGGGTCACCTGGTACAGCCCACGTACAGTGGGAGCTCAAAGAAGTGTGGGAAGCAGGCTCAGGCCAGCCAAGACGAACACCCACAGCAACCTCAGCTTCATCCAGGCCATCGGAGTAATTAATTCCACCAATAACAATAACAGAAACAGACAGTAATAATGACACTCTGTTTACAGAAACTAGGCTCCAGGAATAGGGTTGTAAACTCTGGGTCTGCATTCTGGGAAAAGCAGGTTAGGGCTGAGCTTGGACTTGGGCAATAGACTGACACCCTACACTGGCCTTAGACTTAGCCAAGACCCCAGACTGATCCCTGACATCACCCCTGTACTGATCGAATACTAGGAGAGCTGACAAGAGAGAGTGGATGGTTCTTTACAGTTCATCACTTAACCTGTTTGCCTCAGTTTCCTTATCTGTAAAATGGCGTTAACAACAGCATCTCCCATACTTGGTTGTTGTGAGGATCAAATGAGATCCAATATTTCCAAAGAGCTTACTACAGTGCGTGAAACATAATAAGGATTTCATAAATGCTTATTCCCTTCCCTTCTGCTGTCCCTACTGCTAGAACACATGTACTTGCCTGTTGGTTTGAAAGAGTAATCTTCATGTTGGTCACAGTTGGCTTAACCCCAATTCAGCTCATTGCGTGCAAGGCTCAGTCCTTGGACATGGCATGGGTGAGTAGAGTCCCCAGGGTTCTCCTGGCACCCAGTTGCCTAGCAGTTCCATTTGGTCACCTGATATGGTCCCCAGCCCCCAGCACCTAAAGAACAAATGGGGTTCTCTGAAAAGTGATTGCATTTAGATTGGCACAGTCTCTGGGCTGGGCTGGGTAGGCACACCTATGCCTTTGGGGCTGGGAAGAGGTGCTAGACCTGGAGGGGGTTGGCTTGGCTTGGTGGGGAGAAAAGAGCAGAGGAGGTGGGGACAGTCCCAGAGGAAGCCACTTAGGGCTGTGTGGACCCAAATAAGTCACCTCCCCCTCTCTGTATATTGTGAAGTTGGCACAACATGTGTTTGAAAGGTAGCAAGAGATTCCTCCCAGCCTGGTTCCATCAAGCAGCCCACCCTTCCCTTTACTGTGGGTGTCAGAAAGAAGGGCCCATCATATCTTCCCATCTGGGTAGAGGAGGCTGACCAGCGCCATTGCTCCCAGAGATCTTGCCAAGGTCTGGAGGAAATTATATCAGTAACAATCACTCCCATATCTATGGCACTTTAAGGTTTACAAAAAGCTTTCCTCACAAAAACCTTATTAAGTATAATTTATCCATTTTACAGATGAGAAAACTGAAGCTCAATCCAGGGAACTGACTTTCCCATAGTCACACACTTCACAAGTGTGGGGAGCTAAGGTTTGAATTCTGTGCTTCTGACTGATTCCCAGATGGGCCATAAGGGCAGGGACTTTGCCAAGCAGTAACAGAAGATAAATGAATTTGGACTTAGAAACATCTGGACACAAGTCCCAGATCTACTGTTTACTAGTTGGGCCAACCAGCTAGGTGGGCAGGTCCCTTTTTCTCTCTGGGCCTCCATGTCTTCATCTGTAAAATGAGAAGGTTGGATATATGGCCTTCAAGGTCCCTTTCACTTCTATCTTTCATCCTATACTCCCTCTACACATGTTGGTTCTCACAGGAATGAGCATTGGAACCAAGGTTCTTTTGGACTCCATATCCAGCAGTCTTTCCACACTTAGTCAAACTACACATAGAGCTAGTTAGTTTCTAGAATCTCTCCCCCCACCAGTTTTCCCATGCTCCAAAAATGGAAAACAGAACCCTGAGCATTTATAGGACATATCACAAAGAATGCAGAACATACTGATGGAGGAATATAGAGAAAAGAACAAGATACAGGGTGTGAAACACACACATGCTGGAGCATAGAATCCATAGGCATAGAACATGAAACATGGACCCAGTAAGGAATGTGGAACACAGAATGCTCAGGAGGGGGATACAGAACGCAAGGTTTAGAATTAAGAACACTTAGCATAGAATATAGAGACACAAATAGGCAAACTAGATCATCAGAATACGAAGCCCAGTACATGGAACACAAAAAAATGGAGAATGGAATCATTGGACCCAGTAGGAAACACGAAGCACAGAATGCTGAAGAAGGGAATACAGAACACAGTTTATAACAAAGAATGCTGAAGATGAAATATAGAGGAAAAAACCATGGAGCCTAGAACAATGGGGCATGAAACAATGCATTTAATTCAGAAAATGGAGCATGGAATCCATGGACATAGTACACAAAGTGTGGACCCAGCACAGAAGGAGGAGAGGACAGCTCAGCACAGCTAAGGAGAGGAATATAGAATACCAAGTTTATAATACAGAACACAGAAATCAGAAGAGAGACCACCAGCATGTCTGAGGAGCCACTGTAAACAAAATGGAGATAACAAAAAGAACAGCTGGAAGTGAACCTTTCCCTCCCTCCCTTCTCTGTCTCTGCCTCTCTGTCTCTGTCTCTCCCTCTCTCTCTCTCTCCCTCCTTCCTTTCCTCCCCCTCCTTCTTCTCTTTCTCCTTCTTTCTGTCTGTCTGTCTGTCTCTCTCTCACACACACACACACACACACACACATACACACACACATACATATACACACAGACACACACACACCCGTGTATCTCCTCCTTTTTTTTGGAAAACAAGTTTAGAGGAGAAGGAATAAGAGGGAGGAGAGGGAAGGAGGTGGAGGTGGAGGAAGAAAGAGGAAGCAGAATGAAGGCGATAAGGGAAAGAAGAGGGATAGGGGAGGAAAGGAAAGGAAAGACTAAAAGGAAAAGATGGGAAAAGAGGATGAGGAGAAAGGAAGGAGAGAAGGAAAAGCAGAAGGAAGAGAAGGAAGAGGAAAGATGATAAGAAGAGAAAAAAGAGGAGAAGGAAGAATAGGAGGAGAGGATGAAGAAGATGACTAGAAGAGAGGGAGGAGAAGAGCCCAGGAGAAAGAAGAAAAGCAGCAGGAGGGGGAAGGGAAAAGCGGTGAAAGGAGCAGGCTCACTTCCCCTGACTACACAGAGTGGCAGCTCCACGTCCATGCTCCTAGAGCTACTTTGGGACTATGTGGCCCTCATGCATTAGGGTCCACTTGGACGCAATCAATCAGGTGTGAAACCTGTTGATTGTAAACTCTTGGGAGATCTGGGGGGAAGAAACCAGTTTATGCCTAATTCTGGGAGTACGCCCTCCAATGAAGTCCCAGAATGGGAAGATTTGCAGTTTACTTAGTCTTACTTTCTCATTGTCTAGGTTAGGAAACTGAGAAACAGAGAGGGAAAGAATATCCAGTGATACACAGAACACAACTGGTAGAGACAGGCCAAAAGTCCCGTGACTTCTCCAGGCTCCTATGAAAGGCTCCCTCTACTCCCACCCAGAGACTCTTGTGACTACTGGCCCACAGGTAGAAAAATGGGTCTCCTCAACTCCAGAAGCCCTCAGAGTGTGAGGTACACAACAGAGTGGGACTCACCCCATTGCAGAGTCCTTAGCAGCACTGAGCCCATAGCAAGGAACCAAATCCCATGGCTCCAGGAATTTGGAGGGACAACCCTGGAGCAAGTAATCTAGGTTCAAATCCTACCTTTGAAACTTTTGGGCTTGTATGGCAGGTCATTTAATTTGTATTCTTGGTTTCCTCATCTGTGATGAAAACACTTTGTAAACCTCAAAGGTTTAAGGTTTAAGTTATTAGAATGACTATTATCCTAACCCACTGCTGGTCAGTCAGAAGAGACTGTCTGGAGGGCCAAGGACTGAGAGCCTCTGGACCTTGAGCACGCTCTTTCCCACAGGCATTGACACTGTTTGTCTAGACTAAAGACTAGAGGAGATTTCATTGATTTTAGGGGGATATCCAGTTGGAAGGGACCTTAAAGTGATCTAATCCCTCATTTTGCAGATGGGTAAACTGAGGGCCATTAAGGCACTCAACCACAAATCATAGCCCTTGAACTCTAAATCCAGTGTTACTGGCTCTTGGAGCCTGGCTAGGGCCTTTTGGTTGGAAGCACATGACTCAGACCAGAGGTTTAAACTGCCATGAGCAAGAAGAACTCAGACTAGTCTTGAATCAGAGGTTGGTGCTGGGGAGGGAGGAGGAATGAATTGTTAATCAGGTTGGTCTGTATTTCTGAATCATAGAACGTTAGAGCGGAAAGAACCTTCTAACACAGAATACAGAATGTTGAAGCTGGGAGGGCCCTTAGAATACAGAAGGTAAGAGCTATGATGGTCCTTAGAAAGCAGAATATCATAGTTGGGAAGTGCTTTAGAGCACAAAATGTCAGCACTGGGTGGATCCTTAGAACACAGAATGTTAGAACTGGGAGGGCCCTTAGAACCTGGAATGTCAGGGCCGGGAAGAGCCTTAGAACACAAAATGTCAGTGCTAGGTGGGTCCTTAGGGCAAAGAGCATTTTGAGGCTGGATAGAAACATAGACTAGAGATCATAGAATGTCAAGGCTAGGGGGTAACTTTAAAACCAAGTGTAAGAGCTGGAAGGCCTTAGCTATTATCTCTTCCAACTCCCTCATTTCAGAGGAGGGGAAACTGAGGCTCCATCGTGAGAAGTGACTTGTCTATCAGGGTCACACAGCCAGCAGGTAACATTTGGGAAAGCCTAGCTCCTTCAGGTCCAGAAGGGAATCCTGACTTCCCTTGGAGGAGCTCAACTCCCACCCATTCCCACCTACCACCCTATCTCTCTTCACATAACTCCCAGGCAAAACAATAACTTTAACCAGACCCTCTCAGAAGTCTTCTCTCCAGCATCTATTTTCCCAAAGTGATTTTGTACTTTCTTTCTTTCTTTTCTCTTTTCCTGTTCTGTTCCTTTCCTTTTCTTCTCTGCTTTCTTTCTCTCTACCCTGGCTCCCTATAAATTAATTTCAGTCTGACCCTACTAGTGATTTTGTGTTTCTGAGGCTTCCTGGAGTAGAGGGAGAAAGAGGCTGGGAAGGCACCATGCAGGGAAAATCAAGTTTGGACCCATGATTACCATAAGAGGACCAGACCAAGCAGGAAGGGAACCCCAATTCTGCTATCCTGAATAACCATCTAAAGGTATATGCCCTGTGGTATTGAGGGAAGAGACTACCCAGAAAGGCTGAGATGGGGAAATGATAGAGTTGTCAAATCATAGGACATTAAAGCGCCCAAGAGACCTCAGAGATGTGTGATCCAAATTTCTCGTTTTGAAACTGAAGCTTGGAAGAGTGAAGTCAATTGGGTGAAGCCACAAAATAAGTAAGTGGTGTATGCATGAGCTGGAGAGAACACAAACTCAGATCATGTGATCACAGGACTTTAGAGCTGGAAAGAACTTTTGAGACATAGTTCATTTTACAGATAGGGAAACTGAGACCCACAGAAGAAATGTGAGTAACTAGTAGAGACAGGATTTGAACACAATATGTCTTCTGACTCCAAATTCAGGGCTCTTTCCCTGTCATCATCCTATCTGGGATGCTATTGCCTTCTTGGTATCTGCCTAGCTCCCAGGAAGGGGTCACTTTTCTCATTTTGCTGGCTGCCATATTGGAGTTGGGTCTGGGCTCAGGGCAAGGGGCGGAGGGAGGCACCTGCAGTGATGGGCCTCTGACTCCTGGATCTTTTCCCTGAATTAAAAAAGGCCACAGAGATGACCTCCTAGACAGTTCATGGTAGTCATAAGACCATAGAGATCTCCCCATACAATCACTTCATTTTACTGATAGGGAAGCTGAGGCCCAGGGAGGGACTGGCCCAAGGTAACTCAGCTAAACCAGAACAGAGCCCCCTCCACTCCCTAGCCCCTTATATTCCTACAACAATCCCCCAAAAGGTGGAATATCAACCTAGTACATCCTTGGAGGGAAACTGAGAAGCCCCTCTGTCTCATAACTGTTTGGGCTGCCACCATTCACACATTCATTGCTTTGAGTTAAGTCTTGCCCTATCCCTCTTGTTACAATAAGCATCTGAGGAAACAGTACGATGTAGACGGTTTAGGTAGCATGGTGAAGATAAAGGGAGAGAGAGCAATATAACACAGAGGCATGGTATAGTGGTAATATAGACAGACTATGGTACGTTATTGTTAGTCAATCATTTCAATCTAGTCCGACTCTTCATGATCCCATTTGGGGTTTTCTTGGCAAAGACACTGGAGTGGTTTGCCAGCTCATTTTACAGCTGAGGAAACTGAGGCAAACAGGGTTTTTGCACTCTGTCCATTGACTACCTAGCTGCCCTGACTGTGGTATAGACAGGCAGAATAATGTACTGACAACAGAAGTGTCAAACACAAGGTCTTAGATCAAAATGTAATGAGGCAATATTTCGCAAAATAAGCAAAAATACGATAAGACAGATAACATTACATTTGATAACTAAGTCAGCATGACTCTTGCAGGGATCCTCATGTATGTATAAGTGGCTTCTTTTCTGAGTTTGACACCACTGGTGTAGGCAGGGACTATGGTATAGATAGAGAGTGATATGATATAGACAGTTTGAATGGATGGAGGTAGTGTGGCAGACAAAGGTAGGATGGGATCACTAGACACTGGTTCAGGCAAAGGCAGCATGGCATAGGCAGAAGTAGAGTGGTAAAGACAGGGACAGAGTAGTGTGGACAGAGACCAACATGCCAGAAAAAGGCATTATGGTATAGGCAGGGGTAGTGTGGTACAGATAAAGGCAGTACTGTTGGCACAGGCATGGTCCTGTAGGGAGAGGTAGCTTGCTCTAGATAGAGACTGCCTGGTTTAGGCAGAGATAGATAGGTTCAGCTAGATGGTGCAATGGGTCAGGAAGGCTCCTCTTCCTGAGTTCAAATCTGGCCTCAGATACTAGCTACATGACCCTGGGCAAGCTACTTCACCTTGTTTGCCTCAGTTTCCTCATCTGTCAGGAAAAATAAGGCACTCCAGTGCCCTTGCCAAGAAAACTCCAAATGGGGTCACAAGGAGCCAGACAAAACTGAATAACAACAAAGCAGAATAGCATAGACTGGCAGAGAAATATAGGGAGAGATGCAGTTTGGTGCAGGTGGAAGAGCCCTCCCTCTCACAGGGAGATCTCGTTTCTGATCCCAACTCTACCATTAACTCTTTGTGTGACCTCCTTGGGCAAACCACTCCTTTTGTCAGGCCCAGGTTTCTAGAATGAGGGGCTCAGACTAGGTGAGGATCCCAGCCTAAGAACTGGCAAATAAATCTCTGGACTCATTGTCTAATCTATCCCATTTCCCTTGCGGGGTTTTAGGGTGGGGTAGAGGGGTAGCAATGGGCTTAGGGAAGGCTTGGGGGACCTAGGTCTGTACTGGAAAAACTGAGCTCATGCTCAGGGGATCCTATGACATGGGGAGTGGAAGAAGGATATAAAAGGAAGTAGCAGCCTCTTCCCTTTTACAAGAGGGAAGCAGTTCTGATGGCCATACCTCTCTCTCTTCACCTCCTCTGCCTCAAGTAGCCCGCAGCCAAATGAAGCTCAGTACCTAGGACCTAGGAGCTGAAGTATGGGGTGAACTGAGAGGAGAGCAGTGACTGATCTTAGCATAGTACCAGATAGATCATCAGCTGTTCCAAAGACAAGGTGTATCTCACCCCCCACACACACATAGTCTGCCACAGAATAATGATTAGGGATAGCAGTGGTCTAAGATCAGAGGCTCTGAGCCTCAGAGCAGCTTGGGACCCTGTCACAGACTGAACCCCAATCAGGCCCAGACTGATAAACCCTGAAACTGACCTCCTCAATCCTCCAAGAATTAAGCACTTATCAGGAGTGCTAGACATTGGACTAATAAAGTGGATGGTAATCAGAGAAAGGCCCCTCCCCCCCAAAAAACCCCCACTTACTCAGCCCCTGCCCTTGAGGAGCTTATATTCTTAAGGTGAATAATCAGGTACATTGTAGAGATATATCATCAGGGCTGGTCTGAGAATACCCAGGGTATATAATCTGGAGACCCCCCCCCCCCTTAAGAGATGTTTAGAGCATGTCCAGATTGCCTCCCATACATGGAGGGCTCTTCATCCCCTAACAGGAGCGTGCTAACCCTAAATGCGCACTTGCCTTCATCTTGAAAACTGCTGAGACCAAGCCCAATTACATTGTGCTCACTGCTCCTTTTTTGACATTCTTTCTGCTGTGTTCTCTTACTCATCTCTAATAAGCTTCATCCAGAGGGTGAAGACCTCAGTTCATTCACAGCTAGGATGCCATGAGCTGGACTGGTAAGAAAGGAAGGACTTCCTTCCCCTTCTCCCTCTCTTTTACCCCTGACTCTGAGAAATGGACCTGGGGGATGTTGGTTTCAGGCTCTGTGCCATTTGAAACCTCAGTTTCAGGTGCCAGAGATGATCCTCATGGGATTGGGAGTTTGAACCATGAAGGCCTTGGAGCCAGGACTTAGGGACAGCCAGATAATCCATCATGGAGGCCCCCAGAAGCTAGGGGAGCTGGGACCCAAACCCTAAGAGGGTTTTGGGATTTGGAACTGGATTAGCTATGAACCTAATTCCCTTTCCCTCCCCAGAGACTGAGGGACTACAAAGAAGGAGGGGAGATTATATCTCCTACATGTTGGGGAAATAAATTTGTATATTTGTAATTATACCTTTTAAAGTAAATATTCTCATGTAAAAGCTCCTATGTCCCCCTACAATTGAAGGAACATCGGTGGAGGCTAGAGCCTTTAGATCCACCAGCCTAATCCCCTTAAGGGTACCAGAGAATCCTGAGGAAGAGTAAAATGTAACCTACTTGGCATGCAGGCAGTCGGGGGTCAGGGTAGTGTAAGTGTTACATATGTAGCAAGCATATAAAGGTAATATGGATGGGGCAGGGGGAAAAAGATGACCAGAAAAGGCCTCCCCTGCAGAAGGTGAGATTTGGCCAGAGTCCTGAAGGAAGCCAGTGAAGCCAAGAGTCAGAGACAAGGAAGGAGAGCGTTCCAGGCATGGCAAAGATATCGAGAGACAGAATATTTTATATACTAATATAAAGTAAAGGACTACTAGTTGAGACTGTAATGGTTTGGGAACAGCCCATCCACACTGTCAGGGACATAGTTCTGAGCCTGTGGCCTACTGGTTGAGAGACATAGTATCACAGCATTTCAGAATTAGAAAGCATGTTAGAGATGATTCAGTCTACTTAGATGTTACCTACTTCCTTTATGGGGCAGCTAGGTGGAGTCATAGTGGATAGAGCGCCAGGACTATAATTAAAAAGCCTCTTCTTCCGGAGTTCAAATGTGACCCCAGACACTTACTAGCTGTGTGACCCTGGGCAAGTCACTTAACCCTGTTTGCCTTGGGTTTCCCCATCTGTAAAATGAGCTGGAGAAGGAAATAGCAAAATATTCCAGAATCTCTGCCAAGAAAACCCAAATGGGATCAAGGAAAGTTGGACGAGACTGAACAACAAAAATTTTTTGTGAAGTCTTGCTGTTCATTCTGATTCCCGTACCTTCCTATTGCTGTACCCTCTCCTCATTCAGGTTCCGTCTTATCATACCTGTGTGCCTGGCTGTTGTTGTGTTTGTCCTTCATTTTTGGAGAGGACCATGACATCAGAGAATGATGACATAACTTGCAGTTGACTTGTATTTGAGGGAGGGAGAGCTGTGTGGGTCATCCTCCAGAGTCATCTGGGTCCAGTGGCCTGATATTCATCAGGACAACTTGAGATGACCCGGGATGCAATGGGAGACCTTGGCCCTTTTAGTCTAAGGTCTTTTCAGGCATTCACCTATGTACCTGGTACATTCTCCTCCCTTCCCCCAACCTCCATTTTGACAGAGTATAAGCTCTTTGAGGGTAATGACTCTTTCCTTTTTTAAACTTCATATTGATAGCAACAGTATCTACCGCAAGGCTTCACACATTTTTGTTGTGTGTTATGTCTGACTCTATATGATCCCATTTGGGGTTTTCTTGGCAAAGATACTGGAGGAGTTTGCCATCTCCTTCTCCAAATCATTTTACAGATGAGGAAACTGAGGCAAACAGGATTAAGTGACTTGTCCAGGGTCACACAGCTAGTGTCTGAAGCTGGATTTGAACCCATGAAGATGAATCTTCCTGATTCCAAGGCCAGTGTTCTATCCACTGCACTACAAAGTATATTTTTAACAAATATCTGCCAAATGGAATTGAATTTTACAGAGGAAGAAACTGAGAGGCAGGAGAAGGGAACTTGACCAAGGTCACTCTATGTGCTCATGAGAGAGCTGGGATTTGAGATCCCATCTGTTGCCTCCTCTGCAATGCTGGGGCTTCAGGGGTGTCATCTTTTTCCAAAAAAGAAAACATATTCCCAGCATCAAAAGGTCTGGTTGTTGATTCAAAGCAGATAGACAGCCAAGTCAACTTTGTTGTTGTTTTTCCTTTCCAGTAGGGCATTAGTTGCCTGCATAAAATTTATTTTTCTTAGCATCTCCAGTAGAGTCCCCAGAGACAAACTATTAAAATTCTCAGTTCCCAGAGGTAGGAGGAGGCTAATAATGAGGATAATAATAAATTACATTCATTTAGGACAGTCGTTCTCAACTTTCCTAATGCCGTGACTCTTTAATACTGTTCCTCATGTTGTGGTGACCCCCAAACATAAAATTATTTTCGTTGCTACTTCATAACTGTAATTTTGCTACTGTTATGAATCGTAATGTAAATATCTGATATGCAGGATGTATTTTCATTGTTAAAAATTGAACATAACCCACAGGTTGAGAACCACCGATTTAGGATTTTATATTCAAATATGCAAGCGGATCCATGATCTTACATATACCAGAGTCCCTGCCATTGACAACCCATTCGTTCTGGGGAGAGGAGGTGTGCGGACTGGGCCAGGAGGAAGGGAATGAATCTCAGAGAACCACTTTACGTTTTTCTGTTTGTCTCTCTGGGGACTTACTAAGTCCTGGGAGGGATCTAGAGCCATTGGACAGAAGAGCAGACGAGGGCTGGAAGTCACAGGTCACTGAGAAAATTAGTGACTGAGTCCAGAGAAGGACTCGGGTGTCCTGCCCTCCCATTCATTGAGATTGCAACCCATTCATTTCTATTCCACTCTCTACCCCCTGACCATGTCCTCAGGAAAGTTCACCAAAGGCTATTCATCTAAGGTAAATGTTGGAGATCTTCCTGATTTCTCCAGACATTTGAAGGACTTTATGAATTAGAAAAATGGGTTCACATAAATTAAGAGAATATTAGAACATAGCACACAGAAGATCTGAAGTGAGAAGGGCCTTAGAACAAGGAATGTCAGGGCTGGGAGGGCCCTTAGAACACAGGATGCAAGAGCTGGGAAGGTCCTCAGAACACAGAATGTGAGAGATGGGAGGGCTCTTAGATTGTCAGAGCTGGAGGGGTGCTTAATATCAGTAGAGAGAATGTCAGGGATGTGAGGAACCTTAGCCATTATCTCATCTCATTCCGATAACACTAGTGAGGTAAGCAGGGTCACCAACTTGCAGTGTGACCTTGGGCAAGTTCCTTTCCTTCTCTGGTCCTCAGTTTCCACATTTTTAAAATGAGAAGGTCTGATTAGATGATCACTCTCCTACTTTCCAGTTTTTGACGTTCTGTGTTCTATGTTGAAAGTCTCTCCCAGCCCTAACAGTCCATGCTTTTAAGTTCTAAGGCCTCTTATGACACTGACTTTCATGCTATTATGTCTCCCCCCAGTTCTGACATTGTTTTAAATATTTAGTAATTCATTCAATGAGCACAATCTATGTGCCAGGCCCTGTGCTAAGATTTCATCCTGATCCAACGTTCTATATCCTAAGGTTCTTCCAAAGTGGGACCAACCTGCACATACCTTAATCCCAGCTGGCTGCCGTGGGAAACACTTTGTAAACCTAAAAGTGCAAAAGCAACGTGTCCGATTATTTTTCCTACTCTGAAGTTCTAATTCCACAATCCCGGCAACTCCATAGGAGGCCAGTTCCCACTTTAGATTCAGACAAAATTCAATTAACAAACTGAGCCAGAGTTACAGGATCACACAGGGAGAGGTAATGCCCTGGAAGAAGCCCTGGAGTGGAGGGCAGGACGCCTGAGTCCTCTGGACTCGGCCACTAACTTTCTCAGTGACCTGTAACCTCCAGCCTTCGTCTGAATGGCTCTAGATCCCTCCCAGGGCTTAGTAAGTCCCCAGAGAGACAAACAGAAAAGTGTAAAGTGGTTCTCTGAGGTTCATTCCCTTCCTCCTGGTCCGGTCTGCACACCCCCTCTCCCCAGGCAAATGGCTCCCCTTTCCTCCAGGGACACTTTGCAAAGGAGCCCCAGGCCCGCCCCCTCATCGATGCAAAGCCCAGACCAACGTAAAGCGGGTGGCTCTGGAGCCTGGGTGCGGGAGGGAGACGAAAACCCAAAAGCAGAAACAAACAACAACAACAAAAAAAACACCAACCCACTAACCCACCCCCTAACCGCTTCTCGCGGCCTCTCGCTTCAGAAAGTCCGGCCTCCACAGTAGGCTCTGAGAAGAGCAAGGAGGGCGGAGCCCGAACGGGCCGGGCCAGGGGAGGGGAGGAGAGAAGAGGGGAGGGGAGAAAAGGAGGGAGAAAAGAGGAAAGGAGGTGGGACCCTGCAAAGGACTAGCCAATCGGTCTGTCAATCAAGTCCGACGCACCCTCTCGTTGGATGATGCCCTGCGGGCTTATCATTCCATCTCCTAGTCCTCCCTGTGTCGTCATGCCTCCTTCTTCCTCTCTCCCTCCCTCTTGCTAAAGCTAAACTCACACGTGTTCCTCCGCTAAGAAACATAGTCCACTTCCCGCACTGCCCCTTACCCACCCCACCCCCGCCCCGGCCTCGCTCTCCTTTCCCCCTCCCGGGCCCCACATAGGCTCTCTGGTCCTTCCCGGTCATCATCTCGATACCCTCTTCCCCCTCTCACCCTTCCAGGGAGCTTATGGCAGGAACGGGTTCAGAAACAGAGGGCCGGGGAACCAGCCGAATAACAGACACAAGGAGTTTCTAAAGAAGCCCAAAAGAGTAGGGTAGGGTGTCTTCTAAAAATCACTTGTGGGTTGGTTCGGGGCTTTTTTTTTTTTTTTATTCAGAGGAAGAGGAATTCTCTCTGATTTTGCAAAATTCCCCCTCCCTTCCCCTCCTAGCATGAGAAAGCGCTAGTACGGGGCTCGGAGTTCGCGCCCTCCAAGGGCCCTGGGGCCATCTACCCTAGAGCCTGGTCTCACTGCAGCCCGCCTGCCCGCTCGCGGGGCCGCTGGACAGCGACGGCGGAAGGATACGAAGGGGTGGGAGGAGAGGAGGGGATCCGAGGCGGAGCGGTGACAATGTGGAAGGGGGAGGGGACGGAGACTGGGAGGGAGAGGTGGAGGTGGGGGCGGCTGGGGGGGTGGGGGGGGGAAGGGTTGGAACATGTCTCCTGCCGCAGGAAGATGAAGTGGTTACAATTGTAGCGGAGCCCTGGGGTTCCGGAGGGCTCGGATGTGAGCGCGCGCCGGCGGCTGCGGCGGCGGCCAGGGCGGATACATTGTAGCGGCGCTTGGAACGCGGCCCGGGAGCCCCGCGCGCCGCTGCCTCGCGGGGCCCAAGGCTCCCGCGAGCTACGGAGCAAGGGGGCGGCCGAGGGGCTGGGGGGGGAAGGGGGACAGAGAAAGGGACGAAGCGCCCACGCGCGAGTCGTCGGGAAGCAGCCGCCCGCGGGGCCGCGGTGCGGCGGCGGGGGGCTCAGGGAAGCCCGCCCGGCCAGACCCCACCGCTTTTGTCCACGCCGTCTTCGGGCCCGAGGAGCCGGGCTGGTGCAGGACCGGGCGGGCGGGCGGTGTTGGGGGGACGCCGCTGCCGCCGCTGCTGTTTCATGCCCCCGACCCTGGCTCGCAGCTTCCCGCCCGCCGGATGCGATTTCTTGCCGAGAAGGTAAACAGCCTGCGCCGGCTGGAGTGGGAGGTGGGGGATATTGGCTGGAAGTGGGGTGGGGGCGCACCGCACGATGCTGAGGACTTCCTCGCCCCCTTCCCAAGGGCTTTGTGTAGGCACCCCGGGCCAGAGCCGCGACAAAGTTGGGCTCAGTTATCTTTCCAGGAGAGGAAGTTTAGGGGACTCACGGTGCTTTGGGGAGTTGGGGGGGTTGTTGGGCAGAATGCTCCCCACCTCTCTCGGCCAGTCTTGCTGTCTGGCCCCCGTGGCTTCCTGGGGACTAGCTTTGGGGCACTGGTTGGGGGGAGGGGTGGAGGCGGCAGCTGGAGGGGACTCATTGTTCTGTTAGCCAAGTTTAAAGGGCCCAGAGGGAGAGGCTGGGTCTCCCCCCCCCTCCATATTTTAAAGGTGAGGAGGGAAAGAGTACGGGGTACTCTGAAAGACCGATTCCCCAGCCCCCTTTACCTCATGGCCCTCTTTCGTCCCCAAATGTGCGTATAGTTTGCTGAACTTTAGCGACTGGGATAGGGGATTGTGGGGGGGGGGGGAGGAGACGGGACAGGATGGGACGCTCCAACTTGGTCTGTTCTTCAAAGTTTGGTTGTCTTGGCTGGGGCTCATGTTCTTTCTCCCCCTCCCTCCTCCCCTTCCCTCAGAGCCCCTAAGCGGGGCCTGCCCCTGGTGGAGTGAGTGTGTAAGTGGGGCGGGGGGGGGGGCGGGAGGGAGGCGGAATCTAAGAGCTGGCATTTGCAGGCCCCGGCCCTGAGTTTGGGAACAGGCCTGGGGAGGGGGGGGGTGGGGAAACCCTTTTGTCTGAAGGCAAGAAGGTGCCTCTCCTAACTGGTGTCTCAGGTTGAAGTACATGGGGTGGGGGGAGTGAGAAGGGAGGGGGTGCGGGGGTGGGGAGGGGTACGGTGGAACATCTGCTCCGCGTTAACTCGGGGAAAGGCTTTCTCCGCTGGCATGCGGCGGCAAAACTGCTGTGAATGATTTCAGATTGAGGCATAACACGCCCCGGCCGCTCCATGGGCTTCAAAGGGATCCCCACCGCCCGGGCTCCCCGTGCCTTGGCCGCGGTTGGGGAGGTGGGGTGGGCGGGAGGAGGAAAGAGACTGGCAGAGGCTGTCTGAGCTCATCGATTTCACTTGTTCTTCCCCCCCACCCCGGACCCCCCCCCCCCTTTCCCTTGAGCTACTCCAAGTTAGCTTTTGAAAGGGGTCGGGGAGAGAAAAGTTATTATTCTCATTCATGAAGTTAGGGCTTTTTCTGGACTAAATGGAAAAGGTCAGTTTCTCCTTTACATTTCGCGTCTGAGATGGGGTGTTAATTTAAAAAGACTTCTCCGGTGACTTTTTTCTGGGGGGTCTTGTTTAGGAGCAATAGTGCTCCCCCCATTTAATTTTCCCTCAGCCGGAGTCAGGTGGATGGTTCTCCCCCACACCACGCCCCCCTTCTCCGCCCCCACCCCACACGCAACCCCCTTCTCCCTCCCTTTCTTGTTTTTGAGCGGGTATCCGCCCCCGGGGACCCTTGGGGAGAGTCGAGGACTGCTTGTCGAGGAAGGGGAACAATTATTTCCCCAGTTACCTTAAATAAGAAGCCTTTATTTGGCTTTTGTTGTTTTCGTGGGGAGGAGCAAATTCAACTCAACAAACATTTATTAAGCGCCGGCTGTATACTTGGTGCTGCTCTAGCCCCACTTAAAACCCTCGAGTACCCTTTCCCCTCCCCCACCGAAGAGGGAGGGAGGAGCCGAGTTTTGCTCGTTTGATATTTTTTTTAACTTTTTTTTCGGTGTGTGTGTGTGTGCTTGCGCGTGTGTTCGCGCTTGCTTGTGTGTTATGCACTTCATTGAAATTCGTCCTGACATCTGGCGCTGGGGGCCGCTCCGAGAAGGGGGAGAATTTTCGATTTCTACCCCACCCCACCCCCCCATCTTTGAGCCCAGGCTATAGGTGCAAAGACAGTTCCACAGTGCACGTCCCGGTTCCCCCCCCACCCCTACCCCAGCGTCTGCCCGAGGGATCCTGGAGTGGGAAGCAGCCTTAGTTGCCCTCTTCCCCCAGCCCATAATTCCGTTTCCCATTTCCGGAAGGAAAGCCCATACCTACAGTTCTTATTTTTGTAGTTGGATCTTCTGCTCCTGAGAGTTTGGAAAATTAATTTAGTAGTGGTTGGGTGTCCCTGCATTGTTCAGTGCCTGGTGGGCTGGCCCTTTAAGAGGGGGAAGGGCCCGACTGGCCCTTTAAGATCCCCCAAAGGCGATAACTGGCCCTCCACCCTGGACGTCGAGTGGCCCATATTTTTCCTTCCTCTCCTCCTTTCCTCATTGGTTGGTCGTCTTCCCCCCCCCCCAACTTCACCCCCAGCAGAGCTGGGAGGCTGGCAGCCCCCAAAACAAACATCAGAATGTGAACCTGAATGGGGAACTTGTTCGGCGCCTAGGGCGCCATGTGCAGTGGCCCCCAGCCGGCCCGGGGCCCCTTTGAGATGGGAAGAATTTGCCAGGGTTTTAGCGTTTACAAAACATTCATCTGTCAACGCCCCCACCCTCCGGAGTTCAGCCTTCTTCATTAAAAGCTCTCTGCTTTCTCTTCCCCTCCCTTCTCCCTCTATTGGTCTTCCCCCTCCTCATTCCCCCCACTTCTCTCCTTGTGTCCCTTCCCCTTTCTTGGTGGGTCTGTGTCTCTGCCCCTTCTCCGTGGATTTTGTCTCTCTAACCTCCCTCTCCCCCCCACACACTACCTCTGGATCTGTGTTGCTCCCCCCTCTTTATCTGTGAGTCTCTGTCTCTCCTCCGTGGGTCTGTGTCTCCCCCTTTTTCTCTATGGGTCTCTTTTCTTCACCCTTCTCGTTGGGGTTCTCTTCCTCTGCCCATCTCTCTGTGTGTCTCCCCCTCTATCCGTATGGGTCTCCTTCTCTCCTCCCCCTTTCTCTCTGGTTCTGTCTCTTCCCTCCTCTGTGGTTTTCTCTCTCCCCTCCTCTTATCTCTGGGTGTGTGTCTCTCTCCCCTCCTCTCTGGGGCTCTCTTCTCCCTTCCTCCTGTCTCTCTGTTTCTCTCTCTTTTCTCGGGTTCTATGTCTTTTCCCCCCTCTCTGTGGGGATGTATCTGTCCTTTCCATTCTGTGTATGTTGTTCTGCTGTCCTCCCTCCTCCTTGTGTGTGGCCTTGATTCACATCTCTGTCTCTGCATGTCATTCTCTCTCTCTTTCTGCCTCCCTTGGCCCTACCCTCTGTGTCTGTTTCTCTCCTCTCACTACTCTATCTCGCCCCCTTTTCCTCTGTTTGTTCACCTCTCCCCCCCTTCTCTCCCACCCAACACATGTGTATATCTCCTCCATCCCTCCCCCTCCCATCTCCCACAGTGTCTCCAGGCCCTCCGGAGCTGTTGCCGCTGTTGAGTCTGTGGGAGTATGAATCAGCAGCAAAGGATGGCTACAGTCGGGACAGACAAAGAGCTCAGTGACTTGCTAGACTTCAGCATGGTAAGCAGTCTTTGGGGGCTGTTTAAAGGCTCGAGGACCTGCTTGTCCTGCCCCTTCCCCTCCCCCAACTTCTGGGGCCCCTGCCCTAGATCTGTGCAAGGGAAGACCTTGAGGCCCTCCCTGCTCGCTGCCCCTTGTCACTTGTCCAAGGTAGAAGCAGGCTCCTAATTGTCCCCAGCCCCTTGTTGGGAGAGGGAAGGGAGGGGAGGAGAGCAAGTGGGCATGGCCTCCACCAGTTCCCCACCTCCAGAGGGGCAAGAGGAAAGGAAGACACAGGGAGTAAAAAGTCAACTTCTTTCAGGGGACAACTTGATTGCCTTCAGCTCTGAACAACCATAGCACCCACTATCCTTGGTGCTGTTCTGTCCAGTAAAGAAGTGTCCTGTCCCCTACAAGCCAAATATAGCTGAGTAAAACTGTTCCCTCTTCTCAGAGAACGCTCCTGAGGGCCTTCTCCCTGCCTTTCTTGCCCACAGCCTTTTGCAGGCTACATTCACTTAAGGGTTCAAGAAGGAAAGCTATTTATTCAAGAAATTCACATTTCTCCCCCCCCCCCCCAAAAAAAAGACCTCATCAAACTCTTCCAGTTGCTGTTAAAGTTAGAACATGGATAGATGAGTGTGTGTTCTGGAAGAGAAAAGGTGCTCAGATATGGTGCTTAGAGAGATCTTCTGGTTTTGGGACCCTGCACCCCTTGGGAAGCCTGTGGTTGGACTCCTCAACAAGGTTTTCAGATGCAAAAAACAAATACCTAGAATTACAAAGGCAATCAGTTCTATTGAAATACAAGTTATCATCTTTTTTAAGTTCATAGACCCCAGGTTAAGTACCTTAGTTTTGGGGGAAATGAGGCATAGAGGAAGGAACATGACTTGGCCAAGATCATCCTGGCAAAATCGTGGCAGAACTAGGCCTGAAACATATGTCTCTGCCCAATTTCCCCAACTCCAGGTTCTTTTCACTGCCTTCAAGTATGGGGGGCTGGAGCCTAGGCAGAGGCTGCCATTTCAGAAAGATAACATTTTTTGCATGAAAATGTTCTCCAACCTCTGTGGCTTATTTCCAAAGTGTCTTTATAAATCTGGCTGATACAGAGTTGTTTGCCCGTTGTTTCCCCTTAGACTGGGAGCCCATTTAGGGCAGGGCCTATCTTTTGCCTATCCCCAGCACCGAGTACAATGGCTGGCACGTAGTAGGTGCTTAATCAGTGGCTATTGGCTGACTATAGAGTCTGAAAGAAGGCTGGTTTGGTTGGAAGACAGATAAGGTGGATGTTATACTAGTGACCTATGGCTGCCATCCACTCCCCCACTCTTTTCCAGCCACTTTTCCCCCAGGTCCTCTTGACACCCTGGCCATTCCATTCATCTCTCCTTGCATCCTGACTGGCCCCCACCACCTGGCAAAATCAGGAGCTAGAGGCTGAGGGAGGCTTCAGGGAGACCTGACTTAAGATCTTGGCTTTTGTGTACGTGGGCAAATGACTTGTCCTACCTGAACCTCAGTTTCCCCACCTATAAAATGGGAGACAATAAACCCTAATTCATAGGGTTTTTGGGAGATTCAAATGATTATTTAAGGCATGAAGCATTTTGGAAACCTTAAAAACTACATAGATGAGAGGGCAAGTTACTAGGTGGCTCAGTGAATAAAGTACTGGCTTTGGAGTCAGGAGAACCTGAGTTCAAATCCAGCCTCAGACACTTACTAGCTGTGTGACCCTGGGCAAGTTATATAACCCTGACTGCCTCCAAAAAATTAAAAGAAAAAAAGCAAAATATATAGATGTCAGACATTCTTGTTAGTAATAGCAATTTCAACAGTTATTGGTTGTAGAATGAAGGCAAGTCTGCTGACCTCAGTTTCCCCATCTGTAACAAAGGCAGTGTAGTGCCGTGGGAAGATCACTATAGTCCAAAGATCAGGATTCAGGTCCTCCTTTGGCTACTCAGATGTCCTCGAGCCAAGAGGCCAAGATGGACAGAGCACGGGACTTGGCATCAGGAAGACCTGAAGCTGACACTTTAACTAGTGGCGTGACCCTAGGTGAATCACTTTACCTCTGTTTGCCTCAGTTTCCTAATCTGCAAAATGGAAACACCAAACTCTTTGTAGAAGTTTAACTTAGTATTATCAGACCATCCAGTGGAACATGCTCATTTTTATTAATTCTGGGTTATCACCACTGTGCCTCATTGCTTCTGTAAGAACCTTGAAGGCTCAGGTCGTCTCTTCCTTATTTTCTTGTCTTAGCATAGCTCTACACATGACTGATGCTTAATCATTCCTTTTTTAAAATCTCTATTTTATAGAGGAAAAAAATGTTATATGGTAAGGGTAGAGCATGGAAGTGACTTGGCCAAGGTCACCCAGCAAGACAGTGGCAGAGCTGGGGATAGAATCTGGGGCTCCTTGATAATTTCCCAGATTAAATCCAGTTTGACCTGAAACATTAAAAAGAAAAAGAAATCCACATAAGCCTCTCCTCTTCTCAGAAAAAAGACCTACAAGGAAAGCTGACTCCACTTGGCCTCCGGAAAGGCGAGTGGTATTTTTAAGGCCACTTTTTATTTTTTTTTTCTGTGCTTCAGTAATCTGGTTTTCTATTCAGAGTTGTTTTGTCAAACTGAAATGTCCCAGGGCATCAGCCCATAACAGGCATGGGTGGCTGAGATCACAGACTTGGAGCCATGCTGGACTGACCAGGGGCCCCAAACACTAGCCAGGTCCTATCAAGAACATTCTTCTTTTGCCTAGTTCTTAGCAACAATTGGACCTGATGAGGCCCGGGGTTAATAAAACCCCTCTACCTCTGCCTATTGGGTCAGACCAGTCAAATAAAGTATTCCTTGTCCTTGGTCCTGTGAGTTCAAAAGTGTGGCCTCATCTATTTGTCAGAACCAGAAGGGACCATAGAGCACAGAATGTTCAAAGTTAGAAGGGAGAAGAACCATAGAGACCATCTGGTGCAACCTTCTCATTTTGCAGATGGGAAAACTGAGTTAGACAAGATGATTGTCCTCAACCATGAAGAAATGAGGGCCTATCTCTCACCAGGGTTGGTGTGATGAGTGCAGGAGATAATATATGTAAAAGTGCTTTGCATACCTTAACTTAGGATAAAGAACTTGGCCTCTGACACTGTATGACTCTAGGCAAATCACTTGACCTCTCTGATCCTCATTCTTCTCATCTTTAAAATGGAAATAATATGGTACCTATTCTTATTAGTGACAAAACTGAACCTGAAAAGCCTGGGTTCCTGACTCTCTAGCGTAGGGTTTTTTCTGCTGAACCCAATTTCCAGTTATGTTATGATGTGAAAATTTGGGACATAAAAGTAGAGAGACAGAGTACAGTTTTGAGGACAGACAGGCAGAAGGAGAGATAACACCCAACTGCCTTGCCTCTTCCCTTCCTACCCCCTAGAACAGAATAGGGGAAGGCTGTGGGGAGGGAGGTGGAGAGGTTTTTTTTTTTGATGTGTCTCTGTATGAGAGAGACAGAGAGAAATGACACGTCAGCTGGGGGCCCCACAGCCCATCCCCTGCCACAAAGCACAGCGAGGGAGAGGGGAAGGAAGAGCTCACGTGGCTACCAGGAGCTTAGGGGAGGGATCCCAGAGTGGGGGGCCTGGGTGTCTTCCAGGACCGCCCCTAGGAGATGTGTGGGTGGGCAGAAGGTTGTAAAGCAAGTCTATAAATAGCATGGGGGCGGAAGCCCCCAAAGCAAAAAGCATACCCCAAAAAAAAAAGGGCTGCCAGTGAGACAAAACAGGAGACAATGCTCAGTGAACTCAGGTTCATTCATTTGAACCCAATTCTACACACTGGCACCTCCGAGGCCCTAACGGCCAGACCCGCTGTGTCAGGGATGAAGGGCCCTGTTGTGAAAAGACTTGGCCTCAAGGTCAAGAGACCTTTTCTGGTTCTGCTATCTGCCTTGCTGTGTGACCTTAGGCAAGTGATGCCTCCTTTCCCAGTCTCAATTTTCCCCATCTGTAGAATGGAGGCATTGAATTAGGTCTGTTAAGCTTCCTTCCAGTTTCAGCATCCTGTGGCTGAGCTATCCCAGAGTACAAAGAAGAAGCCTGATACACAATCGTTTTGGTTTTGGTTTTGGTTTTTAACCTTAGAGGGCCCTACTCAAAATCATATAGAGTATAATTGAGGAATCCCTGAACTGGAAGGCAGGAACCTTCATCTGGAAATAACTTTGTGGGGTGTCCGCAGAGAGATAGTGATAGATTTAGAACTAGGATTATCTGACCCTAAAAACACAAAGTGTCAGAGCTGGGAAGGTTCTTAGAACACAGAAGTCAGACTTGGTGGGAAGGGACCTTAGAAGGCTGACTGAGAGCTGGGAATGACATCAGAACAGTGAATGTCAAAGCCAGGGGGAAGTTTTAAATAAAAGGTGTCAGAGCTGGGAAGGCCTCTTAGAGCTCTGGTTCCCAAGCCCCGCATCTTGTGTGTGTGGGGGGAGGACTGAGGCCCAGAGAGAGGAACTGATTTACCCAAGATCATCCTACCTCATGTAAGTGGGTGAGAGGGCAGAGGCCAGCTCTCCCCACTCTTACTTTAGGACCCTTTGTACCACCCTGTGCTGCCTTTTGGTCTAGATAAGAACCATATCGCTTACTTTAATTGGTCAGTCACTATTTCTTACTATGCCCAGGTCTATCCTGACCAGACCCTAGTGGGGGGAGTGGAGGAGACACCTCAGTGTGAAGCACCGTCCCTGCCCTGCCAAAGGACTGAAGGAGCATTAGCTATGTGGTTGGAAGGGGGATGCTGTAAGATCCTGAGCAGGGAAGCCTCTCCTCTTGGGCCTGGGTTACCAGAGAGGCCTCTAGGTAATCACATTCTGGATTGGTGGGTAGCTAGCAGTCTCACAAAATCCTGGACTTTGAAGCCAGAAAGGCTTTTACAGAGTTTTGGGACCAAGATCTTTTCACCTTCTTTTGTGCCTTGGATCCCTTTGGCTATGAGTCTGGTGAAATATATGAATGAATGCCTAAGGTTTTTAAATGCATGAAATAAAATTCCTAGAATTTTTTTTCCAAGAAAACCAAGTATTTTAAAACAATTATTAAAATATATATACATATATATTTATAGAGCCCAAAATAAGAGCCCCTGATCTAGTCCATCCCCTTCCTCATTTCATCTTCCATTTTACAGATTAGGAAACTGATGCTCATATTTGGGAAGAGACTTGTAAGAGTCAGACAGGAGGTCCCCTGCCTCCAACTCCAGCATACTTTCCCCTGGATCACTTTGTTGCATGATCCCGGACAAGTCACTTGACATTGTTGACTCTCTTTTGTCTTCTGTAGAATGGATGTTATGGGGAAGGTACTCTGGGGGAACCATAAGGCATTAGAGGAGAATGATCTGTTGGTCTCCTCAGAGAATTTGAAGGCCCCTTTGAAGACTGGATCAGACTTAGGGGAAGCAGGAAGGTAGCCACTCCCCTCCCAGCAGGGGCGTAGTCCTTGGGGAAGTAGGCTGGTAGCTGTGGCAGGGGAAGGCCAGGAGCCCACAGAGGCTGGAACTAGAGCCTGGAGGCCTGCAAACACCAGTGTCTGGCCTTTCATTGCCCTTTAAGGAGAGGCCTTAGCTGAGGTGTCTCTGTCCACTAACTAGCTCTTACAGACCCAGGTTGTCAGACTTCATCTCAGTTAAAAGAGTTGTGGGCTTGAGAGTCAAGAAGAGCTGGATCTGCATCATAGCCCTGACATTGCATAAGTCCAGACATATCTCCCATCCTCTCTGATCTTCAGACTTTTCTGTGAAATGAAGATCTTAGAATGCATAGAAAAAGTGCCTAAAACTCCATGATGGTTAGAATCCATTGAGTCCACATACAGGAATCACTTTGCAAACTTATAAACTCTCAAAGTGAGAGCTTTTCTGCTAAGAGTGGAAAAGTCATGGCCTAGTGCAGGAGTGGGGAACCTGTGGCCCTCTTAAGTCCTTGAGTGCAGGCCAAATCCAAAAGGATTCAGTTAAAGGGTAGCACTTGAGGACCTAGAGGGCCACAGGTGACCTTGAGCCCACAGGTTCCTCACCTCTGGCTTAGTGGATACAGGACTGGCCTTTGAGCCCAAAAGATCTGGATTCTAGCCCTGCCCCTCACTCATACTGGCCATGTGTGGGATCTTGGGTAAGTCACTTACTGTGTAAGTGTGCTGTAGGTAGCTCCCGAGACTACAAGTTACGGAGGAAAGAATGATTGGCTTTGAGAGATCTTCCTATCCAGTGACATCCCGGGGCCCAGACGCTATCCCTTTTTCAGGAAGCAGACTCCCAGCCAGGGCCCCCTCTCTTCTAGCTGCTTACAGGAAGAGGGATCTTAGCCCCAGAAGAATGAGTTGTTTTCTCTCGTTAGGATTTTTTTCAATTTTTACTGGTGCTAATCTGCTTAATTTTTGAGGAATTAAAATACCCATGCAGGTTTTTGTTTTTTTTTTCAGGTATCAAGGAGACAGGGAATAAAGGGAGGATGGGAGACAGGCTAGGCCGGGTCTCATCCCTCCGCTGGGTTTCTATACCGGTTTTCCATCTACCTCCCCAGCCACCCCCCACCCCTGCCTTCTGCTCAGACCCCTTTAGTGCCTCTGAGAAGCCCCCAAGGGAGGCCTCTTAGCCTGGAGTTTTGAAGCATCTCTCCTTTGCCTCCCCCCAAGTTTGGCCCCAACCTCCCTTTCCAGTCCCGTCAGAAGACCTGGATTGAGTCTCCTAGCAGCTCAACTCCTAGGATACCTGCAGCTGAGGGCCCTTCCAGCCTGATGTCTACCATCTCTTTCTTCTTCACTTCTTTACATGACCAAATCCTCTGCTTTGTCTTTACCAGGCCAGTCTCCCCAATACCTCCCCATCCCCCATACACACACCCCACACGTTGTGAGGAAACTGAGGCCCAGAGAGGATTTGCCCAATGTCACACATCAAGAAAGTAGATTGAAACATGTCCTTGCTGAACTCTTTCCCACCAGAATGCCTAAAAGAGACCTTAGAAATCCATAGAATGACAGGCTCTCAGCAGGAAGGGGTCCCCAGTGTCATCTGGTTCAACAAGATTCCCTCCTCTGGTTTCTTTGTTCTGCTTGAAGGATTCCTCCAGTAATGGGGAACCTTCACGAGTTCCAAGGCAGCCCATCCCAAGTTTGGGTAGCTCCCAGCAGTTGGTGGTTTTCTCACACATGGAGCCTAGATATTCCTCTGTGGTTTCTGTCTGTTTCTCTAGCCTTCTGCTCTTTAGGGCCAAGCAGAACAAGTGGGATCCTTCTTTTTCATAGCAACCCCTCAGATATTCAGGTCCTCCTGACTCCAGGGCTGGTGCTCTATTCACTGCGCCACCTAGCTGCCCCTACCCCTCAGATATTCAGAAACAGCTCCCATCATCTGGCTGGGCCTTCTCTTCTCAGGCCCTGGACCTCATGTAATGGCATCTTCCCACTATCCTGGTTAGCCTCCTGGATATATTCCACTTATCCTTCTCTCTGTAACTTGTTGCTCAGGATTGGACACAGTTTTCCCGGCAGAAGACTGAGGGCCTGACCACCCCTCGCTCCATTGTCAACACTGGGCATTTTACTACTGGCTACCATTGCAGCAACTGTATGATGGCCATATCTTGTGACTGACTCAAGAGACCGTTAACTCTCCCTAACCTTTTTCATGGGAACCTTTGCCGGGCCATGCCTTCCCTTCTGGTTGGTTGAATCCAAGTGTAGGACTTTACATGTTTGCCTATTAAGTGTCATTTTATTTAGAATCAGCCTATCCATTCTAAGGACAGCCAGGCAGCACAGTGAATAGTGCCAGGCCAGGAATCAGGAAGACCTGAGTTCAAATTCAGACTTTGGCAAATCCCTTAACTTTAATGTGCCCCAGTTTCCTAATCTGTGAAATGGGAATGATCAGCCCCTCCCTCTCAGGGTTGTTGTACGGGTCAGATGAGAGATTTGTAAAAGTGCTTAGCATGGCACCAGTAGGTGCTTAATAAATGCTTATTACCTTTGCCCTTGTTGTTGTTGGAGATTAAAGTGTTTATAAATGCCATGCTGCCAAGGTCATATCCATAGCAGTGGAGTTCCCAGAGACTTCCTTCTAAGTTAGCATTGACCTATTAATGATTTCTCTGGGTCCTGCCTGGTTCTGGTTCTGAATCTGCCTCCCTACCATTGTTTGGTCTGTATCTGGCCATATTGCCCAGAAGTTGGTCCTGAGTCACAGTACTTTGTTGAAGACCAGGAATGCTGTGGCATTCCCCATTGTCTAGAAAAAGGATATTAGATTAGCCTGACATGACCTATTCTTTTTTTTTCTTTTTGGAGGGAAGAAGGTAGGGCAATTGGGGTTAAGTGACTTGGCCAAAATCACACAGTGTGCCAAGTGTCTGAGGTCAGATTTGAACTCAGGTCCTCCTGACTCCAGGGCTGGTGCTCTGTTCACTGTGCCACCTGCCGCCCCAATATGACCTATTCTTGATGAAGACATACTGGTTCTCTAGGAGGAATTAAAATCATTGAGCACCTTGTTCTCCTCCAATGATTTTCTGTGACTCACACTTCTGGGCCATGAGTATAGGAGGAATGGAGACCCCTTAGACTCAGCCATAATCCCCAGCATCTTTCTTTTTGGGTGCAGCTCTGGGCCCTGGGAAAGAGGCTCAGGGCCGTAGACCCAACTCTGCCACTGATTTTGCTAAGAAACATCAGACTAGTCTTTTCGTCGCTCTTGGCCTCAGTTTCCCCATCTATAAAATGGCAGGTTTGAATTCTAATTGTCTGTAGTATTTTTAGGCTCTAAGATCCAACATTATAGTTTTCTTTAAAAGTTAAGCCCCAGATTAAAAAAATTTCTTTGGGGGTGGCTAGGTGGTGCAGTGAAGAGAGCACTGGCCCTGGAGTCAGGAGAATCTGAGTTCAAATGTGGCCTCAGACACTTAACGCTTACTAGCTGTGTGACCTTGGGCAAGTCACTTAACTCTAATTTCCCTGCCTTCCGCCCTCCCCCACCTATACCAAAAGCTAGTCCCACGCCTAAACAACAAGGTCTCACCCAAATTTCTTTCTTTTTCTTCTCTCCACTCTCCATCTTCCTCTCTCCTCTATGTCTTTCTCTCTGTTTTCTAGATGTTCCCGTTGCCAGTGGCCAATGGAAAATCCAGGTCCACCACGTTGACCAGCACTCAGTTTGGAGGCTCAGGTATTGTGATTTTATTTTCCTTATTTTGTCAGATATTGAAATGTGTTCTGTTCTCCACACCTGCCTCCACCCCTGCAGCCCGGCCCCTTGTTTGGAGTTACTGATGTCTTTATATCTTGTCTTTTCCATCCCCTGGTCTCTGGCTGTCTGGCGATCCAACTCCTGGAACAATTTTTTAAGTTGGGGTAAAGAGAAATCAGTAAAGGAACCATGAATATAAGGAAGCTTGTGGCTTCCCAATAAAGAAACTGGGCCTTCCCTAGGAAATTTCCAGCCAGTTCAGCCTTGGAGAAACGTCTCCCATTTGGCCCCCTACTAAGTGATCTCCAGGTGTCTTTGCAGGGGCTCTAGGAAAGCTGCTGCTTTGGGGTGGAGGGAATTGACATGGAGGATGGAAAATTGTCCTAGGGACCTGTTTCTCTGCCCATAGATCAAGGCCTAACGGAGGGAGAAGACACAAGTCAGATCTCAAAGTCCCATCCATATTTGTCCCTATAGGTGTTATAATAGGTTAAGGACCAAGAAAGAAGGAGGCTGGAGTCCTGTGAAAGAGCTGATTCCTCCCTGCATTGATTATAGGTGGGGAAGTGGCTATAACATGTGGGCATGGAGGTGGGGAATCTTAAGATCAAAGAAGAGGTAATTCCTCAGAGGACAGATAAATTTCAGAAGGAAATAAATACCTGGAACCTAGACGGAAATGAATGCAAAATCATGCAGGTAGAAACAGAAATCCAAATGAAGAAGTACCAGATAAGCAGAGAGATGGCTGGGCTGGGTAGCATTTCTTTTGGAAGTGGGGGAAAAAAGATCTGGGGGTCCTAGTGTACCTTAAGCCTAGAATGAGTCACTGATGAGGTACATCTGCTTCAAACATGTTTTTAAATAAAACTAACATAGCTTAGGTTGAACTAATAGGAATATGATATTCATGAGGGATGTCCTAAGTCCTGGTCAGACCCCAGTTGGAATATCATAGTCATGTGTAGGCATCACACTTTAGGAGATGTTCACAAGCTGGAGCTCATCATAGAGAAAATGAGACAGAAGACTCATGCATATTTAGGGTTAGTGTGGAAGGAATTCCTGCATCAGGCAGTGGGCTTGAGAGAGCAGTAAGTGAGAGAGCTTCACTTTCCCCAGTAGTGAGACAAGTGGTTTTAGCTAGTTGGTTCCATGTCCCAAGGACCCTTCAGACTCTGACATCCTGGGTACTAAGGGCCCTCTCGCCTGTGACATCCTGGGTTCTAAGGGCCCTCTCACCTCTGACATCCTAGGTTTTAAGGGCTCTCTACCTCTGACATCCTGGGTTCTAAGGGCCCTCTCACCTCTGACATCCTAGGTTTTAAGGGCTCTCTACCTCTGACATCTTGGGTACTCAGGGCCCTCTCACCTCGGACATCCTGGGTGCTAAGGGCCCTCCACCTCTGATATCCAGGGTTCTAAGGGCCCTCCACCTCTGACATCCAGGGTTCTAAGGGCCCTCCAAACTCTGATATCCTGTGTTCTAAGGCTCCTTCTAGCTCTGACATCCTGTGTTCTAAGGACCCTCCCAACTCAGACGTTCTGTGTTCTGTGGTCCCTTCCATCCTTGACATCTTATTCTAAGGCCCCTCCCAAGTGTGATATTTTGTGTTTTAAGGTCTCTCACATATTTGACATTCTGTGTTCTAATTTTCCTTCCAGTTCTGGTACCGTGGGTTCTAAGCTTCTGACTGTGATATATAACATAGCTTTGTCCTGCCCCTGCAGTGTGTCTGCAAGGCTGAGTTGGCTGGATGGATTTGCTGTACCTGACCCCGGGTGGGTAGAGGCTGTCTGGCCACATTAGGGAACCATTAGGTCAGCATGGCCTCAGGGGAAGGTGCCTTTCAGTCCCAACTGCTGATAACCGGCACTGTACCCTAGGGAAGCCGACACTGGACAGGATTGGGAATCAGGGCTTGAATTTGAATCCCTGTTCTGCTGCTTTTCTACCTGTATGATTTTGGACAAGCTGCTTGACTCCCTGGGCTTTAGTGGCCCTCTTTTCTAAAGCTATGAATTAATAATCTCTCACATCTCTGTAACTATATACCATCTCTTTTGCCCATAGCTACCTTGTGGCATAAATGTGGTTATCCCCATTTTAGAGAACAGAAAACTGATACTCCAAGGGAGGGTGTGACTTGTCTAATCTGATCTGATACTGGCACCGAAAACTAGGGGGATCCCTAAGACTCCTTCCATCCCTGAATCTTTTTTTTTTCTCTGGGCAAAACCAGAATCCCCCCTAGTCTTGACAGGTTTGGTTTCTGAGGTCCTCATTCCAAAAGTCAGTCAACAAGTACTCATTAATTAAGAAACAGAAGAAGTTCCTATGCTTGAGGAGTTCATGTACTAATGAGGAGACAGTCTGGAAGTCCCTAGGTATGCAAGCTCTATAAAGTGTAAATGGGAGATGTCTTATCAGGAAAGGCAACAGCAACGGGGGAAAGTGGTGTCCAGGGAACGCCTGCAGAAGGTGGGATTGGAGGCCTGTCTTGGCCTGAGACGCTCTGCTGGCTCCAGCCCCAGGTGATCAGACTGATTGAAGATCTTTGCCTTTTGCTGGGACTTTGTGGTCTTCCTACTTCCTGTTGTATTTGCTCTGTTCTCTGGATTTCGCAGGAGTGTGTGATGAAGGGTTGCCATGGAAGGCCTCCCTTTGATCAGGACAGGCCCTTTGGCTAAGTTTGTAAAAATGCCTCTATTCGGTCCCGCTCCTCACCAGCTCCCAGAGCCCAATAGTTAACCTCTGCATGCCCTACAGGCACGTCCTCCAAAGCCCTTTCCTCCCAGCTTGGTCTTTGAGCTCTGGGCAGAGATAAATATTGGAAGGTTTCTTGGCTTTGACGCCTCTTATAAAACTTTGCAAGAGGAGTCAAGAGGTCATAGGATGTCAGATTTAGAGCTGGGAGGCACCTGAAGGGAACCAAGTCCAACTAGCTTGTTTTACAGAAGAGGAAACTGAGGCTCAAAAAGGTTTTGTGACTTGTCTAAGTACTGTCAGAATTGGGATGTGAACCCAAGTCCTCTGTTCTCTTTACTGAAAACAGGAATCCAAAAGCAGCAGCAGGTTGGGTTCTGGGAAGGAAAAGGTAGGGGAATCACAGGCTGTTTCTGCTGCCTGGAGGAAGGGGTGTTCACCGCCCTGCCAGGTAGCATTCTTTCCCTTTCCTGAGCCTCCTCACTCTGCAGAAGGTGCTAAGCCAGCCAGAGAAGTTCCACTGTGCAGACGAAGGGGAAGGAGCCCTGGTAGCTCCCTCAGAAGCTGCGCAAGAAGGGAGTTTGCGGGGCCATTTGGAGATTAACTGAAGAAGGGAGAAGCATAGCCTTGGAGCTTTCCCTTGGAGTCAGGGCCTTCCAAACAGTGAGCACAGCCTCCAATCTGAGTCAGTGACTTCAGAAGCTCCTGATGGATGGCTCTGGTTGACATTTCCCTATCACCAGGGCAGCAAGGACGTAGTTTGTTTAAGGGAGGGAAGCATACAGTTGATTGGAATGGGAAGGCCCCAAGGCTACCCTGGGAATGCAGGCACAAATTTTGAGCACAAAATATTGCTTTTCAAAATCTTATGGTTGTTTTTTTTGTCACTGACCCTACCCAAGACAGACAGACAGACACACACACACACACACACACACACACACACACCCTCTTCCCTTCCGTTCAACTGTAATCAAACTATGAAAAGAACTTTAAGTCTCCGGATCCTAGAATATTTGAATATTAGTGTTTTTCTTAGAATATTGGTTTACTCAGATTCTGAGCTCTTCTTTAATGTGGGGAATAAGGGGGGATTAGCGGGAGAGGGAGAAGGTAAAACGCTGAGTTTGAGTTTGGAGAGGCCTGGGGGCAGCTGGCATTGCTCTCCTGGCCCCAGGCAGTGCCTCTGTTTCTGTCTGGCCTCATGATGACTCTTCTACCTCCACCCCAGGGGATCATGGTCTTTTCTATGACCAGGACCCCTTTGGCAGTCAGTCTGGTAAAGCCTCTGGAGGTCTCAGAACCGTGCGTGTTGCCTACATTTGTGATGCTAAATTTCCATTAGCTAGTGAAAATAAAGTTTTGAAAAGAACTTTGAAGAAAGGAATAATAGTAATAGCATCCACCACAGATGCTTTGAGGTTCGTGGTGATCTCAGTCGATCCTCATGATAATCCTGTAAAGTGGTACTGTAGTAGGAAGTATTATCCCCATTCTACACAAGGGAGGGAAGTGACTTGCCCAAGGTCACATGCTTACTAAGGGACTGGGTTCCAGCTGCCTGGCAGAGTGTTCTTTCCCCTGGACCCCTCAAGGCAGGAGGGCTCAGAGTAAAGACTTAACATCTCTGAAGTTCTCAGGGCACATATACTCCATTGCAGACCGGGACTATATCTTACCCATCTCTTATCTGTCCAGTAGCTTGACAGTAGATAGACACTCCCATGTTCAGTACTGATCCAGAGTGCCCAGGAAGGAAAGCAGCATGTGGCCAGGGTAGGATAGCATGGTACCTCGTGCTTGTTGACATTTTCTGCTGTCTCTGATAGGGGTTGGGCCAGGCGAGGCCAGGGGTCCCTTGGACACCTCTCTGGGATAAGTCCTTAAGAGGACGTGATCAGCACATTACTACAAAGTGATTGCAGGGCATGCTGTAGGTTCCATGGAAGCTGCATGGAAGGGGACTCGGGAGACGGGTTTAACACTCGCTGTGTGACTGTGACCAAGTCACTTTCTCTGTGAAATGAAAGGGTTGGACTCTAGCTATCTCTTCCAGCCCCAGGAGTTAGGGGCACAGTGTCCCCCTACATCTGGAAAATCTGTGTCAACTGCTTTGGCCCTCCCCTTGTACCAGAGAAGAAGTCTGAATTTTTTCTTTTTCTTTTATGGGGTGTTTCTTATTCTCAAATTTGGGTTGAGATTATGCAATACTATATGTATATTTTGTGCGTTTCTGAACTTTTTCTGTGTCGTCTACTGGCCTTTGAGTGTCGTCTGAGGCTTCCACAAAACTCCCCCCAAATTCTCATTTAATTTCTTATACCGACTTGAGATATATCACAATGGGCAGTGTTGCCATGTGGAAGGGATAACTGTAATTGGCACCAATGGTATTCTTTCAGTTCTGGTGTTAAAGGTTCTAAAGTCATTTATAGTTCCAGTATTCTATGTTCTAAAGGCAAAAATTGTAATGAAGTCCCAGCCTAAACCTTGGCATTTCAGTAGGTTGCAGAGGTCCTCCTTGCATACTCAAAGGCAGCTTAGAAAGTTCTAATACTCGGCCTTCTAAGGACCCTCCCAACTCTGACATCCCATATTCTAAGGGCCCTCCCAGTTCTGACATTCTGGCTTCTAGAACTAAGTACTATCCCATCTGGTACCAGAGTTCTTAGAAATACCTCTGTGGTGGAGGCAGGACTGACTTTTATTGTTCCCACTATACTCATGGAGAAGGCCAAAGGGTAAGCTACTTGCCAGGGCCACACAGAGTTCATAACAAAGCTGGGACTGGAGTTGAAATTTCCTGTCTCCTGGTAGAGGGCGTCACCCATTGTGGGCACTGTCTCCTGGGGCACCGTGGGGAACTCCTCTTCCCCACCCTCCCACTCTATCCCTGCTACTATAGTTTGATTCCAGAGATAGGACGAAAAGGAGCCTTGAAACTGTGCATCCCTCCCTCCCTCCCAATCTCGGGCCCCCCCCTGAGGAAGCAGCTCCTTCTCTCTAGTGTCCCTCCCTGCCAAGGCCCAGGATTAGGCCCTTCTTCCTGGGAATGGCACCTTATAAAAAGGTATTTTTCTTCTTCCCTCCTCTAACCCTTACTTCTCATTAATCCTGCCCTGGTAAATTGTTGCCCTAGGGAAATCGGCTCCACCCATCCAAAGCCAGAGACAACTCTGGCTTTTTGTGTTCTTACAAGCCAGGCCTCCCACATCTGGGAGCAGCTGGGGCCTGGTGGCTGCTCAGGGTGGGGCTTGCCCTGGGCCCCTGGTGTCCCCCTGGGTGAGAGGAGGGCTGCCTGTCCTTTGGGGCACGTTCCCCTTGCACTGCCCATGCTTATAGCAGAGCTCAAGGAAGAGAACTGCCTCCTGGGAAACCTGGCTACCCTGGCTTGCTTTGGCCTTACCTGTTCATCCCTCAAGAGAGATGGTGGAAAGGATTGGGCTAATTATTTCTCTTGGAGCCTTGATTTCCTCATCCATAAAATGGAGGCAGTAATGCCTGCTGACCTGATAATTAGGTGACCACTGGCAAGTCAGCTTACCTCTCCTGAGCCTCAGTTTCCTCATTAGGTGTTTGGAATATATGATTCTTGTAAGAAAAGTACTGGCTCAGCCTTGTTACAGAAATGTGAGCCGTTATCTTTGCAGACTCACAAATCCGTTAAAATGGCCTTGGGCCTCTTGGGAAACCAGGGCAGGAGGGGAATAAACATCTTTTTTTAAGTGCCTGCTATATGCCAGGCACTCATTTGATCCTCATAACAACTTTGGGAGGTAGGTGTTATCATTATTCCCCATTTACAGTTGAGGAAACTGAGGCAAACAGGTTAAGTGACTTGCCTAGGATCACACAGTGAATAAATGTCTAAAGACATCACTTGAATTAAGGTCATCCTGACTCTAAGACCCAGCTTTCTTTTTTTTTTTTCCTTTTTTTTTTTTCCTTTTTTTTT
>CM053587.1:310613657-310633633 GCA_028646515.1 Pseudochirops corinnae | reverse complement strand
GTTCTAAGGGCCCTCCCAGCTCTGACATCCTGTGCTCTAAGGCCCTCCCAGCTCTGACATCCTGTGTTGTAAAGGCCCTCCCAGCTCTGACACTCTGTTCTAAGGGCCTGCTCCCAGCTCTGACATCCTGTGTTGTAAAGGCCCTCCCAGCTCTGACACTCTGTTCTAAGGGCCCTCCCAGCTCTGACATCCTGTGTTCTAAGGGCCCTCCCAGCTCTGACATCCTGTGTCCTAAGGGCCCTCCCAGCTCTGACATCCTGTGTTCTAAGGGCCCTCCCAGCTCTGCCACTCTGTTCTAAGGGCCTGCTCCCAGCTCTGACATCCTGTGTTCTAAAGGCACTCCCAGCTCTGACATTCTGTTCTAAGGGCCTGCTCCCAGCTCTGACATCCTGTGTTGTAAAGGCCCTCCCAGCTCTGACACTCTGTTCTAAGGGCCCTCCCAGCTCTGACATCCTGTGCTCTAAGGCCCTCCCAGCTCTGACATCCTGTGTCCTAAGGCCCTCCCAGCTCTCACATTCTGTGTCCTAAGGGCCCTCCCAGCTCTCACATTCTGTGTCCTAAGGGCCCTCCCAGCTCTCACATCCTGTGTCCTAAGGGCACTCCCAGCTCTGCCATCCTGTGTCCTAAGGGCCCTCCCAGCTCTCACATCCTGTGCTCTAAGGGCCCTCCCAGCTCTGACATCCTGTGTTCTAAAGGCCCTTTCAACACTGACATCCTGTGTTCTAAGATTCCTCCCCAGGTTTAACATCCTGTGTGTTCTAAGGGTGTTTCCAGTTCTGATGTTCTCTTTTCTAAGGGCCTTCCCAGATCTGATGTTCTAGATTCTGTTCCAAGTGGTTCTCCCCCCCCTCCCCCCACCTCTTGTTCCTGACTGTGGCCTTGGACCAGGCTCTCTGGACCAGGAGCCCCTCGACTGGAGTCAGACTCCTGGTCTGCCTGGGAGCCTCTGCTGAATGACCCTAGGGATCCCCTTTGGCTGTTACAGGGTGAGCGAGCGATCCCTTCCTGCTTCTGCTTCATGGGGCCCAGGTTAGCATGGGGGTGGGGGAATCAGTATACTTAGAAACAATAAATGGCTGAAAACTGAGACTGGAGCTGCTGCTATTATTGTTTCCAAAGTCTTTCCCAACCATGACTTCATTGATTCTTCTCTTACAATAATACTATGAGGGAGGTGGGACTTTTTAGACCTATTTTACAGCTAGACAAACTGAGGCACAGACACCAGATGGGTGTTCATGCACAGGTGGCCAGCCTAGGCCTGGAACCCAAGTTACCTGCCTCCCTGGACAAGGCCCGACTCCAAGCCATGCCCTCACACAGATGGGATCAGTGGGCCCTGGCGTGGGCCAATGCCCCACCCTCTCCCTCGTGCTGTGGCTTCCCCACCCTCCTGGGCCTTGGGCCCCAGGCCACCTTGCCTCACCAGGCTAGGGTGGGGCAGGATGGCTGCATCCCAGAACAAAGCGGCTCATTCTCCAGGGGAGTGGGCTGGAGGCGGCTCTCCTCCTTCTCCTGGATTACTCAGAGGCAGCAAGGTACCCTGGAAAGGGCATGAAGCTGAGGCCCAGAGAGGGGGGTAGTGATAACCCATAGTGACATAGGTAGAAAGGCATTGGCCACCTTAGAACCTGACTCCTCTGCTTCCCCCCGCCTCATCTTCCTATCCTGTACTCTCCACTGAGCCAAGCACGACCACAAGCAAGGCTGTGTGGTGTGGAGAAGTAAGCTTTGCCTTTGGAGTTGGGCGACCTGCTTGGAATCCTGCCTTGGCTGTATACACACCACCAGTGTGGCTCTGGGGGAGTCCCTTCCCTTCTTGAGGCCTCAGTCTCCCTCATCTGTAAAAAAGAGGGGCCAGGACTAGGTGATCTCCAGAATCCTTCCAGTTGTGAATCCTTTGATCTTGGCCTTGCTTGAAGCACCAGCCTTGTGGGCCCCTGAATGACCTCAGCTCCCACTCCTGCCCCAGTGACCTGACAGGGCAGGAAACTCATGTCCTGCTGATTAGCAAAGGGCCTGATCGCCGAGCCAGGGCTGAGGACTGATGCCTGGAAGAGAACCCCCACCAAGTTTTTCCCATTTGAGCCCAAGAACTGTTGCTCCTGGAGAAAGGCAAATGATGGTTCTCATATTCCTGAGCAGTGAATATTGTGACCATGCAGGGAGAGGCCTCAGAACATAAAACATAGAATGTTAGAGCTAGGAAGGAACCTTACAATCAATCAGTAAACATGAAGTGCCTGCTATGTGCCAGGCCCTGCTAAGTGCCGAGGCTACAAAAAGAGGCAAAAGACAGCCCCTGCCTTCAAGGAGCTTACAGTTTAATGGGGGAGACAATGTGCAAACAAATCTGTACAGAGCAAGCTACGGATGGGATAAACAGAACATAATTAACAGAGGGAAGGAGCTGAAGAATGGATCGTAGTGGAGAGAGACTTGAGACAGGCAGACCCACCTGCAGGCTGTTGCAGTGATCCAGACTTGAGGTGATGAGGCCCTGTGCCAGAGGGCTGGCAGAGTCAGAGGAGAGAAGGGGGCATGTTGGAAGGATGGTACAAAGGTGAACTGACAGGTCCTGGAGTACAGAGCATTGGAACTAGGGGGACCTCTAGGATATAGAATGTTAGAACAGGCTGGGACCTTAGAACGTAGAATTTTTAAAGACCTAATAACCAATAAGAGAGAAAAAGCTAAAATTCAGCAAGGTTGAGTGACTAGCCCACAGTCATGTAGGTAACAGGTGTTTTGGAAAGAGTTCTAGAGTCTGAACTCGTAGGTTCAAATCCCCACTCTGCTAGTGACCAGCTCTGGGTTCACTCGTCGCTTACCTCCCTGGGCCTCGTTGCCTTGTTTCTGAGTGAGAGCAGTCCAGTCGCCCATGTCTGAGCTTGACCTTTGGCATCTGTACAGATTTGTCTGTTGGGGCTGTTCCCTCGGGTATGAGGTCATCACAGTGTGTGAAGACTGACAGGGCTCTGCTTTTGCTTTTCCTCTTGTGTCTCATTCTTCTCTAAAATCTCCTTGGGTTCCTACTCTCATTTGTTCCTGATCACATCGTGATATTCCAGGCTCGGATATTTATCGGCCACTGTTTTGTCCACCACTTGACAGTTGGTGGGCATTCAGGTTGTTACTGGTTTGTCATCATTACAAAAATTCCCAGCATCTTTTTTTAAAAAGCCATGATGTCATTGGTGTAGATACAGATCGTGCCTCTACAGATCTTCGAACAGTCTTTATTCCTGCTCCTCTGACTGGCATAAATTGCCAATAATAATGTGATTTGGGGGAGAGCTGCTCGTTATTTTTATAATTTGTGTGGGTGCATATATACATGCATGTGTGTGCATGTGGGTATGCTAGCAGGGACCTCCCCCTTATATGTGTGTGTGATGGCAGGGGTCTCCCCCTCCCCTTTACATGTCTATCTGTGACTCCCCCTTCTTCCTTCTATGTGCAGGTGCTGTCAGGGACCTCCCCCTGACCCCTTATATGTGTGTGTGATGGCAGGGGTCTCTCCCTCCCCTTTACATGTCTATCTGTGACTCCCCCTTCTTCCTTCTATGTGCAGGTGCTGTCAGGGACCTCCCCCCGACCCCTAATATGTGTGTGTGATGGCAGGGGTCTCTCCCTCCCCTTTACATGTCTATCTGTGACTCCCCCTTCTTCCTTCTATGTACAGGTAGGTGCTGTCAGGGATCTCCCCCGACCCCTTATATGTGTGTGTGACGGCGGAGGGCTCGCTCCCGCTAGCAGGGGCCTTTCCCTGGCAGTGCCCTGGGAGTTCAGGTTTTCCCGAAGCACTGTCTACATTGGCGTTTCATCCCTTTTCATTCTGCTGCTTTGGTTCATGTGAAGTGGTCCTCAGAATTGTTTTAGTTGGCACTTCTTTAGTTACTGGGGAAGTTGAGCATTTTTCAAGTGATTATTTTCAGTTTGTAGATCTTTTTATAAAGTACGTTCCTTTATTTCTTTTACTAAAAGAATATTTTCTTTTGGGGAGATTACTGATGACTTTTTTCAGTTTTTACATTGATGTCATGTGGTAGGCTCTCATCCCCACCCCAATAGAAACACAAAAGTCTGTTTGAGAAGACTAGTAGTTACCTTGGCCATGGAAATGTGGCCTCCCTTGGGGCCTGAGGGCCAGAGACAGGCCCCACCCCCAGCCCCTTTTTCCTTTTTATTTTGTTTGTCTTGTTTGTATTGTGTAGATCTAGGTTTTTGAATCCATCAACCTTGTTTTCTGTAATTTCTTGTTTAGGATCATAGAATGAGCCAGAGCTGGAAAGGATTTCAGAACATAGATTGTTAGGACCAACAAGGATCTTAGAATACATACTGTCAGAACGAGGAATTGTATTAGAACACAGAAAATCATGGATGGTGGGGCTCTTAGAACCCATAAAGTCAGAGCTGGGAGGACCCTTAAAATACAGGAGGTCAGAGCTGGGAGGGCCCTTAGAACCCAGAAAGTCAACTGAGAGAGCCCTTAGAACACAGGATGTCAAAGTTGGGAGGGCCCTTAGAACAGAGAGTGTCAGCTGGGAGGGCCCTTAGAACACAGAATGTTAGAGCTGGGAGGGTGTTAGAACACAGGACGTCAGAGCTCAGAGGGCCCTTAGAACACAGGATGTCAAAGTTGGGAGGGCCCTTAGAATAGAGTGTCAGCTGGGAGGGCCCTTAGAACACAGGATGTCAAAGTTGGAAGGGCCCTTAGAACACAAGATGTCAGAGCTGGGAGGGCCCTTAGAACAGAGAATGATGGCAAGGTGAGGGATCAGCCTTATAGAGCACATTGCCAGGGAACCAGATCCCACAACGCACCTGAGTTTTGTCATGTCTTGGGCCGTCTCTGAGCAGCGCTATAGAAGTTCAAAGTAAGGATGTTGCTGACTAGGGGGAGGGAGAGATGATATTTATAGCCAGGTACCACAATCATCGTGTTCCCCTGGACCTCAGGTTGCCGGGCGTTCTGAGGGCCTTCTCGGGAGCTGGCACAGCCACCTGACCGAGGCCCTCAGGCTGGGCCCCACCCCCCCCAGTCACCCTCTGACCCTGAGGCAGGACACAGGAGCCTTTTGTCCACGGCCCGGTTTCCTCACCTCGCTCATGGAGGCGAGCCTGTCAGCCCACAGCCAGGGGATGCCACATGGGTGACGCAACGAGCCAGCCAGAGCCAAGGACAACAGCAGAGGGAAGCATTATTTGTGCCAGTGCTTGTTGATGACCTTCTTTGCTGGCCTCTGTCCCCATGCCCCAGATCACATGCAGGGGGTGGGGGTGGGGGCCTCCGGCCTCCCTTAGTGGACCCAGGCTGGAGGGAGATTGTCCTGGGGACTGGAGAAACGAACTTCTCACTCAAGCACACTTCAGGTAGTGCCACGGATGAGAAACTGGTGGAGTACTGAGGGCACTGTGGCCATAGACTCCAGATTTTAGGCTAGAACACAGCATGTTGATGAGCAGATCCAGTTTTTGAGATCATAGAATGGAACTGTTAGCTAACCAATGCAGAACCTTGGACTGAGGGCTAGGAGATCTGTGTATGCCAGTGCCCCAGTGTGACCTGAGGAAGCCACTTTCCCTCTCTGAGCCTTTGTTTACCTTCCTGTGATGTCGGAGGATTAGACTAAATGATCTCTAAGGGCCTTCCCAGCTCTGACACTCTGTGTTCTAAGGGCCCTCCCAGCTCTGACATCTCATGTTCTAAGGGCCCTCCCAGCTCTGATATCCTGGGTCCTAAGGGCCCTCCTAGCACTGACATCTTGTGTTCTAATGGCCCTCCCAGCTCTGACATCTCATGTTCTAAGGGCCCTCCCAGCTCTAATATCCTGGGTCCTAAGGGCCCTCCTAGCACTGACATCTTGTGTTCTAATGGCCCTCCCAGCTCTGACATCCCATGTTCTAAGGGCCCTCTCAGCTCTAACATCCTGTGTTCTAAGGGCCCTCCCAGCTCTGATATCCTGGGTCCTAAGGGCCCTTCCAGCTCTGACCTCCTGTACTCTAGGTCTCTCTTAACATTGATCCTTGCTGGCCTAAAGACCTGTCTGGAGGTAACAAGCTGTGGTCCTGTGACTGTCGCTGGCACTTCCTCTCTAGGTCCTGCTTTGTGGCCTGGATTCTGTTTTCTCCTTTTGTGTAATGGATGCAATGGTTAGCGTGTGGGCACCTGTGAGGCACCTGCAGTGTATCTGGCCACTCTGTAGCTTCCAGAGAGCTGGATTCTCTCACCACAGCCTGTCAAGGATTCTCTCACCACAGCCTGACCAGGCCAGGTGTCATTCCCATTTTGCAGGTGAGATTATTGCCGCATCTCCCCAATTAGGGGTGGGTGGTGTCCGGCTCAAATGAGATGGACATAAAAATACTTTGAATAGCACGGGGCATGTTGAAAGTGTGAGCTGACGTTCGCTGAACAATGGGTTAATTTAGTGCTGGGCCAGGGCTGAGACAGCAGGGTTGTACTGAGGCTCCAGTGGGGACCCTACACAATTCAGCCTAGGGAGGGGCAGCAGGGGCACAACTCTGCTCTTTATCCCCGTGTGTCCTTGGGTCAGCTCCCTCTCCTCTCTGGGTGAAGCTACAAATAGAGAATCATTAAGGTCCTTTCTAGCTCTTAACTGAGCCCCAAATACCAAAGTGACCCCCCAGCTCAGCCCCCTGATTCCCTTTTTGCTGGAAGGCACCATACAGCTGAGGTGACCTGGCCTCCATCCCCTGCACAGGCCAATCATTCTGCTGCCCCTAGGGAGACCAGTGGGCTTCTGACCCAGGGCAGGGCCTTCTCCTTCCTCATCCCTGCCCCAGCTCCAGTGCTAGTGCGTCTGGGAAGCCTCCTCTGGCCAGCCCTTTGGACTCCTTTGACCCAGTGCATGCAGCCCAGCTTGAATCTGTCTGAGCCACACTGGCCTATGGTTATCTGTGTTTCCTCCAGCTAGAGCAGGGCTTCTTAATCTGGGGTCCACACCCTCCCAAGAGGTTTATGGAAAGATTTCAGGGGTTCTCTGAATTTAAGCTGGTAGAAAAATTACAGCTTTATTTTTATTAATTTCTCACTGCAATTAAGTATTTTATTTTCTTCAGTCATCTCAAACCCAAATTCTGAGAAGGGGTCCATAGACTTCAGCAGACTGGCAGAGACATCCAAGACACCAAGGAAATGAAGAGGCACAGAGCTAGACCCTGGACTCCCTGAAGGCAGACCCCTGCTGGGCTCTGGGCCTGCTCCTTTACCAAAACTTGCCATTAACTGACAGGGGAAGATCTTGGGAGAAACATTGTTTAAATGTGTGCTTGTAGAAGGGGGCGGGGGGTGTCATAGTGTAGCCACTCGGCCTGCCCTTTCTTCTCTGAGCTGGCCAGTCCCTCCCAAAGCCAGTAGACAGAATGTTAGCTATGACACCTCTTGACCCCAAACACACAGGGACTTCTCCCTCTAGAACTCTGGATCCTCTTGGAGAGAAAGGAACTTCCCTGGGCCATAGGCTCCAGGGCAGAAGCTCCAAGTTCCCTTTCTGTCATCTCTGAGGGCTTGTCTGTTCTCCTCTGGTCACTTCTGGCAGTGTGGTGATCACTGGCTGTCACCTTGCTGCCTTTGTTTGGACACTTGGCCCCTGGTGTGTAAGGTCTGAGGTCATTCTCTGTTCTCTGTGGGGGGGTGCCCTTGCTTTCTCTTCTTCCCTGAGCTGTTTTCAGCAGAGACTCTGATTTCTAACAACATTGACCCCAGGGCTGGACACATGGGTTAGGTTTGGGAAGACATTCCAAATCTGCTCAAGTTTTATAGACTTAGTGGGGTGTCCTCCAGAGTCAGGGAGGAGAGGTGTATATTAGAATCCTACAATTTCAGGGAGAGTCAGACATGGGGCTGGGCTGAGAAAGCCGTCTGTGTCTTTTGGGGCTCAGAAGCTAACATTCAGGGGAAAGAGCACTAGATTTGGAGTTGAGACCCACTTATTTTTGCTACATACTGGGTGACCTCAGACAAGTCACTTGCCTCTGATCCTCAGTTTCCTTATCTGTAAAATGTGGGGGTTGGACTAGATCAGCTCTAAATCCTCTGATCCTAAAGTGTTTAATTACAAATCCCACTTGACGTTGTTGGAGGGGTAGGCAGCCTTGGTGATCAGAGCAGCTCAGAGCAGCAAATCGGCTTATTTGCTAACTGTTTGTCAGGAAGCTTCCAGTGGGATTCTAGGCAAGCCCCTGTCTCGGTGTCACCCAGAAATCTGCAGGAGATGTTGGAGGTGAGTGTTCCTGGAGGAGGGCATTCAGTGCCTTGCACAAAGGGAGCCCTTCTCAGCTCTTCCTGTTCTTATATGGAAGGAGCCGAGTGAGAGAGACCGGCCAGGTTTTCCCAGTTTCCTTTCTCTCCCAGAAAGAATCAGAGCTGTGAAGGGCCTTAAACCATATCTGGAAGAACTCAACCTACAACGCATACTGTGTGTGTTATGGGCCCTGGGCATACAGAGACAAAAAATGAAACAGACCCTGCCCTCAAGGGGTTGACATTCTATTGGGAATGTGGGAATATATGCAAAATAAATATGGGCTAAGTTCATGAAAAGGAGGCACTAGCAGATGGGGAGGGGAAATCAGGGAAAGCATCTTGTAGGAGGTGGCAGTTGGGCTGGGCTTTGTAGGAAACAGGAACGAGGAGGAAAGGCATCCTAGGCATAGACAAAGGCTCTGAGGCGGGTGTGGTGTATGGGGAACAACAGTAAGACTAGTGTGGCTGAGGGGGAGGGAGTAATGTCTAATAAATCATGCTGGAAAGGTTGATTGAGGCCAGGTTGTGAAAGGTTTTAAATGCCAAATGGAGGAATTTGGATTCAGTCCTAGAGGTAGTAGGGAGCCATTGGCGTTAATACAGGGGAGGAGTGACAGCATCAGACCAGTGGTTTCGGAAAATCATTTTGGCAAATGTGCCAGAGGATGCATAAGGGAAGAGGATCCATTATGAAGCTAGTATGACGTCAAGGCAGGAAGTGACGAGGGACTGATTTGGTGCAGTTGCCTTGTGAGTAGAGAGAAGGGAACAGACGCCAGTCTTGGAACGTAGGATGTCACCACTTGGACGGATCATAGAAAACAGAACAAGATAAAGTATCTGAAGTATAAGAGCATTTAGAGGATAGTTTGTCAGGAGCTTTCGAGTCTAAAATGTCAGCACTAGGGGCTCTAGATCATAGAATGCCAGTAAAGCTGTTTCTAGTCCAGCTCCTTTTAAAGAGGAGACATGGACACCCCTGTGCAGCTGCTTGAATAATGAGTGGGTACATTTGGGGCTCCTGGGAGCTGTTGGCCAGTTGGGTAGATGTTAGCTGAAGGGCCATCCTCAGACAGGGCTTCAAGGATCAGATGCTGAAGCCAGCCCGACCAGCACACGTTTGGCTGGTCAGAGCAGGGTGGCATCTACTAGGCTCACAGCCAGACCAAAGTGGACCTTGATGTTGGCAGGCAAGGCGTTTGCTCATCTGGCATCTAGAAAATCTTGAAAAGAAAAACCGATTGCTCTGTAAACATTTTTCTTTCCTCTTGTCTGCTCACCTCTTTTTCCTTCTCTTTCTTGCCCCCTCCCCCAAGTTAGAAGCTATCAGCTTAGATACCAGAGACTCCTGGGCCCCTGTCACTCCTCTACAGGGAGAACCCAGCAGGCGTCATGGCCAACCTGATGAGGTGAGAAGCCTCTAAAGTAGTCCCCAGACTGAGCTAGACCCATTCTTTGTACTGAGTCTGGGCTGGGCTGTGCCAATCCAAGGATTATCGTATATCAGCTCTCTTTAGTGCTGGCATTTAAAAAAAAGAGAGAGAGTAAAAAAAATTCCACTCTGACAGCTACATCTTATTCTATTAGTACATTTTAATTAGAACATGAGCAAGAAACGCATTATGAATATTCATGACCTGAGTTATTAAAATGCATAATTAATCTGTGGGGGTTTTGATTTTAATAACTGTATTAATGGGAGTGGGGGGAGGAAGTCCCTATTTTTGTACCATCTGAATAGGGAAGGAGGCCTGCAAGGTTTGGGAAAGGGTTTTTTTTGTTTGTTTGTTTGGTTTTTTTTTTTTTGCTCCTTAAAATGCAAGTTCGGTCTTAGCCTCCCAGGACTATGGTTCAAGCAGACAGCACCTGTGGCAGGTGTGGGAGATGAGGGCCAGTCAGCCATCTTGCCCAGGCTGACAGCTAGCTTCCAGCGGACAGCCTGGGGGGCTCTAGCTCTGGTCTTGGGGCCTTGGCCTGAGTCAGTGACAAGGTTGCTGCCCCATTTACTCTGCCAGAGGAGAGAATGGGGAAGGGGCTGAAGGAAGCAGGTTAGAGCCAGGGAGCCAGAGCCTGGGGTGGAGGGGGTTGGGAAGCCAGAGGTCAGGGAATGGAAGAAAGGTACGGAATCTGAAAGCCAGTTCAGAAACCAGAGGTTTCACCCTCGGGCCAAGGGAGTTCAAGAGCCAGCACTGGGGAGGAAAAGCAAGCAGGAGGGAGGCTCGTGCTGCTGAAGCCCAGGGTTGCAGAGCTGGGAGCAGAAGCTTTTGTCTTCTGCCTCTGATGGGTGTTTGCTGGGTTTCTGAGGATGAATTGCTTTAGAAAACACATAAGCAAAGCAAAAGTTGATTGTGGGAAGTCAGCGGTGGGAGAATTGGCAGCGTCCCCCAGTACCCGCGGTATTATTAGAGCCCCATCCTGCTCCGCACCATAATCACATTGGAAATTTTTGATTAGAAAACAAAATCTAAATGAGAAGTATGAATATTCATTAGGTGTGGAGATTAATATGCATAATTATGCAAATTAGACAGCAATTAAACACCAATTCTCTGGGGAAATGATTAACACAAAGGCACCGAAATAGAAGGATGTAATTTGAAAGAAGTTTCTGGTGAAATGAGCAGTGAGCAGCGCTGGGGAGACAGATCCAGTGTGTTTGCTCTGATAATCGGCTGCCAGGGGAGGAGAGGGCAGGGAGCTTTCTCTTCTTCCCCCAAAGCCCTGCAGAAGCCCTGACTCGGCTGAATGACAAGGATCTGGAAGGGTGCTTAAAGGGTCGGGCGTCCTCACTTTGTAGATGAGGGATGGCAGTCCTAAGCAGGGGTCACAGGGCAGCTCAGTGTGACCTTGGTCAGATCACGTTCCTACCTTCATCTCTGAAATGGGCGTACAGTGCCCTGGCCTTCACCTTAGGGCTGGGGGTGCATCTCTGGATGAAAAGGAAAGGGGCCGGTGTGTGTGACCTTGAACCCTATAGCTAGAACGCCTTGTCAGTGGCTTGGTCCTCTGATTCTTTCTCCAATCAGCCGTTACCATGTGTGCTGTGATAACGAGGGTTTGTCTCCCCAGCAGTTCTAGACCCCCGGACTACCCACAGTCCCAACCGTGACCCCACCCTGGGAGAGTTGGGGAGGAGGAGGGGGGAGAGTCAGGCCCAGAACCCAGAGCGACCCTCCTCCTTTCCAGTTCTGATGACAGTCTCTGTTCCCTGTTCCAAGCTGCTTCCTGGTTCTGATGTTCCATATTCCTATTCTAAAGGTTTTTGCTACCCTGATGACCCTTGTTCTCTTTGCTCATGCCCCTTCCAGTCCTCACATTCAGGAATTGTAAAGGTGACCCTAGGGAGAGGAAGTGGGGAGGGGGGTGCGTCACATCATAGGAAAAGGTAGAAAAATGCTCTGGAGGGTCCTTTCCTGAAAACAGATTCTCCAAGAAGAGTCTGCTAGCCAGGGTGTCAGCCTCTGTCTTATCTTTGCTGAGTGCAGGGTGTGGTGGTAGCCCTGGTAAATGGTGGTGGGAGGCTAGGGCTGAAGGCAGATTCTGAGCCAGCCAGGAAAGAGAATTCTGCCCTCCCCTCCCCACTCACATGTGTGTGATCTCTCTCTCCCTCCCCCCTTTTCCTCTCCCCCGCTTCTCTCTCTCCCTCCCCCCTTCCCTCCCTCTCTCTCTCTCTCTTTCCCTCTCTCTCTCCCTCTCTGTCTCTCCCTGTCTCTGTTTCTCGCTCTCTGTCTCTCTCTCCCTCCCTCCCTCTCTCCCTTCTCTCTCTCTCTCCTCCCTCTTTCTCTCTCTTTCCCTCTACTCCCCTCTCCCTCTCCTCTCTCTCTCTCCTCTATCCCCCACCCCCTTCCTTCTCTTCTCTCTTCTTAACCTCTTCCCCACCCCTCCCCCTGCCGCACTTTCCCATTGCTCTAAATCATGATTTGAAGCAACACTTGTAGCCTCAAGACCAGCCAGGGGCCCATTTGTCTGACTCTGGCATGGTGCTGCCCCCCCTCACCCCCAACAGGAGTAGAAACTGAAGAACTCTTAACCTAGAATTCTATTCAAATGTTCTTTGGCCTTTAGTCCTGGCTCTGCTAATGAACACAGGTACAGAGACAGGAAAGTCGGGTGGAAAGGTAAGCTTGGTTTGACCATGGGGCAGCCTGGGTTTGGGGTTCACACTCTGCTCCTTGTTTGCTGAAGGACCTGAGACAAACCACCTCCCCATTCTGAGCCTCGATTTCCTCATCTCTAAAATGTGGATAACAAATAGCACTCATGACCTCATTGGAAGGTTGTAATGAAATCTCTTTATAAAGTGTTATGGGAGTGTCACCTGTCAGTGTCTAAGCCTCAGTGTACTCATCTGTGAAATGGAGAGAATAAGCCTTGCCAAACTTCCTTACCAGCTGTTGTAACCAGAATTCTTTGAAATCTACTAAGCACTATAGAAATGGAGTCTGTCTTGAACCTCAGGGTCCTCATCTGTGAAATGGGGAGATCAGTCCTAGCTTTGCTGACTCCTTAACGGGGTTCTTAGAAGCACAGCTTACATAGTGTTTTCAAAAGTTGTGCAAATGTGAGCCATCAATTTATTTAAAAATTATTGATATTTTTCATTTTTACATTACTTTCATTTCTAAGTATATATTCTTCCCAAAGAACTATTCCCCCATAATGTAACAAGAAAAAAAAATAGAAAAGGAAAGGGGGAAACCAGCAGGAGATCAAATCAAATTCACAAGCAAATTTGCTAGTAGGTGGGATATTCCTCTCCCATAGTCTCCCACTTCTACAGAGAAACAAAGGGGATATAACTCTTCTTTGGTGCTAAACATGGTCATTATAATTTCACTGAATTCAGTTGTTTTGGTTTTTTTGTTTTCCTATTTCCAGTATAATCATTCTGTGTGTGTGTGTGTGTGTGTGTGTGTGTGTGTGTGTGTGTGTGTGTGTGTGTTTCCCCCTGGTTCTGCTTACTTGGCTTTGCGTCAGTTCAAAGAAGTCTTCCTACAATTCTCTAATTTTCCTATTCATTGGTTATTAAGGTATAGTAATATTTTATTATATCCATACCCAACAAGTTGTTTAGCCATTCCCCAGTGGTTATGCATTTATTTTGTTTCCAGTTCTTTGCTACTATAAAAAATGAGAAGCTGTTGATTTCAATTTGGTTTTTAAAAATGTTGTTAAATAGCTACTGCGTACTAAGCACTGTGCCAGACTCTAGCGTCCCAAGGACAAAAGACAGTCCTTGCATTCAAGGAGCTTATGCTCTACTGGGAGGATACAACAGTTATACAAATAAAGTAAAGTGCCAAGAAAATGGAGGGGTGGCAGCTGAGAGTTGAGCCTTAAAAGAAGACAAAGATCCAGTTGAGGCAGAAGAGTTGAGATGAAGTCACAGCAGTGGTCAAGAGAGTGTGTGGAGTCTGAAGAATGACTGATGGTCTAGTTTGGTTGGGACTCTACTTGACAGCTTCCTCTACTTGTTTTTGGGAATGTTGGGGGGTGGGTGCAGGCTGTATTAACGGTGGTAAGAGTGGGGAGGAAGTGCCTCAAGTCAGACCTTTGAGACTGAGTATAAGACTTTTTCCCCTTTTTATCTTCCCCTTTGGTAGGTTTGGAGGAAAGAACAGGCGGCTCTGGGTCGTGGGGAACAGCAGGAGATCAAATCAATTCCTCATTCGACCAAGGAAGGGTAAGGCCCTATCTGATGTGACTCAGTTTCTCAGTACCACTGGCTTGCAGGTCAACCAGCTTTCTCTTATTGTGCCTTTGAAAGGGTATGGACTGAAGACTCTGAACCCCCATTCCTAAGGTTCCCTTAAGGCTCTGATGCCTTGTAACTTCCTGACTCCTCCCACACTGGCCCGTCTCTATCTGATCTGCACCAGCCCACCTGAATGTTGGTCCTAATTCTAGCCAAGCTTTTGGAAAGGTGTTGAACATGTTCCCAAATGGAACACATCCCCTGGGAGGTGGACAAAGGATTCTTCCGCTCTTCTTCCTCAGTAGGCGGAAGAAAAAGAGGCCAAAAGATGTTCAGTGCCCTCTTAACTCAAGGTTACTCAGCAAATCTTAAGGCTAGCTCAGTATTCTTCCAACCTTACTTCCTCATTTTCCTTCAAAAAGGGAACACATTTTTTAAAAGGCTTGAAAGATTTCACATAATTAAACTAGGCAGTCTGGTTAAGTGGCTGGTCACTCCCAGCTTCCCTTAGTGTTTTTGGGACTGGCGTTTGCCATAGGGACCATACACACATCTCTCGATGTGAATCTCATGGAACCTTCTCTCTCTCCCCATCCCAAACCAGGCTTACAGTGAAGGTTCTCACTACACAGAGCCCCGAGACCTTGCCTCTCACAATAGCATATCTTCAACATCATTCCTGGGATCTGGACTCGTAGGTAAGTGGTGCCCCAGAGGGTGGCTGGGAGGGACTGGGGCCAGGGAGTTGGTCTGCTTTGGGGGAGAGGGGCATCCCGTAGTTAGCAGTGGGAGTCTTCATCCTGACCAAGTTCATTTCAGAGATGTTATTTTTTTGACTTCCTTCCTGGCCTGTGAAAGGTTCTTGACTCTGGTCAGTCAAACATTCACAGGGCACATACTCTAAGCCATTGAGGGTGGGGGAAGAAGCAGACAAAGATGAATAGAGTTCTCTCCATTCCTACTCAGAACTTTCAAGGTGGAGCCCTCTGGTTTATTGGCCTATTAATAGCCCCAATAATTCAGTAACAAACATTTATTAAATGTCTGTCCTGTATAGAATACTAAGCTGGACACTGGGGAAAATACAAAGGTAAAATAAGACATAGTCCTTGTGTACTCATGGAATTCACAGTTTGCTAACCAGAACTGATCTGTACCAGCCTGCACTTGATAAATGTATTGCTAGAGGTACAAATAAAGTGTTCTTTTAAGTTTAAGGGGACTTAATTCAATCAGAAAAGGCTTCCTGGAAGAGGTGACGTTGGAAGTAGCCTTTAAAGGGTAAATAGGGATTCAGCAGGTACAAATTGGGGACAGGTATTCAAGCCATAGAAAGTGCAGCACCAAACTAACTGGTGAAACATTTAATTGCTCATGAATAGGTTGAGCCAATATAATAAAAGTGACAGTACTGCCTAAATTATATATACCTAAATTAAAATTTAAAACTTTTTATGTATTTATACTTAAAGCTTATTCACTATTGTATCATACTTACAAGTGATAATTTTATAGCTCTAGGAAAAATGATAAAATTCATGTAGGAAAAAATAAAAATGACTAAGACCAGGAGACTCCCATCCTAGGTTCCACCTTCCTACCCCAGGCTCCACGTGTTCCTCTTTAGAAGGAAATGGAGATGGGGCAACAGTTTGGGGTTAGTTACAGCAGGCTAGACACCACACTGGAGGGTTGAACCCAAGAGTCCTATCCCCTGGTCCTGGGTTTGACATAGCAATTCAGAGACTTTGTCAGACTGGGCAAGGTTTTAATTCCATTCCACTAGGGAGGTGATGGAGTCATGCCTGTGGGCCCTTGTGTTGACTTTCTGCCTTCTTGGTCTCCTTCCTCTCTTCTTCCCTCTCTGGCTAGCATGCTCTTTGTAATTTGGGCCTCAGTCACTGTTGCGGATGGGAGGGAGCATTCATATAGCATGTCTGTGTGTCAGGCATCCTGTTAAGCACAATAGAAATATTATCTCATTTGATCCTCAGAACAGCTCGTTATGAGCTCCATTTTACAGATGAGGAAACTGAGACAAATAAAGGTTTAGTGCAGTGGTTCTCAGCCTTCCTAATGCCACGACCCTTTAATACAGTTCCTTATGTTGTGGTGATCCCCAACCATAAAATTATTTTCATTGCTACTTCATAACTGTAATTTTGCTACTGTTATGAATCTATCTGATATGCAGGATGTATTTTCATTGTTACAATGAACATAACCCACAGGTTGAGATCTGCTGGTTTAGTGGCTTGTCCAGGGTCACATAGCTAGGGAGTGTCTGAGGTCAAATTTGAACTCGAGTCTTCTTGACTCCAGGCCCAGTGCTTGATCCACTCTGCCACCAACTGCCTTCTGTTAGGGTTGTTGTCAAAGTGATATTTGCTCAGATACAGTGGGTTGGACCAGACATAAACAAAAACCTCATGTCAAACAGAGTTCTCCAGAAGCATAATGGGTGATGTCCTTGGGATGTCTCACGGGAGGGGTCCAGCTGGAAGCTGGCCAATGTGATAGAAAGGCCTGGTCCTCAGGGACGAATCACTGAGGGTCCTGCTTGCCAGTTCTGAGGGTCTCCGTGATTCACTCACCAGCGCCAGCTCTGGTTTCTGGTTTCTCCTCTCTTGACCCTACGAGCCCCATGGAGAGACGGCTTCATTTTCCAAGCTTTGGCAGAGGTTGGGGTCGGGGTGGAAGTTGTCTGTGTAATGAGGGCCCTGCAGCTGGAGAGAGCCCTGGGTAGGCTCAAGGGATGAAGGGCTGGGAAACAGCAGGAACTGGCAAGCTGCTTGAAGGGTTTCCCCTATCAGAATGGAGCCCTCATGGGCTTGTCACTTGCCCCTGGAGTAATCACTCTAGCCCCACCTCTGCCCCGAGCCCTCCTAGTTACCTCACAAGTGGCTCCATCCCTCCTTCTTAGGTGCACAGCCATTAATCCTGCCCTCTGTCTCCAGGGGACCTCTTATGGGACCATCAAACATTAGAGCTGGGAGGGCCCTTAGAACATAGGATGTCAGGGCCAGGAGGGCCTTAGAACGTGGGATGTCAGAGCTAAGAGGGCCCGTAGAACACAGGATGTCAGGGCCAGGAGGGCCTTAGAACATGGGATGTCAGAGCTAAGAGGGCCCTTAGAACCCAGGATGTCAGAACTGAGAGGGCCCTTAGAGGATAGAATGTCAGAGCTGTGTGAAAAGAAGACCAGCTCTTGAGTTAAATGATCGGGATTTAAGTCTTATCTCCTTGGACAAGTCACTTTAAGCTTCCTGGGCCTCAGTTTCCCCATCTGTAAAGTGGACAATATGGGCCCAGCCATCCCTTCACATCATAAATTTTATTATCCTGATCCCTTATTTTAAAGATAAGGAAACTGAGGGACAGAGGGAATGGTGACTTTCCCAAAGTAACCAGAAGTCACCTGCAGAGCAACACTTAGTCCATCAAGGCTCTTTGGCACTGTTGGGGCACTCCCACCCTGAGCCTGAGTTCTGGAAGAGAAAGGGTAGAGCCACTGATTGGACCCAAACAAGAGCTGAGCCAGAGGGGCCCTTGGGAAAGCAGCGGCTGCTGCTGCTGTGATGGCGACCAAGTTCCCAGGAGGCCCCCTTGAGGGAGTGTATTAATAAGTATAATGCAGTAATGATAATCAGAGCTAATAACACCATCCGTTCTGCCCTCCTGAGAAGAACTGGGGACTCATGGCGCCAGCACAGGACTGAAGGCCTCTCAGGGAGCAGCAGAGGTAGAGGTCAGAGCCAGAAGGGCCACAGCCCAGCCCCTGCCCTGGGCTCAGGGTCCCCAGTGCCCTCCTAGGCCTGGCTTCATCCTCTGCTGCAATATTTGATAGAATCCCTTCCATTTATGCAACTCTTTTGCATCCATCCTCGCGTCTGCCTTTCATCACAGCTCCTTACCCATTCCCATCTTACAGAAGGGGAAACTGAAGTCTGCAGGAGAGAAGAATGTCAGGAGTACATTTTAAGTCAGTGACAGCCCAAGGGCTCCTCTTTCTTGGTCTGAGCCACTTGTTTGTCACAGCACACACTTCCTAGATCTCCTGGGACAGACATGTCACTATTCCTGGGCTGCCATGAGCCCTGTGTGTTCTGGAAACAGTTCTTACCTTGGAGCCAGGAGACCTGAGTTCAAACTCAAGCTCTGTCATTTCTTAGGGAAAGGAAACATCTCCAGAGGTTTCAGAGGATTTAAGCCTGAGGGACCTTACAGGTCGTTTAGACCAAATTCTCCCTTCTTCATTTGACTAAGAAGGTGATTGAGGCTCAGAGGCAGGGGAAGTGGCTTGCAGAGGTCAGCGTGGGTGGTCAGTGGCCGAGGTAGCACCTGGCAGCTCTGTGCGTGAGCAGCTGACTTCCTCCCTGAACCTCAGGTCTCTCTGTCTCTAAAATGGCTCTCACCCTGCCTGCCTCATGGAGTCATTGTGATTGGCTCAAAATCCTACAGAAGTAAGAGCTTTCGGCCGAAGGCTGCTCTGACTACTGTTGTTGTTAAATTGTTTTTAGTCATGTTTCATTCTTCATTCATTCTTCATTCTTCATTCCAAACTCCCGTTTGGAGTTCTCTTGATAAGGATATTGGAGTGGTTTGCTCTTTCCTTCTCCAGCTTATTTTACAGCTGGGGAAACTGAGGTAAATGGGGTGAAGTGACATGCTCAGGGTCACACAGCTAGGAAGTAAGTGTCTGAAGCTGAATTTAAACTCAGGAAAAGGAGTCTTCCTGACTCCAGGCCCGGCGCTCTTACCCACTGCCCCACCTAGCTGTCCTGTTCTGACTCCAGGATCACTGATTTTAATGTCACATGTCTGGTCCCTGTCAGGACAAACACAAAGGGATTGCTTCTTCCCTTCTGGACTCCCAGCTCACCTTCTGATCCCTTAGATCTGTTTTCTTCTAGGGATCCTGCTGGGCAACTTTAGTGCGGACTGATCAGGAAAGACCAGGATATGAGGCCCAGAAGTTAGTGATGACAAGGGACCAGTTATAGAGGTGTCTGCCAGCTCCTGAGCAGAGCTGGGGCTGGGTTACAGTTCGCTTGGATTGGACTGGATTCTGGGAGAGGGTAGAACCTCAGCTCTTTCTTTTTTTTTCTTTCCAGAATTTATTTATTTTTAGTTTTCAACATTCATTTCCACAAGATTTTGAGTTACAAATTTTCTCCCCGTCTCTCCCCTACCCACCACCCGACATGGCAAGCACACTGATTACCCCTTCCCCCAATCTGCCCTCTCTTATATCCCCTCTTCCAACGAACTGTCTTGTAGGGCAAGATGGATTTCTATACCCCAGTGCCTGTATATCTTATTTCCCGGTTGCATGTACCAACAATTTTTTAACATTTGTTTTTGAAACTTTGATTTCCAGATTCTGTCCCTTCTCCCCTCCTCACCCACCTCTACTGGGAAGACAAGCAATTCAGTATAGGTTGTACATGTGTAGTTACGCAGAACATTTCCATAGCAGTTATATTGTGAAAGACTAACTATATTTCCCTCCATCCTGTCCCACCCCCCACTTACTCTGTTTTCTCCTTTGACCCTGTCCCTTTTCAAAAGTTGCTTCTAACTGCCCCCTCCCTCAATCTGCCCTCCCTTCTATCATCCTCCCTCTTATCTCCTTCCCCCCTACTTTCCCTATAGGGCAACATACCCAATTGAGTGTGTATCTTATTCCCTCCTTAAGCCAAACCCAATGAGAGTAAGGTTGACTCATTCCCTTTCACCTCCCTGTTCTTCCCCTCCATCGTAATAGCTTTCTGTTGCCTCTATTATGTGAGATAATTTACCCTATTCTCTCTCTTTCTCTTTCTCTCTCACCTTTTAATTTAATTTTTTAGATATTGTCCCCTCAGCTCTTTCTTTAACAAGAATATTAGCTCTCGTGCTTTCCTCATGTGCAGACCCATGAGAGAAAGAGAACACCAATTGGTGTCCCCATTTCAGAGATGAGTAGACTGACTCTCACATAAGGAGCAGTGGTTTGCTTAGGAC
>CM053587.1:310567575-310613557 GCA_028646515.1 Pseudochirops corinnae | reverse complement strand
TCGCTTGTCAATAGTCACATCTTTACATCCTTTTTTTTAAAAAATTATTAAGGAGAATGGCTATTTCTATCTGGGCGTGTGTCTCAGGCACTCCCTCCCTCCCCCAGCCGGGCACCAGCTAATCGAATCCCTAAGCCCCTCCAAACCTCTGTCGGCGCCACCCTTATGGAACTGGGGGCTCCCCGGAGGGCTCTGCCCAGCTCCCACATACGAGTTCAGCTTGTTGGAGTTCAGGACCCCAGGGAGCAGAAAGGGGTGGGAGGAGGAGCCTTGAGAGGCCCCCGTGGATGGAACAAACGGAGGCTAGCCATGTGTGGTATCCCCTCCCTCCTTCCCCAGGGCCCCAAGAGCCGTGGCCGCACCTGCTCTCCTGCGGTGATGCCTCAGCAGATATGGCCCACATACCCAGACCTGGCCCTGTCATCTTTCTTAAGTCAGAAACTTGAGTCAAGGGGGAGTGGGAGAGAAGACCAGGAAAGGAGCGTAACGATGGTTGGATTTAGAATTGGGAGGGATAAGGGGACATTGAGGAAGAAGGGAGGAGGAAAAGCCCCTAATTCCAGAACCACCGCTTTGCCCACTCCACTATCCTGCCCAAGATGCAGCTTGTTTGGGAGTGTTTTCTTGACACCCCTGACTGTCTAATATACCAGATGCATCTCCATGAAGGGAAAACAGCCCAGGAATAAGAGGGGACAAACATATAGCATCTTCTGTATATACCAGGCACTCTGCTAAGTGCTTCACAAATATGTCTCTTTGGGTCTTCAAAACTACCCCTCAAAATAGGTACCATTACCTCCATTTTGACAGTTGAGGAAACTGAGGCAAACAAGTTAAGTGACTTATTCAGGGTCACCAAGCTAGTCAGTTGAGGTCACATTTGAACTCAGGTCCTCCTGACTCCAGGCCCAGTGCTCTCTCTGCTGCTTCTCCTAGGAGCCTCAGAGTCAGAAGATCTGGGTTCTGGTTCTGATTGTGCCATCAGCTTTCTGTATGACTGAGTAAGGGGGCAGCTGGGTGGCATAGTCCATAGACCTCTAGGCCTGGAGTCAGAAGACTTGAGTTCAAATTTGGCCTCATACACTTTGTAGCTGCATAACCCTGGGCAAGTCACTTAACCCTGTTTGCCTCAGTTTCCTCATCTGTAAAATGAGCTGGAGAAGGAAATGGCAAACCACTCCAGTTTCTTTGCCAAGAAAACCCCAAATGGGGTCACAACTGAATAACAACACAACTGAGTAAATCTCTTCCCCTCTCTGGGCTTCTTCATCTGTAAAATGGATGGGACCAGAGAGGGTTTTGGGGGTACCTCCCAAAGACTTGATTTTGGAACATCTGCATTTCTCTCACTCAGAGCCGGTTCATGGGATCATAGATTGATTCTGAGTTGGAAGGGACCTCAGAGACCAGCCAGGCCCTATCCATGTATTTTAGAGAGGAAGAAAGCCCAGATGGATTAAGTGACCTGTGCACGGTCGCTCTAGCAAGGGAGCAGAGATGAGGGGTCTGATCCCAGATTCTGGATCTGGGGCAGGAAATTAGTCATTCTTCTGGTGGAAAATGAGAGCCCAGGGAGTCAGGCTGCTGAGGTGTGGAGCACCTGTGAGGGCCTGTGGAGCTTGAAAAGTTGAGAGGAGGCCTTTGTGGTGACAGTGTGGGGGAGAGAGCATTGCATTTGGAGTCAAAAGCCCTGGGTTTGAATGCTGTCTCTGTTTACCTGTGTCCCCACCTTCTCTGGGGCTTAGTCATCTAGAGGGGAGGGACAAGCTCTTGGTCAGCTCTCAGATTCTGTGTTTGAGCTTTGCCACTGATTAATTCCTCGTGTGACCTTGGGCAGGTCTCTTCCCTGGGTCTGTTTTCCAGTACAGAAGATGAGAGGGTGGTTGATCTGACCCTCCTGCCTCCCTTTCCCCACTGTCCAGCTCCCTTTTCTGTTTTGACTTTCCTTGTTAGAATGTAAGCAGCTTGAGAGCAGGAGACATCTTGTTTTCTTGAATCTATTTCTTGTAGCAAACTTTCTCCCCAGTGCTTAGCACACACAGTACCTAGGACATAGTAGGTACTTGGTAAATGGTCTATTTATCCAGCCAGCTGGCCAACAGACACTCTGCTTATCTACTTCTACCCTTTTATTAGATGGTACAGTGTCTCCAGGCACAAGGCCTGGAATCAGGAAGACCCGAGTTCAAATCTGGCCCAAACACTTACTAGCTGTATGATCTTGGGCAAGTCACTTAACCCTGTTTGCCTCAGTTTCCTCATCTGTCAAATGAACTGGAAAGGAAATGGCAAACTACCCAGTATCTTTGCCAAGAAAACCCCAAATGGGGTCATGAAGAGTTGGATGTGACTAAAATTCAACAACAAAAATCTATATTTCCCTCTCCTTTCTCTCCCTCTCCCTCCTTCTCTCCCTCCTGGCTCTTATCCTCTTTTTTCCACGCTCAGCAATTCTGAAGAAACAGCCAAGCCAGGCTTGGTCACTTTCCTTAAGTCAGTCAGTTGGCCAGCGTTTATGAAGTGCCTACTGTATGCCAGCCATTGTGAGAGGCTGCAGCAGTCACGGGATACCAGCAAGGGATCTTCTAATGACCCTGAAATCAGGGAGAGTCTTGGGTGTGCCTTGTTGCCCCCGGGAGGGGGGGGGGGAGTTGTACTTCACCTCCAGAGCTTTTTAAAACAGGTTATAAAAGGCCATCCCGTTATGGGGAGAGCGGTTTAGAGGAGAACTCTTGCTTCCTGAGACTTTTCCATTCTATAACATCCCTCCCCCAACTTCCCTTGGCTGGGACTCTCTGAAAGCACAGAACTGCAGAATGTCAGAGCTAGAAGCTAGGATTTTGAAGCCCAGAACCTAGCATTTGGAGTTTGGAGAGACCTTGAATCACAGAATGTCAGAGCCAGCGGGGGCCGTAGAGCACAGAAAACCAACTGTGCAGATACCGGATGGCTTAGGGCGTCAGGCTTCAGGTGAGGCTGCAGCTGCCTCCTAGCTGCGTGATGACCATGTACGCCTTTCATCTCAGAGTCTTGGTTTTCACATCTATAAAATGGAGATGATACTTGGCCTGTACCTACAAAGATGTCTTGAAGATAGTACTTTGCAAACCTTACACAAAGATCTGTCGAAAAGCGAATTATTGCACCCTATGAGAATCCATGTGGTGCAGTGGGGAAAAGCAGAGGATCTGGTTTCAAATTCTCCCTTTTGACGATAAACTACTGGTGGGAATCTGAACAGGTCACTTCACCTTTCTTGGCCTCTGTTTCCTTGTCTTCAAAAAGGGGAGGTGGGGGAGTGGAGACCTTGGAGATCCCTCTGACCTTTGGAGCAGTACTGTTGCTGCTCCTGAGCCCAACATTCCCTGGTCAGGGCTGGCTGGAGCCCTGGGCTGTAGGGCTGGTCTACAGTGGTGGCAGTGTGGTGCCCTTGGAGCACACGGCAACCTGGGAAGTGCCTCTTATCCCTGTGATGGGTTACCTTGTCTCAGAGCAACTCTGGGCATCCCCCTCAGGGAGGTGAAAGATCACAATGGACAGCATCATGGGTTCTACACGTTTCTCAAAACAGGCCCTACAAGATTAATGGCTAGCCCATGGGTTCACACAGCAGAATGAGGGTTGGGATTTTGTTCCGTTGAACCCCAAATCCTATATTCTTTCTCCACTACCAAGAGGATGGGGGTTGGGACTGGCTTTCAGAGAAAGGTCACATCAATGGGAGCGGTTTATGGGTGCCAGAACCTTGTATCTTGGTGCATGCACCAAGCCCAGCACCCCACCCAGGAACCAGGCCAGGCTCGGGTTCAGGGTACAGAGCTGTACAGTAAGGCTGTGGCGGCGGCATGTGTCTGACACCAGGTCAGCAGAGGAATCATAAACCAAGTTCCCAGCAATCCATTCTGCACCCCACAACTCCCCCCCACTTCCCCCAACCACTTAAAAATGCAAATCTGCCCAGTCAGTTTTAAACACTCCATCGACTTCCAGCTTTCGAAACGGTAAAAACAAATTTACTTCCCACACAGTATCAGGGGGTGTGTTATTGCTGAAGAAGTAGGGGATCGGTTCCTCTCCCCTCCCCCTCCCTTTTCCCTCTCCCCTCCCATCACCCCTGGCTAAGGCCCAGGCCCATTAGGCTCTTGGGAATAGAGATAAGATAAGGCCCCTGATGGCTTTATTTCTTTATTATTTTACTTGGGTTTGGTCCTTACTTCCTGATGGAGGCAGCTCTGTACCCTCCACCGAGCACCCCTGATATTGGAGGGGGGCAGGGTGGATGGCTAGACAGAGATAGGTAGATGGACTAGAAGAGTGGGTAGGTACATCACTGCCCAAAGGCCTTGGTTTTAAAAAACAGAAAAGCTACTGCTGATTATACTGTATGATGTTGTCATTATCAAAATTAATTTGGGGGGGAGCTAGCAATCCTGTGATTTTATTGGTCTAAAGAACTCCCATTCAGGAAACTCCCTCCTTCGGTACAGATTGGCACTACAGCAGCAGCTTTGTCTTAGCTGCCTGGGACAAGAGTCAGGATGACTCAGAGTCCTAGCACCGAGGTCAGAAGAACTGGGTTCCTCTAACCTCTGACAGCCTTCTTATACTGAGCAGGTTAGAGAACCTCTCTGTGCCTCAGTTTCCTCATCCGTAAAATGATGGGCTTGGCCAAATGTGGTGGCACACACATCTGGGTCTGCTGCTGGCATGCAGGCTGAGGCCGGTGGGATCCCTCGAGCCAGGGGGCTCTGTCCTAGAATGGGCTGAGGAGTCTCCACTAATATGGAGAAGCCCCCAGTATGGGCAAGGGGCAGGCTACCTAGCAGTCAGCCCAGGTCACAACTGAAGCAGGCTAAAGTAGTGGGACTGAGACCCTAACGTCCGCTTCACTTCCATCTGGGCAAGACGGGAATGCAGTCCTGACGAAAGGTGATGGGAGGCCAGGGAAGTTAATCCAGATGTCCTCTGAGACCGGGCTGTCTGCCTGGGACTGGCGCTTGTCCAGCATCACAGAATAGGTGTCAGAGGCAAGACTTGAACCCAAGGACTCCTGACGCCAAAGCTGGCTCAGTCACCACTCATGCGATTATTTATACTAATAATTCACATTAATGCATTTGACTCAAAACAGTCCTCTTGTACGTGGTGTAGGTGTCAATCTGTTCATTTTACAGATAGCCAACCAGCCAGGTGGTTCAATGGATAATCACAAAGATCTGAGTTCAGATGTGGCCTCAGACACTTCCTGGCTATATGACCCTGGGCAAGTCATTTAACCCCTATTTGTCTCCTATGTAAAATGGAGCCACAAGGGAGAAGGAGATGGCCAACCACTCCAGTATCTTTGCCAAGAAAACCACATAGAGTCAGAAACAACTGAACAGCAATAAGCTGAGATTCAAAATATAGGAACGTCTTGCCCAAATTGGTCATCCAAGCTCATGCACTGATACTGGAGGACCTGTTGACATTCAGATCTCTTGGCTCCTGCCTCCCAGGGCTGTTTGGGAAAAGCATTTCGTAAACCCTAAAATGCTGGGAAAACTGGATCTTTTTCGACTCATTCTGACAATGAGTAGTTTGCTTTCCCCAGTGCCATACTGTATGAGGAGCTCCTTCGAGCATTGCTTAGAGGGCAGTTGATAACTGCCTCTCTCCAGGATAGCTTCTACCTCTCCTTGCCCTGCCCTCCCCCAGTCTGAATCCCATCCCCTCTCCCAGCTCCAGCTGTCTCAGATCCCCTTCTCCCTCATCCTACAGGGAGGAAGGAGACCATACCTGACTCACTGCAGGACCACTAGGAATGTGGCTCAATCCCATATCCAGGAGTCACTGTGGCATGGGAGAGAGGGGTGCATTTGGGGTAAAGGGATCTGGGGTTGAATCCTACCTGCCTTTATGACTTTGGGCAATTGCCACACCTTTATGGATCTCTCTCATCTTGCCTCGCTTTTTTCCTCATTCCTGTAAAATGATCCCTGTCCCATTGGCAAGGGGTTCATCTTGGAAGAACAGGATGTTCGGCTGCTTTGTGAAGTAGTGAGCTTCCTGTCATTGAGAGTGATCGGGCAGAAGCTGGGTGACTACCTTTCAAGGATGTTTTTGAAGGGATTCTTCCACTAAGTGGCAGGCTAGACAGCATGACTTCTCACAATGTTCTGTGGTCTAAGTTAGCCCATCTCTGATGCCCATTTGCCTGTTAGGGGTCCTAAGGCCCCTGTGTTCTGAGGTTCATCAAAGATCACACAACTTCTTCCTCTTCTCTTGGAGGGAGCTTATGGCTTGCTAACACAGTTGGGGATTCAGAGCCTGGGCCATTGGTCCTTCAGTGGAGGTGATCAGACCTTGCCGGTCAGTTCCTTTCCTCCTTTGGTCAGGGCTTGGGGGAGGCAGAAAGCTCCCTTTCCCCTACCCTCCTCTGAAGACCTCAGGCCCCAGCTGGCTGAGCTGACAGCAGGGGCCATGGGCAGGAACCAGGCACTCAGGCCTGCTTTTGCAGCTCAATTTCCAATGTCCATCATACTCTGGACTAGGAAAGAAGCCCCTTCTTCTAACTCCCTTGGTTAATTGACTGGGAAATTAGCCCTGGTTTCACAAGATCTGAGATGCCCTTCGGTCTAGTTTCATGAGCCTCTGCCCTTCCCCCACAGTGGCACACCTGGGTATCCATGAGAAGAGCTCAGAGTAGAAGAGGGAGAAATGGGAGCTGCCTCCCCTAGCTCTTGCTTCCCTCCCTGTCTTACCCCTGCCCCTCCCAGCTCTCCTATTTCCATCTTCCCTTTCTCCTCAATATCTTCTCTTCTCCCATAATTCCTCCTCTTTCTCTCCATCCTCTGACTTCCCTCCCTCTCTTTTCTCTGCCCCTGCTTTCTTCTCCCATCTCTCGGCTTCCCTTTCTCCCCTGTCCTCACACTTCCCCCCTTTCCCCCTCTCCCTCTCTCCTCTCACAAGGCCTTCTCTTCCCCTTTTCCTTTTTAGCAGCACCTTCCCCCCTCAATTTTCTGAAGCCCATTCAAACTGAAAAAGGGAGATGAAACCATGTGGTCTAGATTGAAAACAGGAGTCCTGGCTGCCCTGTGAGTAAGGGGGAGGGGCTCCCTGTCCCCCTCCAAGCATCACCCAGCACCAGAGGACTACCCACCAGTCCAGTGCCTTTCCACCCAGGAGCCCCAGCCAGGAGGTTTTGTCCTGGGGGTGTGGGACAGGAGCTCAGTCATTTGAGAATCTTCTCTTTCTCCCTCCTCCCCCCAGGCAAGTCACCTAGTCCCAAGTGGAAGGGCTTTCAGTAGCCTTCCATGCCACCCATATCTGAGAATAGAATTCCCCACTTTTTGCTTCAGGCTCTTCCGTGAGGAATGACCCTTCACACTCCGAGTTAACCCATTGCATTTTGAGAGAGCCTGTTGTTAGGAAGCTTTTCTCTGTGCCAAGCTAAATTTCAGCTTCTGCCATTGCTCCTGGGCCTGCCCTCTGGGGTTAAGTCTTTCCTCTCTTCCATATGACAGCTGTCATTCCCCTTCTCCCAAGCCACCTCTTTTCCACGTGAAACTGCTCCAATGTCTTTTGTTGGTCCTCATATGGCCCAGTCTCAGCCCATTCATCTGGGTCTCCTCCTTCTGGACAATCTCTGGCTTACAATGTCCAACCTAGAATGAGGTCTGACTAGGGCAGAGGACCCCAGGCCTATCTCCTCCCTAGTCCTGGACATCACCTCTCTTCATTAAGGAAAGCTAAGCAGACATCTCACACTATTGACTCATCAAGCTTACAGACCATCAAACCCCCTGACTTTTGACATGGATGGGCTCTTATCTGTCCCGGCTCCCATTTTCTGTGTCATGTCTTTGACAGCCATCTTGGTTGGTGAGTCCCCTTGGTATCCACGTTGGTCTTTTTAAACACCCTGCACACACACCTTTCCTTCTCATTTGAGATGTGTCTCTCTCATGTCTTACCTCAGAATTTCATCCTCCCCATTCCTTCTGCATTGACTTCTTTCTCTCTCCCAGAATTTTAGTCTGTGTGGGATCCAGACTTTCATGGAACCTCCTCAAATCGAAGGTGCCTATGAGACGGCCTCCGGCTTTCATCTGCTACTTGTTACTACAGACTCCTAAGAGAGCGTGGTCACATCCTCCATCCCAGGAACCAGTCCTTTGTGGGTCAGAATCAGGTCCAAAATCCCAGTTTTTTTTTTTCCTCTACTTTTTGAGGAATGAAATTCTCATTAAGGTGAACCAAGAAATCTTTAGCCACTCTGCTTTGGGCTCTAGCAAATGTCCAGGTATTTGAAGTTCTTCCATTACTACCCTCTATGCCAGGCTTGCAGTCAAGTTCCTAAACTCCTCATCTCTTCCCACCTGAGCGGTCTATAATATACTCTGATGGCAGGATCACTTGTGAATCTGCCTCTGTTAGTCTTAATGTTCTCAACCTCATTGCTAGCATTTGGGTCCTGGTTAGCCTTATTTGGGTGCATCTTCTCATGGTACAAAGTTCTTCTTCCATGTGCCCATCCCATCCTTCCTTACCTGTCCTGTGCCTTCTGAATAAGGTTGTGTGTGTGTATGTATGTGTGTTCTGACCTATTGCTGCTGATTTCCTACTTTGGCTTGTATCTTGAGATAATAGGTTGCCATGGCCACAAGTCCTTGTTGACGGTTTTGAAAAGAGAAGGAGGTGGGCACAGGGGATATAAAGTAGGCCCTCAGCTGGTTCTGCCGTTCCTCTACCTTCCCCTGTCTGTACCTTAAAACACAGAGCTTGTTGTCGAGCTGAGGGACCCTTAGAACATAGAATGCTAGAACTTGGAGGTCCCGTAAAACAGTGGCAGAGCTGGGAGGGCCCTTAGAATCCAGGATGTCAGAGCTGGGAGGGCCCTTAGAACATAGGAGATCAGAGCTGGGAGGGTCCTTAGATCACAGGATGGCAGAGCTGGGAGGGCCTTTAGAACCCAGGAGGTCAGAGCTGGAAGGATCCTTAGAGCCCAGGATGTCAGAGCTGGGAGGGCCCCTCGAACCCAGGATGTCAGAGCTGGGAGGCTTTTGAATATGGAAGAAGACTTCAAAATTATCTTGTCCAATCTCCCTCATTTGACAGATGAGGATACTTTAGGTCCAGAGAAGGGCAGTGATTTACAGACACTCAGGGGAGCATCAGTGGCAAATCTGAGACTAAAGCTGGAGGTAGGAGAGGGGAGTGGTTGAGTGTCCTGACTCCAGTTGTAAGCTGGCATCTACTTCTTACCCTGGGCTTGAGGTGGTGGAATAAAAGCCATTTGTGTAACAGTGGAGAGACAGAGACCAGCTACCGATGCTCCCTTAGGGTGGGAGGGGAGGACCCACCCACCCAGGTGAGTCCTTATCCTGATCACGAGCCTCTGCTAAAACTAAGGAGGGTCCTCTCCCTAGTCCTTGGACCAGCATGGCCTGCCCTGCCCCACCATCACCAGGCGGCCTAGTCCTGCCTCCTGATATTCACCTGGGAACTTGCTTCCTCTTCTCTAGGGAAGAACAGCGAGAGAACCTCATACTCAGCCTTTGGGAGAGACCCTGGGATGCCGGTACTCAGTCAGGTAAGTGACTGGAGAAGACACAGTAGATGGAAGCGGTTTGTCTGATTGGGATGGACCAAAGGACTTCTCTTAGGGGTAGCCGCAGAGGGGGCATGGGCTGGGCTGCTGACCCTGAGGCTGTCAGGGCTGGGTGTGAGGCAGCTGGTGGCCCGGGACAGTTGGAGAAGGATGGTCAGACCCCACCTCCTCTAGGAAGTCCGGCTTCCTTCCTATTTGGGTCCAGGACTAGTAGCCCTGGGTCTCTTGGCTTCAGTTTCCCAAACATTAGAAACAGCTTGGATTCAGATTTTCCAGGACTTTGGGGAGGGGGAGAATGATCGTTCCTCCTATTTTCTGGATTCTTCCCAGGAGTTGAGCAGTCCATCATGGAGCTTGGAATAGAACCAAGGGAGTGGGAGTGAGGGGGTCACTGGGATAACTCAAGTGCGGCTCAGGCTGGAATGGGGATCCAGTGGCTGTGTTCCTCAAATCAGGAACCCTTGGATGAGGCAGATGAGAGGTTGCCAGGTTTCTAAAATGGCCTCCTTAAAGCGACTTGCCACACTTAGAATATGAGAGTTGGAAAGGAGGTTAGCTCATGCACTGGAAGGGACCTATCACTGGACATAGAGTGTCAGAGCTGGGAGGGCCCTTAGAGGACATAAGGTCAAAGCTGGGAGGACCCTTAGAACGCACAGACTGTCAGAGCTGGGAGGGCCCTTAAAACGCAGAATGTCATGGCTGGGAGGGATCTTAACTCCTAGAACAAAGAATGTTGAAGCTAGAAGGAACCTTACAAGAGAGAAACAAATATTAGAACTGAAACTGGCCACTGAACACAGAGTTGGGAGGAGACAGGCTTCTTGGAGATTTGAGAGTGGGCAGATAAGGGGGCTTGTCCAAGCAAGAGTGAGTGACCAGTGGCACCTCCTGCCATTCCCCTTGGCCCAGCCTCACTCCCTGTCTTGTTGGCTTGGCTCTTGGCAGGGTGTGGTTTGGGTAGCTCTTTCTCTCCCTCTTTCCCTCTTTTTTTAAAGCCCATGTTTTAATTTTGCACAAATTTGTCATAATTTCCTCTTCTCTGAACGGAGAATGTTTCCTTTTTGCTACACCAGCTGCGCTGGCTCCAGGGCCGGCCGCGGTGAATTTAATTTACCACCGAAGCTGTGAAAATAGCAGCGGGACAGGTGCCAAAGGCCCACGAGGGGGGATTTTTTATTTTTAATGTCGTCATTTGGCAGAGGTTTGAACATGGGGGCTGGGGAAGGGTTGGATAGCAGGGAGATCTTCCCCCTCCCCCCAAAAAAAGAATGGATGAAGCACCTTGGTCCCACATCAGAACCCAGAGCCAGGGGGTTTACATTCATGGTCCTTTGTAGATGTGCAGAACATCATTGCTCGTGGCATTGCCGTAGTAGCGACAAATAACAATATTTGTTATTCTTCTTATCATTATTGCCATTCTTAGGTTTAGTAGATAGCTTGTCTTAAACCTTGGAAGACCTGGGTTCAATTCCTAATAAGTAATTATATTGACAAACAAATAACGAGATGGCAAAGTAGAATTAAGTGCTAGGCTTCAAGTCAGGAAGATCTGTGTTTAAATCCTCTCTCCCCCTCCCCCAATGACCTGGGGGCCTCAGGCAGGTCACTTCTGAACCCCAGCAATTCCTTCAGTCCAGGACAAGAGGACCCTGATCTTAGAGCTGGAGGATATGTGTCCATCTTTGCTCTTCCCAATGAAGAGGTCATTGGTGTGACCTTGGGCCTCAATTCCCTCATCTTCAAGATTTGTTCCAGAGCTGTGAGCCTGGATCATAGATCTGCATTGTGGGAGGGGGCTTCCATACTGGGAGTTCCTCACGCAAATGAAATGGGGAATCTGCCCTGTGTTCCCCTAAATAGGCAGCAGCATGGTTTAGTGGAGAGAACATTGGAGTCAGAACACCCTTCCTTCCACCCGCCACCCCCCAACTTGGGGAATCCAGCTTTATTGCTTATCCCTTCTGGACCTTAGACAAATCTTTTTCTCTGGAGCCTCAGTTTGCCTGTCTATAAAATAAAGAGGTTGGACTAAATCAGGATTCCTGCACCTTTTTTGATTGATAGATCCCTTTGGCGGCCATCAGCCTGGCAAAACCTACGAACCTCTTCTCAGAATTGTGGCTTTAAATTCATAAAATAAAGTAATAGTAGACTCCATTTCTACAGCACGTTGAGAATTACAAGAGGCTCTCTTCTTATTTCGTGGCCATGGAGGGAGGCAGGGCAAGTATTTTGTATTCGTGTTCTTCCAGACTTTAAAGTGCTGTATGAGTTTCTTATTATTATCAGCCCCATTATGTGGATGGAGAAACAGGCTCAGGGGAGGGTTATACCGTGCCCAGGCTCTTCGGGCTAGTAAGGTTTAAAGGCCAGAATCCACACCACTACGTCCAGGCTCCCATTTCAGTATCCTTTCCAACGTCCCCACCTATATTATCTCTTTCAAATGGTATTTGATCAATATTACCAAAATGGGGGCCCAGAAAGGGCCAGTGACTGGCCAGGTCTGCCGTGAGGACGCAGGGCTGGCTCCTGCTTCCTGATTCAGGCCTGGGGAACTTTCCCAAGCAACATCTGTTTGCTCTCCTTCCTGGGAGCCCAGGATCGAGGCCAACTACAGTGACCCTCTTGGGTCCTTTTCCTCTTTGGGGAGGCTCTTCTGTGATAGTGAGCACAATTTGAACCTGCATCTTAAGCGTGCCATGTTTGTACTACTCCCTCAGAGTCCGGAATCCAGCCTTAGGGCTTCTCCCTGGGAGGCCCCAGGCTTTTTAGCATGCTCATAGAATTATAACTGCTTCTGTTTCAGCCTGTAGTGTTGCGTTCAGCTTCTTGTTCAGTCATTTTCAGTCATGTCTGACTCTTGGTGACCCCATTTAGGGTTTTCTTGACAAAGATACTGGTGTGGTTTGCCATTTCCTTCTCCAGCTCATTTAACAAATGAGGGAACTGAGGCAAACAGGTTAAGTGACTTACCCAGGATCACACAGTGTCTGAGCCCAGATTTGAACTTGGGTCTTCCTGACTGCAGGCCTGGCATTGTAGCTACTGAACCACCTGGCTACCCCATTCCCACGTTAAACTGAAGGAAACCATGTGCTGTGGAGGCGGTCCATCATGGAATATTCAAGCTGAAGGAGCGGTAGAACAGACTATCAGAGCTTCCCATGATCTGACAGAAGGTCTGGTCCAGGGATTCCCAGACTTCCTTTTTGCTCACAGCACCGTGTTATTCTGGCCCTGTGGGAAGAGTTGTCTGGATGAGAAAACCAAGCTCCATTTTGGGGAAGGGGCTCATCCAAGGTCATACACTCAGTCCTCGGCAGATTTTGCAGTGACCTTGCTCGGACATTGGTGGTGCCACCCAATTGCCTTTAGAATGCTGCCCAGCCTCCCACTGGAGCCCTTGTGTGCTGCCAGATGACAGGATCATTGGGGGTCATCTGTGCCGTGGCCTGGGGGCTGGGACTGCCCTGGGGAATGGGGGCTGGGCATCTGATGGCTCTTTTCCCTCTTAGGCTGGCTTCCTGCCCAGTGAGCTGGGAATCAATAGCCCAAGCACGCTGTCCCCCACAGGGGTCAAGGGAAGTTCGCAGTATTACTCGTATCCCAACAACCCTCGACGGAGGGCAGCCGACAGCAGCCTTGGTGAGTGGCGTTGTGGGGGGGAGTCATCTTACTCTCTAATCTCCCAGGCAACAAACCTTTCCTGAATTCTACATCTCCTAGACCTGTATTGGACTGGGGAAAGAAAGAAGGGTCACTTGCCTTTGAGGAGGATGTCAGAGCTAGGAGGGTCCTTAGGACACATAATATCAAATAGAAGATTTTATATTATATGAGACCTCAGATCATACAACATTGGAGGAGGAGGGCCTCAGAACACACACCACAAAATCACATACAACATACAATGGCACACATGGGGGGGCCCTCAGAACGCACACCATAGACTGTCAGCTGGGAAGGGCCATAGACTGAGGCCTAGGGCCTGGACCTGAGATTTCCACGCACATGGGAACCCCCAGGTAAGAAAACTCCCCCTGCCCACTGAGTTCCACACTTTCTCTGAAACTTTTCAAATGTCTTCTAGAACTGCCTGGAGCAGGTTTCCCACTCCTGGCCTAGAGTGTGGAGAGGTTAAATGACTTGCCCAGGATCATGCAGCCAGGCTGTGTCCGAGGCTGGATTGGAACCCTGATCTTTCTGGCGCCGAGGCCAGCTCTGTGTCTGCTATGCTGTAGCTGCCTTCTAGAACACAGTCAGGGCATGAGTAGGCATTCATTAAACTCTGCCTGCCCATCACTGTGCTCATCGCTAGGAATGTAAAGACCATCGTACAGCCATCCGTACTCTCAAGAAAATCACCAACAAGGAGCCAACCTGGACATGTTTAGGCACATAGAAAATGAACCCAGGGGACACTAGTGAATTTGAGGGGCAAGTAAGGGAAGTCCTGTTGTCTAAGGGGAGTCTTGAGTTGAGTCTTGTAGGAAATCTACAGACAGAAGTGAAGAAGGAGAGCATGCCAGGCATGGGGGAATGGGCACTACAAAGGTGTGGAGGTGAGAGATGAGGGGACTTGCATGAGGAACAGTAAGGAGACCGGTGTCCCTAGATTGTAGAGTGTGTGGAGAAGAATAATAAAAGTTAGAAGAGTAGGACTGGGCAGATTGTGGGAGCTTTCTTTGCTCTAGAAGTGTTTCTCTTTAACCCCAAAGGCTCCAGGAAGCCGCTGGAGTTTATTGCATAGGGAGAAGGCCTGGTCAGCCCCTGGCGTTAGGAGAATCACTTTTATGTGACGATAGGCAGGCCAACCCAAAGGCTATTACAGGAGTCCAGGTGAGATGTGCTGAGGTGGGGAGTGAGGAGGGAGAAATGATGAGGTTGGCCAGCTGACGGGATGTGAGGGATGAGAACGAGGAGTAGGGGGTGAGCCGAGCTTGACCACCTGGCTGACTCAGCACAGTTAACAGGGAGGTTCGGCAGGGGCCTGGGGCCGAGCAGGGCGTTTGAGCTGGAATGGCCAATAAGGAGTTGGTGACATGGTGGGCAGCTTGGAGCGAGACCAGAGCTGGAGCTGTCCTCAGAGTCATTTGCCTGGAGTAGACCCTGATACAGTGAGAGTGTTGGAGCTCACTGAGACATCAGAACCTAAAACAGGATTTCAGCGTTGGGAGGGGCTGTAGAAGCTGTCTTGTATGGAAGGTTTATATAAGAGACTTGACTGCACAAAGGCATTGTCAGGACCAGGCCTGATGAGAATATCTGACATTTCTATAGTGCTCAAAACTTTGCAAAATGCTTTATGCATATTCTAATTTGAGCCTCGCTGCAATTCTTTGAAGTCTCAGCATTTCAAGTAGTATCATATTCAACCCGTTTTAGAGAGAAGAACATTGAGGCTTCTGGTGGTGAAATGACTTACCCTAAATCTCATAAGTAATAAGTGTCATAGATGGGGTTCAAAGGGCCAAGTCCAGCCCTCTGCCTTTTGGGTTACTCTGCTCAGGATCTCCTGACTTCAGAACTAGGGCTTCCTCTGTCTTTGTCTGCCTCTGTCTACCCCTGAAGGGTATCACTCACAGAGGAAACAGTCTGTAAGCTCCCTGAGGGCCACTCTGTTGGGTTTTTGTTTCTTTTTTAAACCGCCCATTTCTTTTTATTCTTTATTTAAAATTTTAACTGTGATTTTGTTTTTACATCACCAATTTTAGGTGATCCAGGGGATAGAGTTCTGAGCCTGGGTTTCAAATCCAGACTCGGACACTTCTCCAGGCAAGTCGTCCAGCTTCTGTCTCTGTTTCCTCATCTGTGAAACGGGGAAAACAGTAGCACTTATGTCCCAGAGTTATTCCGAGGACCCAACGAGACCATCGTGGCAAACCTTACAGCACCTCGCTAATCATCTCATTGTTGGTGGAATTCTTATCAGTATGATTCCTTCCAGAAAACCATCCTTTTTAAGAAGGAATGGATGATAAAGAGATGTGAGAGGAAAGGCTGTTTGACCAAAACTCACCCAGCAACAGACGTTCACTCAGTTCCTGCCATGTGCCAGGAACCGTGCTGGACACTGATCCACAAATGGAGATGGAGTGGCTCCTGCCCTCAGGAAGCTTACATTTAATTGGAGGAGACAGCAGGTCTCACTCACACACACACTCACAAATATACTATACATCTATACAGTTCTCTCTCATACACAAATCCCATGTCTGTCTCTGTCTCCCTTTGTCTCTCTCCTTCTCCCTCCGTTCCTCTCTCTTTCTCTCCTTCCGCCTCCCTCTCTATCTCTCTCGCTCTCTCAATCTCTCTCCCCCTCTCCCTCCCTCTCTCTCACACACATTCTCTTTCTCTCGCACACACATACTCACTCAGACACTAATTGCAGGGTGAGTTGGAAGGCAGCTGCAGTAGCAGCTGGAAGGAATCAGGAAAAGCTTCATGGAGGAGGTAACCCCAGAATCTGGGGTATGCGGTGATCCACACCCATAGCCCCTCACCTCTGCAGAAAAGGAAGGGACTATGTATTGAAGCTCAGCCATTCCAATTATGCCGTGTTAACTTGTGACTTTTCTTTTTCATCTATAACTTACTGATGACAGTGGCAAGCATTTGTAATTTCTGCACAGATTTGGAAAAGTGGTTTTTTGTGTACGGGTGTGTTTGCAAGACCCTCACAACAGTCCTGTGACTCAGGGATTCTGGGAGGTATTAGCTCCCATTTGGTGCTGTTGGTCAGACGGTTTCAGTCGCTGTCTGATCCTTCAAGACTTCACTTGGAATTTTCTGGGCACTGGCGTGGTTTGCCATTTCCTTCTCCAGCCCATCTTACAGATGAGGAAACTGAGGCAAATAGAGTAAAGTGACTTTTCCAGAGTTACACAACTAGTGTCTGAGGCTGGATTTAAACTCCAGTCTTCCTAACTCCAGGTCCGGTGCTCTGTCCACTGTCCACTCTGTCTAGCTGCCTCCAGACCTTATCTTACAGATAAAGAAACAGTCTCTTGTCGTTCTGCTAGTAAATGTCCCCACTGATGAAATCTGTGCTAGCCTCTGGGATAGGAGATAAAGATACCTCTGCTTTCAGTAGACACTTATTGTACATAACTGAGATGGGGTCCCTGTCCTCCTGCAGCTTACATTCTAGTAGGGAGACAGACCAATGGAATTCAGCTTCCAATGTGATCACAGAAGACGGCCTGGTATGTTGGAGAGAAGGCTGACTCTAAAGTCAGGAGAACCTGCCTCTTGTCACTCCTTTGGGGCCTAATCCTGGGCAAGTGACTCGGCCCTCAGGGCCTCCCAGCTCCTTAGAACTTGATGGAAAGCAAAATGGAAAAGTATGTGCCGGGCCGGCATTAGAGATACAGATAGAAAAGCCCTCCAGCTTTGCCTTCCAGGAGTCTGCATTCTGATAAGGGGAGACAGTACAACAGAGGAAGCCTGAGCCATGGGGCAGATGGCAGGTCCAGCAGACCTTTGGATGGGAGACAAAGCCTGGGGGGCCTTGAGGTATAGCAGCCAGTGGGATAACAATGCCTGGGTTTTCAGAGGTTGTAGTGGTGGAGTAGGTGGTGAGATCCCATGGACTTTAAGGGCAGCCCCAGGGTAGATGATAAGACTGGGTGGTCTTACACTTTTAATAGAAGTAATCTGTTCACAGCAGGGACATGAGCAGCCACATCCCAACTGCTGACCCTTAGGAAGTGGTAGTAGGCCGAATGGTCAGAATGGAGCAGGGCTCTGGGTAAAGATGGGAGGGGAGGGTGTGAATCTGCTTCTGGCCAGGTAGGGCCATCCAAATCCAGCACCACGTAGGAGTGAGCAGTGGTGGCCGGGGAAAGGCACCCCTAGGCTCCTGCTAAGTTATAGACCAGCTCTTGCTGTTTGTTTTTGGTGGAAGGAATTCCCATACAAGGAGCTCCCCATTCTCATGAAATAACAGACCCTTGGCATATTTGTGATTAATGTCTGCAGAAATGGGGTGCCCTAAGAGCTGAGGAGGGGGAGAGATGACTTGCAGGTCACACAGAGTAGGGATGTCTTCACGGAGGCAGTAGCGTGGTGACCAGGCCTTAAAGGATGTAACAGGTGGTGATAGCCCAAGAAAGAAAAGAAGGGGTCGCAAGAATGATGGGGCAGTGTTCTGGGAATATTGGTAAATACCCACGTGTGCAGAGGGCTTTGAGGGTAGCCAGCTGCTTTCCATGCGTTGTTCCACTGGAGCGAGGTGACCACCCTGCCAATTGGATACTGTTGTTATCCCCAGTTTAGAGAAGCAGAAACTCAGGCTGAGAGTTTTTTGTGACGTGCCCAGATCACAAAGATAGGAAGTGTCACGGGTAAGATGTGAATCCTAATATTCCTCATTTTCACTCTGGTCTGGTGTGGACAGCCCAGGCCATGGTGTAGCCAGCTCCCCCAGACTCACAGGCTGTGTGCCTGAGTGTGCAGAGCCCCCACGTTCTTCTCATGAACCTGGACCAATGCTGCTTTACTTCTTGGGCACCAGCTGACCAATGACCAGCCAATCAGATGGACAGGGCTGGCTGTGGGGTTGGTTGGCCTGGTTGCGATCCACATTTTCTTCCCCCTTAGTTCCTTCCCCCTCTTTTAAAAATGGGGCCAGTCCTTGTGCTGGCGGCTGGTTTCCTTAAGGGCCGTGTCCAGCTATGGCAACGGTGACTCCAACTGCCAATTGATGCTTATCAGCGGAGCAATAAATGTTCCTGCTCAGAACGCTCTGATCTTGCCTCCTGCCCTGCCCGGATGCCCTCCCGACCCGATGGGAAGATTCACTCCCAACCACAATCAGTATCCGAAGTAACAGAGCCCAGGAGTCACTCAGACAGGGGCTTCCGTACCCCAATCCCTCTTAGCAGTAATGTGGGGAAGGCCAGAGGTGATTTAGCAGATGGAGAAATTGTGGCCCAAACTGGGGAAGCATTCCTGCTGACAGTCCCACCCAGCAAGTGAATATGAGTCCTGGCTAGAATCAGAAACCCAAAATCTCAGCTGGAAATGAGCAAAAAGAGACTCTAGTCCCACTTGGCCTTGAATAAGATTCCCCTCCAGAGACAGTAAGTCCCATAGATCCCTGTGCCTAGAGTCAGGAGGACCTGAGTTCAAATCCAGTCTCAGATACTTCCTAGCTGTGGGACCCCGTACAAGTCACATAACTACTTTCAGCCTCAGTTTCCTCGTCTCTAAAGTGATGGCACCTGCCCACAAAGGTGATGAGGATCAGTTAAGATAATAACTGAAGAAAGCCCTTTTCAGACTTTCAGACACCATATATAAATAACCATCTCGGGCTTTCTCCCCAGGTGGTCACTGGAAGGCATAGCCTTGAATCCGGCTAGCCAGCGTGCCTTGCCTCGTCCTCCGTTAAAGCCCTCCCCCTGCTGGGGTTAAAGAACGTGTCTTCAGAAGATCCTTACTAATTATTATTTGTAATATCATAGTGTTAGTTATTACTTATCGTCACTTACTTATTAGTAAATGAGCTCTTGTAGCGGATTGCAGGGGGCCGCCTTGGGAGATCACCAGATCAGGATTGACCCTCTGCTAGAAAGAGTATTGTAGGTGCCTAATAAGTGTTTGCTGAGCTATGTTGTCCAAGGGATTCCTGCTCCCAGACAGGTTGGACGAAATGCCTTCTGACGGTGAGATCTGCCGCTGACCTGTCAGGGCTAGATTCCTAATCTGTAAAATGAGCAGTTTGGGCTAATGACCTCTGAGGTTCCTTGGAAGGTTCAGCATGGTGATTCTAGAACTCAAGACCTCCCCAGGACAGCCCAGGCCACTTGGAGATGTGCCGGTGGCTGGTGAATTTTCCCTTCCATTGGGCTGGAGGATCTGTCCCATTGGCAATGGCTTCCTCTCATTATTCTTAGCTCTTCCCTCTGGGGCCTAGAAGAGCAGTCTTATGAATCCTTCTAACACTGGGAGATAGAAATCATGTATGGGGCTGAGCATGCCCAGTTCCTTCAGCTGGTCCAGGTCTGCAAAGAGAGCCCCTTCTCAAAACTCCCGCTTCTCTACCTTCCCCAAACGTAGCATAGTAGATCCTGTGCTGGAGTCACCCTAGGTGAATGACCCTGAGGTAAGGTGCTTAACCGCACACAGTCATTTGGTTTCCGTGTCTGTAAAATGGGTACAGTAATAGCACCTACCTCCCAGGGCTGTTAAATGAGATAATAATAGACTTGAAGTGCTCTATTCCCCAACCTTCCAGCTCTTTGTAGATATTAGCTTTTGTTCTTTTTCCTAGTAATCACCCTCCCAGCCTAGCCCAGGGGGATGAGTAAAGCAGGAGAAGCTGGGCCAGGTGTGTCCCAGGGGCCCCGGGTTATCAGGTGCAGGCCAGCGGTGTCACTCTGGAGGCAGGGATGGTACAGTCCTCTCTGATCCACCCTCCCAGGGACGCTGCACCCCACACCCCTCACCCCTCAGCCCTCAGAAATTACTTTACTTCCCAGCTTCTGCAAATGAAGCTATATTTACATTCCTGTCTCCCAGAGACACTCACGCATCTGGCCAGTAATTTGTTATTCTCACACAGCAAAGAGACCATGTCGTAGAATACTTCTCCTTCCTGCGCACCCCTAAATGTGCTTGGAGTCCGGGTTTGGTTTGAGGAAAGGAGGTCACAGGACAGGTTCCCTTTCTGGGGACTTTCTTCCCCGTCCCTTTCTTGACCTTGTACACTTCTGGTACAGGGGTGAGGTCTCATTGCTTCAGGATCTAGAGTAATAGCAGCAAAACTTCCTTTTCAAGGCACATAGCTTTACAAAGTTCTTTCCTCATGTTAACTCTAGGGGAGGTAGTAGTAGTGGTGGTGGTAGCAGCAGCGGTGATAGTAGTGATAGTGATAGTGATAGTGGTAGTAGTAGTAATAATAGTGGTAGTGGTAGTAGTAGTGGTGGTGGTGGTGGTAGTAGTAGTAGTAGTGGTAGTAGTGGTAGTGGTAGTAGTAGTGGTGGTGGTGGTGGTAGTGGCAGCGGCGGTGGTGGTGGTAGTAGTGGTGGTGGTGGCGGCAGCGGTGGTAGTATTAGTAGTAGTAGTAGTAGTAGTAGTAGTATCTACCATTACTATTCTCACTACCACCGCCACTCTTGCCACTCGTACTAGCTTTAAGGTGTGAGAAGTGCTTTACAGATGTTATCTCATTAGTTCCTCACAACAAACCCTGAGGGGGAGGTGCCATCATTAGCCCCACTTTACAAATGAGGAAAATGAAGTGGGCAGCGGTTTAGTGACTTGCCCAGGGTCACACAGCTTGTAAGTGTCAGAGGCTAGATTGGAACTCAGACCTTCCTGATCCCAGGCCTGGAGCTCTGTCCATTGCCACATAGATGCCGTGAGTGTGAGATATACTGTCTCCATTTTAGAGATGAGGAAACTGAGTCTCCAGCCTAAGTCTTAGTGGAAGCCACACCGTTGGCTGCCGGAGGAGCCAGGCCCTGATTCTTCAGAGTTGTGGTCTTTCTGTCAGGCTGCCTGCCCTCAGCCCTAAGGATGGGAGCCTAGGATTCCCTCTCCCTGGCTGGGCTGCACTGCGGATCAGGGAGTAAATGGCAGATGAGACCACCGGCTGGTTTTAACTTGCATATCTGTGGTCGCTTTGTCGTCGTGGCACTGGGCTGAGCAGGCCAAAGGTGTGGGGGGCAGTGAGGCTTGCTCTGACCTCAGCCCTGTACCGGGCGCCCACCCTGTGAGGCCTGCGATCCAGTGGAAAGTGCTGACTTCAGAGTTACTGGATCTGAGTTTGAATCCCAGTTCATCTTGCCACCAGGAAGACCCAAGTTCAAATTCAGCCTCAGGCCGTTATTGCCAGTGTGACCAGGGGCAAGTCACTTCATCTCTGGCTTTCTGTTCCCTCATCTGTAAAATAAGGGGTATAGTCTGGATGCCCTTGAGGGCTCCTTTCTGCTCTAAATACTATCCTGATCAGGGATAAGGAGAGAGGGTGCCTTTGCTAGTGCCCTGGCGCTCCTTATCTCACACTCTGCACACCCAGACTCCCACTTCTGCATGCCCAGCCTTCTGCTGGGCACTGTGGGTAAGAGAGGAGGAGGCCCCTTGGCCCGTGCTTCTGTGGAGCTCCCCGTCTGGTTGTAGAGATAGGAATGGTGATGACGGGATAATGCTCCCCCTTCTATACTTCAAGGTATTCAGAAAGTCCTTCCCCCAGTGAGGCTGGTAGTGTACATATCATGATCTCCATTTTACTTATGACCAAGCTAAGGTCACTAGATAATTTTACACAGCTGGTAAGGGTGAAACCGAGTGGTTTATAAGCCTTGAAATAATTAGAAGGCAATGGAAGGTTGTATATCAACCAGATTCCAAACATATGGTACCACCCTGAGCGTCATCTGTGACCGTATGATAGGATGACCGGTGGCTTCCTGCAAGGAGGGGAGTCCTGAGCTGGGCATTGAAGGACAGAGGGAAGTTTGGCAGGGGGTGGGGCGGGATGTTCCAGACCACGGTTGGTAGGCATTGGCAGAGGAGTTTGAAATCCTATTTGCTTTGCGTGAGCAAAGGTGAACATTTCCTGTGGTTTCACAGTTTTTTGTTTGTTTTCTCCTGCTTCTGCCTGGCTAGATGGACAACCTAAGAAGGTCCGGAAGGTGCCTCCAGGACTCCCCTCCTCGGTGAGTAAGCCAGTCTTGGTGGCCGTGGGGGGGAGATCACAGGACCTGGGTATCTGTCATATAGGAGGTCTGTATTGTGGGGGAGAGGTCCTGCCACCATCCTTCCACCCCAGGAGATGCCTAGAACAAGACTGCGGTGCCCACACAGGGCCCTACTCCCAGGCCTCATTCCTATTTAACTGAGTAGTTAAATGTAGACCTTGAGTGTTACCATAAGTAGCACCTCCTTCTGAGAACATTAGAGAGATGTAATACTCAAAGAATCATAATATCCTATCAGAACATATGGGGAAGAACCCTAGAACCCAGGATGTCAGAGCCCTTGGAATGCATCACACGAATTATTAGAGCTAAGACCTTAGAAATCAGCCACTTCGTTTTATGGATGAGAAAACTGAGGCCCAGAGAGGAGTAGTTCAGTCTTCATTATTGAGATTCCCTCCCATTTCACATCTGGCCAGAACGGAGCCTCTCCTTGCCTTCCTAGAGGAGCGCCGGTTCTCTGACCTCTGGTCCGTGCACTGCCTAGAAGGTCACCTGTCTCTGGAGCCTGGGAGCCTTCCCTGGGTCTCTCGCATGGCCTCCCTCCTGGTGGGGATTCCTGGGGTATCTGCCAGCCATGGCTCTGGAGACAGGTGACCTTCTAGGCAGTGCATGGACCAGAGAGACGTAATACTCAAAGAATCATAATATTCTATCAGAACATATGGGGAAGAACCCTACCACCCAGGATGTCAGAGCCCTTGGAATGCATCACACAAGTTATTAGAGCTAAGACCTTAGAAATCATCCATTCCGTTTTATGGATAAGAAAACTGAGGCCCAGAGAGGAGTAGTTTAGTCTTTATTATTGAGATTCCCTCCTACTGAATTGTCCTGTCCATATGTGGGCATATGTGCCTGCAGCCCCTTGGTGTGAGTCACAGCCCACAGTGCCAGCTCAGGCTCCAGGGAGTTGTCTCAAGATGGGTAGGGACCTCTTTCCTCTACCTGAAGACTGTGGTGTAGTGGAAAGGTGGCTGGACTTGGGCTTAGATGATCAGAGGCTTCTCCCTAGCCCTAAATGACTGTGTGGCCCCACAAGCAAATCTCCCCTCATCTGTCATATGGTGGGTTATTTCTCAGGGGCCTTGCAGCTCGGATAGTTCACAAGTCCCGTTCTTAGGATGGGGCTTGCCATAGTCTCTTGCTGTGTTCCCACTCCAGTGTTTGGCTTCTCCCTTACCGTCGTCCCCTTCTCTCGCCACCCCCCCCCCCACCCCGAACTATCATTTTATAGATAAGGGGTCTCAGAGATGAAAGTGACTTGCTAAGGTGACAGAGGGAGTCATGGGTACAGTCAGGTATGAGACCTGGGCTCTCTGTCTCTAATCAGTGCCTCTCACTGCCTGGAGAACCAAAGAGGATCTGAGAATATCTCCTCTGGGAGTGTCCCCCACCATCTAGTCTGACGTCAGTTTCAGTCTCAGGGTTGGGGGGCAGGAGTTGAGGCCCAGACAGAGGAGCAGGCCTTATCCCGTGGCACACTGAAGGGCCAGTTTGTTCTTTGGAAAAAAGAGTGGGCTATAGGTTACCTGGGGCTTTGGGGGCACAGGCTGAGGCAGAGAACAGAAGGGGTGGGAAAGGTGGGAGGGGAGAGTGGCCAAGGCCTGAAACCTGACTCTCTTACCCGCATGGACACTCTTTCCCCCCACCCCCCACCCCAGAGTAGTCACTGGGCTTTGGAGGGAGGGAAGGAAGCATTCATGGTGAAGGAGAGGGACTCTCCCCTGCCTCCCCCACATCTGCACATCAAGAAGCTTCCCAGTAGCACCACCAGCATGCACACACACACACACACACACACACACACACCCCAACACATGCTCGCTCCCCTTCTCCCCTTCCCAGTCCCCCACCACCCCTCCCTTGCAGCACAGCTGCATGAAGCCTTGGCAGGGGGCCAGGGCCCGACAGATGGCACGGAGCTCTTAGACAGGCTCGGCTCTCCTAGCTCCCGCTATTTAATCAAATTATAGAAAAAGTCAATTTGCTGAATTCTTGTCCATTGTAGCCCTTCTCATTCCCTTCGTTTCTGGGCTCCCTGGCGCCACATATCCCACCCCCACCTCTCAGCCAGAGGAAAAGAAGCTTCATTTCCCCCTATGCACCCAAACCGGCCCAGGCCCACATACCACCCACCTGAGGTCTCTTCTTAAATCCCAGGTTTTGTGTTCTTCCCTTGCCAGCCACCTTGGAAAATCGACTCATTTTTAAAGCCATTTAGGCCCTTAAAGCACAGGATGTCAGAGCTGGGAGGGCCCCTAGAACACAGAATGTCAGAACTAGAAGGAACTGTAGCAGTCACCTAGTCCAATCTCATTTTACAGAAGGATAAATTGAACCCCCAGAAATACAGTCGGGATCACCCCCAGGGCATATATATCTAGCCAGGGGCATAGCCAGATTCAAACCCAGGTTTCCTGGCTGCCAGCCATGGTTTTGGTCCATTGCACTTCGGATAATGGTGGCAGGTTAGGTCCAGAGCTGGGATGACCTGGTTTCAGTTTGTGGAGGGAGAATGGGAATGTCTCGACCTAACAGGTTTATGAGGAAAGGACCTTTTAGAGAAAAATGGACATTCCCATCATGATTCATTGGGTCAACATCAGGGGGAACGGATCCCAGACCTAGTCCATGGGGCTGGATTTCAGAAATTCCACAGGCATAGACCCAGCTGGCCAAGGCCATCCTGACCCCTTTGACTCCCTGGCCCTAGCCCAGCCTAGCTTCCTCTCTGCATCTGGCCGAGCCCAGGGAGAGTCCCAGGTCCAGCGGGTTGGCCAAGTCACTTTCACAGCCTTAATCAAAGGAGGAAAGAAAGAGAAACTTTGTGAATGGTTAGGCTGGAGGGGGTGGGAGGAGCTCTTCAGCTGCTAGTCCCCAGGTCCTGAGCTGATCCAGAGCATTCTTGAAGAAGGTGTCCTCAAAAAGAGAGAGCAGGAAAAAAAGAAAGCCCATTCCCTTTCCCACCCCAACCCCCACCCTTTCCAAACAGAGACCACAAAAAAAAAAAACACACTATTAGCTGGCTCTTGCTGGGGCCTCTAAAACCTAAGTTACCATCTGCTGAAAATGTAACTGAATCTCAGTGTAAGGGATCTGGGCCACCCCAGCCCCCCGCCCACAGCAGAAGGAGGCCCATGCAGGGGGACTCACTCCCATTCTCCCAAACTGGAGGGGCCTGGAGATGGAGGAGGGGCAATGAGGGAAGCAAGACTCCTGGGCCCCACCCAGGGCCTGCCTCTGTTCTCCACCTAGGGGAGGCTGGGGCAGGAGAAGAGGCCTCAGGGAGCCTGCCAGGAGATTTTATGGGGGTCTTTATTCCTAACTCTTCTTGATCACATACATCCCTTCTGGCTCAGTCAGCCCCGGGGAGCTGATGGGAGGAGAGCCCTCTTGGGGCTTCAAGGCCAAGCGGCCCGTCCTTCCCTCCCCCTTTCACTGCTGGAGCTCAAAGGGAACTTTAGAGAATAATCGTTACTGCTGTTTATACTGGTATTTTAACACTCCCAAAGTGCTTCATCACTATTAAACCTTCACCGGAGGTTCGACAGGTGCTAGTGGCCCCCTTTTATAGCTGAGAGACTGTAAAGTGCAGGGAGGGAGCCGTGCCTTAGAACACAGGATGGCAGAGCTGGGAGGGCCCTTAGAACCCAGGATGGCAGAGCTGGGAGGGCCCTTAGAACCCAGGATGGCAGAGCTGGGAGGACCCTTAGAACACAGGATGTCAGAGCTGGGAGGGAGCTTAGAACATAGGATGTCAGAGCTGGGAGGCCCTTAGTAGAACACAGGATGGCAGAGCTGGGAGGGCCCTTAGAACCCAAGATATAAGAGCTGGGAGGGCCCTTAGGACAGAGAATGTCACATTAAGAAACTGAAATTTAGAGTGGAAAAGTGACTCACAGCCAGCCGATGAGTTGTACCACTAGCAGGACTGGAAGCTGGGTTCCTGACTCCAATCTCAGCAAGTTTCTGCCACAATACACTCTCCTGTAATCTCCTTCCTTCCGTTTTTTTTCTTTGTTTCCTTTCCATCTTTCTTCTTTCTCCCTTCCCTCCCCTATTTCTTTCCCAAGGAGGTGGGGCTCTGTATCTCCCCTCTCCCCAACAATCTCCCCGGACTCCTGAGGAGCTTGTGAGAAAATTGAAAATCCTCCAGCTTGGGCCAAGGAGGCTCCGGGGGTGGGAGAAGTAACCCCGTCTGTTTCCCTGGTGGGTGGCAGGCCTCTTGGCCCCAGAGGCAGGGTTGGGGATAGCATTTACATGGGCCCTTAAGCTTTGCAGAGAATAATAAACTGTCTCCTTCGAGCCCCTTAGCAGCCTGGTGAGGTACAGATGCTATCGTAGTCCTCAGTTTTCAGAAGAGGAAACAGGCTGAGAAGGGGTGAATTACTAGCCTGGTGTCATAGTAAGCATCTTAGGCAGGATTCCAACGGGGCTTGTCCAGTCCCCAGGTCTAGCCCTCTGCCCGCTGCATCTGCTGCCCACCTCCTGCGGAGAAGGAAGGCTGGACATTTGGTAATTTCCCTTCTGACTGAATCTCTTCCTTGGCAGGTGTATCCCTCTAACTCAGGTGATGACTATAGCCGAGACTCCGCGGGGTACACTTCCTCCAAACCTGCCAGTACTGTGTACCCTGCAGCCTTCTACATGCCAGGTATGGTGCCATGGGGTAAAGAGAGGAGACACTCTTCATTCCTAACTACCAACCACATACAGGATCAAGCCTAGCTGCCCATTATGTGGACTGGGAGCCAGCTATATTCTCCTGCCTAGGAGATCAGGGCTTGCCTTTTGGGGGCACCTGTGGGGGTCAGCCTTCCCTTTGGGACTGGGCAGTCCTCAGTCCAGGGTTCAGATCATAGTTCTGTTGGGGATTAGGGCTCAGTCTAGCCTAGATCTTTTGAGATGGGCTGTGAATCAGAAAGGGCCTTGGGTAAAAAGCATTGGGAAAGTAGGTAGATAAAAACATTGGGGACCACCTTTGTAGCCTGTAACCCTAATTCTACACGTTGCTCCCTTGACTTTGACCCTGTGCTCCCTGCAGATGGACTTCACAACTCAGCAGACCTGTGGAGCCCATCAGGCACCATGAACCAGTCCAACTATGCCCCTCCCATGCTGGGCAGCTCCCCTTCCCCTCTCCCTCAGAGCGGTGGCTTCAGTAACTTACACCAGCATGAGCGAATGGTAAGAAAAAATTTGGAAAAAAACTCCCCTCCTGCCTGAAGGAAGTCTATGCAGGGGCGGGGGGGGGGGGGGGGGGATGGTGGAATGTAAGCCCTGCCTTGAAGAAAACACCTTCCCATCCCCCAGGGAGCCCCTGAGAAGATTAGAAAACTGCCCCTGAGGATTAGGAGCTTGGTCCCTATCTAGCTTCAGCCATCTGACCCCTCTCTCCTTCTCCCCCCGCTTCTGCGGCGGTCTTCCTAAGAACTACCAGATGCATTCAGGGGAAGTCAATGGCGGAATCCCATCAGTGTCTGGATTCTCCTCCACCACTGCTCCCTATGGCGTCTCAAGCCACACACCACCAATCAGTGGGACAGACAGCATCATGGGTAGGTACCACTTTCTTCTTACCACTGGATTTCCCTTCTCCTTCAGTGTTCTCCTACCTGATTCACTCTTACATTCCCCAGCCTTGGTGGATCCAGGATGGAGCAGAATGTTTTACATGTCTGATGCCAGGGGTAGCAGCCAGGGGCATCGATCAGGATCTGGGTGCTAATCCCAGGTGTGCTGCTGGCTGGCTCACTGTGTGACCCTGTCTCCTTTAAACTGAATTAGCAGAGTAGAGGAAGGCACACTTGGGCTGGGTGTCAAGAGACCTGAGTTGCTCTTCCCTTTTGGTCGTGGCTGTCTGATAGTGGACATGTCCAGTGACTTCATCTCTCTGAGGTGTCCTGAGGGCCCTCCTAGCTCTGACATTCTAGATTCTAAGGGCTCTCCAAGCTCTTACAGTCTCTGTCCTAAGAGCCCTCCCAGCCCTGACATCCTGTGTTCTAAGGTCTTCTCAGCTCTGACATCCTGGGTTCTAAGGGCCCTCCCACCTCTGATGTCCCGGGTTCTAAGGGCCCTCCCAGCTCTGACATCCCAGGTTCTAAGGGCCATCCCAGCTCTGACATCCTGGATTCTAAAGCCCTCCCAGCTCTGACGTTCTGGGTTCTAAGGGCCCTCCCAGCTCTGATAAACCATGTTCCAAGATACCCTCCAACAGTTGAGATTCTAGATCTCGTAGGAGGAGGTGTCTCTCTTCCTGTGATACGAGAGCAGGTTGGGTGACTTGTGTCTTCCTTTTGTCCTTCCATCACAGGTAACAGAGGGACTACAGCTGGTAGCTCTGGAGACGCACTTGGGAAGGCACTGGCTTCGGTAAGAGCTACTTCTGCCAGTTTTCTCTCCCCTGAGATAGTGATGGGCAGGACTAGGGAATTTAAGAGACAGATTTGTATAAGCCCAGGAAGAGTGCTTCAGGCTCTAGAAGGGTGCCGTGGTTCCCTTCCCCTTATGTTGGGAGGGGAGAGTGCTCCCCAAGCCCTGGGGTAAGCACAGCAGGGAGCTGGTCCAGCCTGTCTCTCTTGAGACCCTTTATTGAGATGGTGGGAGAAGGGGGGCTGCTAGGATGATTAAAGTGGGTCTGAGGCTCCTTATGTGTATCTCCTCATGTGTTCTCTTGGGCTCCCCGGCCAGTGTTCCATGCCCCAGCTCCCAGAGTCCACTGACAGAGAAAGCAGACAGCGGCAAAGACTCGCCCTCCTACTCCCTCCGACTGAGCTTGGGAGCCCATATTCCCAGCAGCTCACTCAGGCTGCCCTTGAGCTCTGCCAATTTGTAGGTAGTCCCGTTTCCTTTTCCTCCTATCACGGCTTCCCCTCATGGCCTCACCACAGTCGCCCTAAGGTGGCTGAAACTGAGAGCACCGGGTGTATGTGCCAGGAAGCGAAAGGCATGGTGGGAGCAGTGGCACTGGGGGGCCTCACGTTTGACGACTGTACCCATACTCCCCTCACCATTGTCCTCTCCCTTGGGCCACCCCCTCCCACTGCCTGCCCAGACCTCATCTACACCCTGGCCCAAGGATCTCCTTATGAGCAAAGTATGGAGATGGGGATGGGGGTGGGAGCAGGGCTCAGGCTGAGAAGCCTTTGGGCTGCTCATAAAATCAGCTCTAGAGGAATTCTACAGACAAGATACTGAGGCCCAGGGAACTTGGTATTTCCCCAAGGTCACCTAGGTAGTCACAAGTTGAACCCAGATTCTGCGCCTCAGAACTAGGGTACTTTCTCCTTTCTCTGGCCCTAATTTCCCTAGCCCACATCCAGGATGCTCTCCTGGGAGCATCCTCCAGGCCACGCTTCCCCAGTCCCCCATGGTAACCAGGTCTGTCAGGGTCTCCACTCATCCCCTCTGCCATGGCTTCATTAGCCATCAAACTGGGGACAGACAGGGCAGTAGCTCTGAAGTCATGCCACAAGCCAGTAAATGCTCCCATTTCTTCTCCTCCCTCCACTTTCCAATGTAGCCGTGGCAGGGACTTTCATATCAAGGAGAGGACAGGTTCTCACTCCAGGAGACTCATGGTCCCACAGCTAGTGAATGTCAGGGATCTAGTGTGAACCCAGGCCTCTGACTCCAAGTGTCTGCCTCAGATTCCATGGATTTACTTTGACAATTGGACCAGAGACCTTAGGGGTTATCCATTCACAAAAGAAATGAGTGCTCCAAGGTCACACTGGGAAAACTAGAATTCAAACCCAAGTCCCCTTGCCACCAGATCTCCACACAGTGGAATGGCCCTGCTCTCCTTACAAGTAACTACAAAAAAAGAAATCTGTAATAATGGTGATTTTTTTTTTTAAATTTCTTTTTTGGAGATAGTTAAGGTTAAGTGATTTGTCCAGAGTCACACAGCTAATAAGTGTCTGAGGCTGAATTTGAACTCAGGTCCTCCTGATTCCAGGGCCAGTGTGGCACCTAGTTGCTCCAGTTATGGTGATAGGTCAAAAACCATCTCTGTGGCTTTAGCCCAGCCATCAGTTAGAAGCTGCCTGGTTTCTTTTGTTTTGTAATCCAACACTGGGGGTAAATAACGGCCTGCCAGCCTCCAGATGTCTCACAAGTTCAGGGGTACCACTTAAACAATGTGTCTCTTTTTCTCCTCTCTCTAGATCTATTCCCCAGACCACTCAAGCAATAACTTTCCTTCTAACCCCTCAACCCCGGTGGGTTCCCCTCAGGGACTTGCAGGTATGTGATCTAGAGGAATGGAGGGGAGGGCAGGAGGGATTGGACCCCAGCAGAATCTGCCCTTGGTCACCCCATTCACATGTCTGGCCTGCTGGATAGGTTTTTGTTGTTCACTCGTTTCAGGCACATCCAGCTCTTTGTGACCCCACTTGGGGTTTTCTTGGCAAAGATACTGAGGTGGTTTGCCATTTCCTTCCTAATTTATGAGGAAACTGAGGCATACAGGGTGAAATGACTCGCCCAGGTTCAAATCTGAGGCCAGATTTAGCTCCCAAAGATGAGTCTTCCTGACTGGGGCCTGGCGCTCTATCTGCTGCACCTCCTAGCTGCCCACTGGAGAGGTGGCTGGATGGAAAATTCACCAGTTAAAATGCAAAGCACGTTTGCAAGGCACCCATGACATCTCGAGGTCCTGTTCTCACTGGCCATTGCACGAGTGATAATATCTGAGCCTGGCTTCAGACTTGGGTCTTCTGACTGAGCAAGAGTTATTTCCACTGTACCCATACATAGACCTCCTTGCATCCCCAGTGCCTAGCTGTACATGCTGCTGAGGTGGCCATGGCAGAGCAGTCACTTCTCTTTCTCCACCCCAAGCACCAGACAGGAAAGCATGGAAGGAGGAGCTGTGAATTTCCCCAGTCACAGCCATAGCCAGTGCCTCCAGCCACCTCCCCAAGTCCTGGTGCTAGCTAGACTTTTAGAGTTGAAATGATGTCTCAGCCAAGGAGGAAAACAGAGAAGGCCCCACTACAGAGCTGGGAATAGGGGCTGGGGGATAGGGTGAAGTCCACTGTGCTACCAGATGAGCAGGGCATAGGTCAGCTTGTAGGGTTTTGTTCTAGGGAGGCTCCTTGGGTCTCAGGCATGGCAGGGCTGATTCAGAAGCATCCTGGGGTAGTGGGTTTGTGCCCTGCCCATCCCACCCTTCAGAGTGTCCCCATGTTCAGCACACCTCCATAGGACAAGGCATGTGGGTTTTCGTATCAGCAGCCAAGCACTACCAGCCATCCCAGAAAAGGCTGAGGGCTGTTTGTGGAGGTCTGTGGGATGGGCTGTTTCATCTTCACCCCTGGGCTCTGCTCCACCCTCCCTCACACCCCCACTATACACCTTTCCTCTCTACATGTTCCTGTCCCCCTATTTTTAGAAAACCTAAAGGGTTCTTCAGATACCCTGGCAGAAGTAGGCAGTGCTAGGGGGGTTAGCCTCATTTGGACAGAAGAGGAAATTCATTCCCTGGGTTAAGTGATTTGCCAGGAGTCACACATCAGATAAATGAGACGTTTGAATCTGGGTATCCCGGCCTGACGCCCACCTCCCCACGTGCACGTGGACATGTCTATATGAACAGCCTCACTTGTCCACAAATGAGCTCACCCCTGCCCCCTGTGTGTACACACGCCCATCACCATAGTCTTACGTCCCTATACTCAGACACCTCCCCCACGGACCCCCAGAGGGGTGACCTCATGATCTGGGACCAGGCTGGCCTGTTGCTGAGAGCCTGCTGTATCTGCTCAGCTGTCTCCCTTCTCTTCCTGCCACACTCACTCATTCTTTTTTCTTACTTTGAAAACAAATCAAAATCCCATCACTGTTACCTCTGGCCCTCACCATCCCCCTGACTCCTCACCCCTGTCACCACTCATCCCCCTGGATGCAGTGTCTCCCCCGTTTAGAGAGTAAGCTTCCAGTGGTCAGGGCCTGGCCACCTTTCATATTGTGTCCCTGTGCTCAACACAACATGTGGTATGTAGGAAGGGTTCCACGAGTGCTTGAAAAGCACTTCATTCTTTCCCTCTCCCATACAAATCCCTGTCTGTGCTCACAGCCAATGCTCTCTGATCTGACACACCGATATGTAGGCTCCCACTTGCGTCACAGGAACCCCTCGGCACCAGAGCAGCTCCCGTTCCCCACATGCACCCAACCTGCCTCCCCTGCTGCAGATGCACGGCCCTGGAATATATATCACTGACCCTTGGGAGGAGGCGAGAAAGGAGTGCGCAGGTCAGGAGAGTGAGCCTGGACAAGGCCGAGTGATGTTGTCTGGGTGAATGCAACGAGTCAGTGGCAGCACAGATGAGGCCCAAGATTCCAGGCCTAGAGGCTCTCTGCTTTACCTTGCCACCCATCCTCGTCCTCATGTACAGACCTGCTACACTGCAGCACACGCGTACTCCATACACGGTCATTCCCTGCCATGCCAGCTGCACAGATGGACACGTATACTCATAAATGGTCATGTTACTAGCTTTCCACAATGGAGCTCTCTCCTCTCTCCTCTCTCCTCTCCCCTCTTCCTTCCTTTCCCTCCTCCCTCTCCATTCCCCTCCCGTTCCCCCCTGCTCTTCCTTCCTTCCCCTTCCCCCCATCCCTGCCCCCTCTCCTCCTCCTTCCTTTCTTTCTCTCCTCCCCCCTCTCTCTCCATCCCTCTTCTTCCTTCTCTTTCTCTCCCTCCCCATCCCTCTTCTCTGACCCCCCTCTCTTTCCCCTCCCCTCCCTTTCCCTTCCTCCATCTTTTCCCACCTCCATCTCCCCCCCCCCCCACATCCAGATATCTTTATAGAAGGAGCTTGTAGGTGTGTGCTCAGTCCCCTGCTTTGTTCACATCTCCCTCCCCCCCAGGATCAGCTGGAGGGAGAGGGAAGTGAAATCTCTGGGTTTCTGGAAGGGCTGGCAGTTAGGTTAAAAATACTTCTGGGCCCCCAGTAGGTGGGGTCGCCACCAGCCATCTCAGTGCCTTCAGGGCCACCTCCTGCTCTTGCTACAAGCCTTACTGACTCTCACTTCGCTAAATGGGCCCAGAAGCTCTCTCCCCTGTAGCCCCAGGAACCACTAGATGGGATAAGGGAAACTTGGATATCCAAGCAAATTGTCCCTCCAGGTTAAACTGCTGACCCCTGGGAGGGACCCACTCTCATCCTGGGGCTTCCTGAGTTTCCTTAGGGTGAGTTAGCAGGAGAATTGGTTTCTCTGACCCTCTAGGAACCAGACTCTGCTTCTAGATTGCCCCACACCCCCCAGGGACATGGTTCCCTGCACACAGCACCCCCCATGGTGGCTCTGTGGTTGGGGGCTGAAGGGAGATGAGGTTTAGTCCACAGAAGGGACAGTGATGCTTCTTCCTCCCACTCCTAGTGTCCTAAGTTTTAGCATTGAATCATAGGATTTGGAGCAAGACCAACCCCTTTATTTTACAAATGGGTAAACTGAATCCCAGAGAGGTTTAAGTGCTTTGCCAAAGGGTCACATAGTTCTTAAGGAGCAGAGTCAGATTTATCCCAGGTTATCTGACTCCAGATTTCCTATGCTGTGTTGGCTTTGGCACACGTGCCCAATCCCCGTTGTCCATTCTAATCTTTCTTATTAGTGGAGACTTTTTTTTGATGTTTGACTCTTGTCGAGGTGAACTGGGGGAGAGGACTTTAGGAGAGAAATACAAGGGTGGGTCCCCCAATTCCCCAAAGGCTTTCCCACATGCCATTAGCCCTCCCTGGGCTGCACTGAATTTCTTGGTCAACACTGAATTTTGTTGGGTGGGTAGATGGTGCCCCGCTGTGGCAAGAGTCAGCACTGCAGGTGTCTCAAGGTCTTAATGATAAATGATCAGAAATTCCAAGCCCGCAGGTTTTATACCACCAGGCACTTGCCTCAAAACAGTTCTGGGTCTAGGTAGTACAGAGGGGAAAACAGGCCTGGCGAGGGGGATGTGATGTGCTGCATTGTTGGTAAGTGTAGGAGCTGGGCTTTGAACCCAGAACTCTGAAATCAGTCTCTTTCTGTTGTAGAATGCAGGGCCTCTGGGTCACAAATTGTCAGGCATTAGAACATTGTTGGTCAAAGCCAGAAGGAACCTTGGGGTGAATAAATGAAAAAAAAATTCCAACATAACAGCATTTATTTAGTTCCAACAGTGCGCCAAGAACTGTACAAATCAGCTAATCTAACCCTCTTTATTGCACAGATGAGTAGACTGGGGCCCAGATACTGGAAGTGACTTGTCTAGAGTCTTACAGCTTAGTGGCAATAGAGTCTAGATTTGAACCCAAGTCTTGTGTTTCAGGCACATCCCAGTGGCCCCGACCAGGAGCACCCGGTGCCTTATCTCCCAGCTACGAAGGAACTCTTCACAATTTAGTGAGTGTCCCTGCTTCCTCCTCCTCTCCCATCCCCTGGGCAAGCATGTCTGCCCACCTGACAGAGGAGACCCATGGAGGATTCAGAGGGGCTGTCCTGGGCTCCCTTTAGCCTCTCCTCAAAGTAGGGTTGACTTTAGTGTCCATAGAAAGAGACCCTCTCCCACCTCTGTGCCTGTGTGCCTAGAGGTGCCCATCTAGGTGGGGATGGGTACACTTGTACCAGCATTGACAGCCATGGGCTAGGAGAGTGTGAGACAGACAGAGGAACTACCTCTTGAATACCAGCCCCTTAGAAGAGGCTTTCTCCTTTGTTCTCTTGACTTCTCAGAGGGAAGGAGGGATTGCCATTCCACAGCCTGGGGAACCCTCTGAGGGTTGTAGGGTTCCCTTTCCCAGAGCCACAGAGCATGAGCTGGAAGGAGAAATAAACCACTCGGGGCAGTCAGCCCCACCCCCTCTCAGGTTTTGGCAAGACAGCAGGGAGTGAGGAGGAGGCCAAAGAGAAGACCCTAATTCCACCTCCTCTTTCCTTCCTCATCTTCACCTCCAACAGCAAAACAAGATGGAAGATCACTTAGACGAAGCCATCCATGTGCTGAGGAGTCATGCCGTGGGGCAGACGGGAGACATGCATGGCATTCTTGGGGGCACGCCAGGGCACAGCGGTGCTGTGGGCACCCTCAGCCAGGCCTTCTCCTCCTCCGTCATGCCCCTGGTGGGGCGGCACTCAAGCTTGGTGAGCAGGGGCCAGATGAGGCAGGGTGGATGCCCACCCCAGAGTTGGCTGGGGACATGGCCTGGACGTGGGTTCTCAGGGAGATTACCTCTAGAAAAGGACGCACAATAAGGGTCTGCCTTGTCCCGTCCTTCCATAGAAGAGGCAACGGTGAGAGGCTTTATCAGAGAGGGGACGTAGCCCAGTGGCCACTGGGATTTGAACTCTGGTCTTCTTATCTAATCCTCTGTGCCCTGCTGTGGCTTTTAACCCTCTTTCCAGATTGGGAAAAGTGGAGGACAAAGAAGCAGGCCCTGGCCTTCCTCCCACAGTGAGCATCAGTGTCCTGAATCCTCATTGCCACTTGGAATGGGTGGGGAAAGGGTTTTGCCTGGTCCTCAAAGTGTCTGGTCATGGGCAAGAGGGGGTGCAGGGGGACCACATTCTTGGACCCATTCCTCGGACTGTCCTGTAGGTAGGGAGCAGTCACACTGAAGATGGCCTCCCCAGCAACTCCAGTCTCCTTCACAACCATGTGTCACTCCCCTCCCAGCCTGGCTCACTCCCCGACCTCACTCGACAGCAGGATGCCTACAGTGGTAAGGCCATGGGTACTGGGAAAGAAAGAGTGGAAAGCCTTCAAGGGGCTTCTACTTGAATTGGGGGAAGGGGGAGCAAGCAGAACGTGTCCATATAAGAGAACCTATGGATATATACTTAAGTGAATACCAGGGAGTTTGGGAGGGAGAGAGTGAGCCAAGTGTGTGTGTGTGGGGTCATGCATAAGGTGGGTGGACTTTGAACTGATTCTTGAAGAAAATAAAAAATTCCAAGAGATGGAAATGAGGAAGGGGGGCATTCTGGGCATAGGGGACATCCAGCCTGAAGGTAAAGAGATGGGGAATGGTGGTCCAGAAGGAGGAAGACAGAGAAAAGGCCCATCAGGTTTGGCACTTCAGAAATCATTAACAACTTTGGAGAGATGTTTTTGTCAAATGAAGTCAGAAGGCAGTTTCAGAGGGTTTGAAAGAGAGGAGAAATGGAGGCATTTTGAACGTAGCTGGTGGAATTTGGCCAAGAAAAAGGGGAGGATGGTTTAAGGAGATGGCAGGGTTTTCTCTGTACGGTGTGAGGTGTGGAGGAGTGGGAGACGAGGCTGTTTGGTGCAGCCACCGAGGGGTCTGGGACACTGGCCTCCTGGCTGCTGTCTGGCCTCCCAGCCCCTCCTAATTCCTCTACCTTCCCTCTGTTGATTATCTCCTCTTAAAGAGCTTGTTCGGTAGATGTTCCTTCCCATGTTGTCTTCCTTATTAGATTGTAAGCTCCCTGAGAACAAGGACTGCCATCTGCCTCTTTTTGTGTCCCCAGTGCTTAGCAGGGTGCCTGGCATATAGGATGTGTGTAATGTTTGTTGCCTCACGCGTGCCCATAGGCACACAGCTTGTAAGCCCCTCAGCCACTTCTCCTGCCTCCAGGTCCAGGGCATTTTCTCTTCTCTGCTGTTGTCTCAGGCGGGTAGGACACAGGAGCAGCATCTCTCACTGGCTTTCTGCCCTACCCTGCAGGCTTGACATCGGGGCTGGGCAGAGCTGGCGCGTCTTCAGGGACGAGTGAGATCAAGAGGGAAGAGAAGGAAGACGAGGAAAACACATCGGTGGCAGACAACTCGGAGGAAGAGAAGAAGGAGATGAAACCCTCCCGGACTAGAACAAGGTGCCCCCTGGGAGCCGATCCCTCTTCGTGACTTCCCTGCCCCTCCTCTCCTGCCCCCCCTTCCTTCTCAGCCACGTTCCATGGCCCACGTGGGAGGGTGGTGGCCCAGCCCCTGCTCAGCCATGGGCCAAGGGCCAGTATGTCAGAGGGATCCTGTCTTAACTTCCTCCTACCCTGTGTCTTCACTCCCTTAGTCCTCAAGGTCCCTCTCCCCTACCCCAGGCCCTAGGTAGAAGAGGCAATATAGGGCCCTGTGCCCTGCTTCCCTACCCAGGCATCACTGGCTGCCTCCCCAGTCCCCTCAGACACATGCATACATTCCTCCATGGGTCAGGTGGGTGTCCCTGGTTACCTATACTGGTGCCCTCCCCCCCATACACACACATGCGCGCACACACACACACACACACACACACACACACACACATATACACATACACACACTCTCTCTCTCCCATGGCAAGATGGCAGGAGGTACCCAGAAGGTGGGGAAGACAGCAGGGCTGGGGTTCAGAGTCTCAGCAGGCTGGGTGCCAGGACAGGATGCCAGGGTCCCCTGCCCCAAGCCCAAAGGGCACCCACGGAGAATGTTCCCTGTCTCGTTCTCTCATTTCGGAACCCCCTAGTCAAGATGAGGATGAGGAGGACGAACTTCTCCCCCCAGAGCAGAAAGCGGAGAGAGAGAAGGAGCGGCGGGTGGCCAATAATGCCCGCGAGCGCCTCCGTGTCCGTGACATCAACGAGGCCTTTAAAGAGCTCGGCCGCATGTGCCAACTCCACCTTAACAGTGAAAAACCGCAGACCAAACTTCTAATTCTCCACCAGGCCGTGTCGGTTATTTTGAACCTGGAACAGCAAGTACGAGGTCAGTGAGAGGCCCGCGGTGCTGGGGGGGCCCAGCGTTGGGACGGAGCCGGCCGGCGTGGGCTGTCTGTCTGTCTGTCCGTCAGTCTGGCTGTCTGGCTGTCTGTCTTGCGGCTCCTGGGCCCACCCCGGGGCCTCCCCAGCCCCTTCATCGCTTCCCGTCTCTCCTTCCCTGATGCACTCCCTCCCCTTCTCCCCCGCTTCTCTCCCTGTCCTCCCTCACTGAGCCTTACACACACCACACCCCGGACAGAATGTCTAGAATAAGGTCCTTGATGTCATGAGAAACCTTAAATGAGTCTTTGAGCTGGGCCTATACACACACACATGGGTCAGTCTGAATTTAAAACCGTCCCTCACATGTTTGGGGCTTAGACTGTAGCCCTGGGTGCTCTGGCCTTTCCAGCTTTTGACAGCTGGGGTGGAAGGGCCACCTGATTCTCCACCATTCTCTCTGGCCTGAAGGCTATTTTGCTGGGGCGAGGGGGGGGTCCAGTGGTAGAGACTATGACACATATCTTGCATACACATGCGTATACACATGCATATTCACTATGGCAGGATCTAGATCAGACTCATGCCCAGAACACACACTGTTGTTTCCTGGATGGCCTCTTTCCTGAGCCCAGTTTGGCCCCTGCTGGTTGTCACATTCTGGGAGTTCATCCAATTCTTGTTCCTGGTCCTAAAGATGCCCCTTTTCTCCCCTGAGTTATCACTCAAAAGATAGGGATCCTGTGGGTTTCAAAGCTCACTTCTCCTGGCCTCCAGCAGAGATCATAATAGAAAACTTAGAGGCCATCTCATCTAGATTCCCCCTCCCCACTTTACAGATAGGGAAACTGAGGTACAAAGCATGGAAGGGACCCATTCAGAGTCACAACTAATAAGGGGTAGGGCTAGGATTCAAAGTCTCTGTCCTGTGACTCCAGATCAAGGGCTTTCCCCCACTGTATGCCACTGCCTCTCCCAAGCATCAATATCTCCATTTCACAGATGGGGGAAACTGAGGCGTAGAGAGGTGAAATTGCTTGACTAAACTCACTCAATAAGCATCAGAACTAGGACTTGAACCCCGGGCTCTTAACTCTAGGACTAGAGTTCTTTCCACCACACCCATGCCACTTGGAGCAATTACCTCTCTGTCTCTACCTTCCCCTGCCTTTCAAGTTTGGAACCTATGCGCTTCCTCATTAACCCGTTCCTCTCCTTTTGGGTTCTGCCCCACCAAAAACAAATCCCTTCTGCCGCATTAACTCTTTCTTCCCTGCAGCACTTTTGCTCGGATTGGAATGTCAGGCCTGGGGCCTAAGCCTCCCTCCCTCTGCCTGCCCTCCGCTGTCCCATCATGGCATTTGGACTTTACCTGTGCCTTTCTTGTTGTGTAATATTTTGCGTCTTGTTGCAATGTGTGTTTGATGATCCCTGCCCCCCTCCCTCACCCCGCTCATTCACCTTCTCTCTCTCATTCTCTCTCCTCTCTCTTTTTCTTCCACTCTTTTTCTTTTCCCCCCGTTGATTTCTTTCCAATCTCCCACAGACAGTCCTCAGCCGACCCCCCGGGGGCCCACTCCCTACCTTGTACTTGCTGATGGAGACGGAGCACGGGCCGGGGCAGGATCGAAGTTGAGGGCCAGGCATCCAAACCTAAATTCTCTTCCAAAACAAGGGATGGTGGGAAAGGGAAAGAGAGAACCGATCCAGATGGGACAAATCTCCATTGGCCATGATCACTTTGGTCTACTGCTGTTGTCCTATTTTATGCCTATTTCCCAAGATGGCATGTGGAAGGGTTTGAGCTCAGGGTGCTGGCTGGGATATGGGTGGGATGCCATCCCCTTCCCCCATCTTAGCAGCTAGAGCCAGGCAGATATGGGGGCAATTCCTCTTCCCATCTACCAGAAGCTAGAACCAGTTGGCCCAAAGAGGTACAGGCTTAGATGGTTCTCAGATTCGGAGGTTAACTCAGCCCCAAGTTCCTTCATGCTGGATCCTGGGGCTAGTGTCCCTTCCCAGTTTACAGATAAGAACAAGTAGATGGCCATCAGCCTCCTGTAGGCAGGTGCTGGTTGGGAGCTGTCCATTACGTGAGTACTGTAGCTTGTGATTTGGGGCTCCATGACTGGCTGACTCCATCATTTCTGATACTCAGTTCTGTGCCTGTCCCAGCTTCCCTGATCCTGTCATCTATTATTTGAATCCTCTGTGTAATCTCAGGTATGAGCTGAAAAGTAGACTTTGCAATAATTATTATAGTGGTCCATATTAATGACAATAAGGCTCCCCTTTTCTCTGGCACTTTTATGATCCACAGGGCAGCCAGGGAGAAAGCCCTGACCTGGACAAACCAGTTGAGTTTACTTGCTCATCCTGCTAGCAGAGAGCCTCTCCTCCCCCATATGCCGCCCCGCTTCAGGTCGTGGGGGCTGTGATATCCCAGACATGAAGCCACCAAAGAAGGCACATTTCACTCCATTTGGTAGAAAAAGGATCCATAGCCCATGCCAAGGCTGTGAATCCTAGCAAGAATTTCACTCCAGAAGGAAAAAGTTGTTCAGGGAAAAGGGAATTTAGTAGTTGGGTTAGGAGGCTGCACACTCACCACTCCCTGATCCCGTAGCTGAGCCTCCCTCCCCAAGAGTGGGCCTCTGCCAAACGCTGTGTTTAGTTAACGTTGAGCTCAGAAAAAAGAGGCTGGCTCAGTGTTGGCCATGTTCATGCAAATGAATCATGTTTTGGTCAAGGCCAGCCTCCCTGCCTCTTGCCTCCCTTAACATTGCCATGGACTATAACCCTGGTTTAAATCTGCACTTATTCACATGCACAAAAGCACTCACAAATGGGGATGAGCACTATCCATCCTTACACATGTGGCCTGTACACATATCTGTGGGCATGCACATACACCAATGCACTGTTCCTTGAAACTACAGGCTGGGGTCTACTTTACGGGCCCAATTCTGGTCTCCCAGCCCCCATACCTAGCCTAGTCAGGTCCTTGCCAAAGGATGGCACCTTAACTGGCCTCACAGCAGGGGTGCCGACCAGGCTGGGTGGTGACGGTCTGGGCCCCAGCTCCCAACCCCTTCCCACCACACCCTGTTATGCCACTTCCCACCCTGCCACGCCGGCCCCTCCGAGAGAGCCTGCCCTCCCTGACTAACGCCTCTGGTGCTGTGAACCCAGCAGTACTGACGAGGCCCTGTCACTGGAAGAGAAGGACCTGAGGGACCGGGAGAGGAGGATGGCCAATAATGCCAGGGAGAGGGTGCGCGTGCGGGACATAAACGAGGCTTTCAAAGAGTTGGGACGCATGTGTCAGATGCACTTAAAATCGGACAAAGCACAGACCAAACTGATCATCCTTCAGCAAGCCGTGCAGGTCATTCTGGGCCTTGAGCAGCAAGTGCGAGGTACGGTACGCGGCGGGTGCCGGCCCTCCCTGCCCAGAGACGCTTGCCTGCCTGTCTGTGTGTGCGTGTGCGTGCGCGTGCATCATTCCCTCTCATCTGCTGGTTCGTCCTCCATCTCCAGCCTGTTAAGCTTGGGCTCCATCCTGAGCCTTCTTTCTCTTCTCTTTCTCTCCCCTTCCCTTCACAATCTCAGTTAACGCTTTCCTTGATGACTCGGATCTCTGAGCAGCTCTGCTCTTTCTTCTGAACTCCAGCCTCAAGCTTGGCCATCTTTACCTGGCTGTGCCGATGGGAGCCCAGATTGAATGTCAAACATTGACCTCGTTTTCTTCTCTCTCCCTCCAGCCTCACCCCATACCCCTGTTTCACCCACCCAAACTCTCCTGTTTCTGTGAATCATGTCACCGTCCCTGCTTGTCAGTCAATGGGCATCTATTAAAGAACTCCTATGTGCCAGGTGCTGTGCCAAATGTCAGAGCTACAGAGACAGAAAGACATTCTCTGTTCTCCAGGCCTCACAGTCTAATGGGAGAGATGATGTACAGTTCAGCAGAGGGAAGCCACCGGCATTAATGGGGATTCTTGCAGAAAGTGAGACTTTATCTGGGGTTTGAGGAAAGGCAGGAGGGAGGACATTCCAGGCAGGAGCTAAACATGTCCAGAGTCAGGAGATGGAGGGTCTGATTCCAGGAGAAGTAAGACCAGAGCCTGGCCACCAAGGTGTGAGATCTCAGCAGCATCTTTCTAAGTCATAGGCTGAAATGTTCCTTTCCTGCTCACAAGACTTGGGGAGCTTCCTGTGGCATCTGGGTTCAAACAAAAATGTAAGGCCTCCGTGATCTTCCAAACGACATTTCTGGCTTTATGCCAAATAATGGACTTCAGGGACTACTCTGTATTCTAGACAAACTGAGTTAGTGCTGAGCCCCACCTCTCTGTCCTTCCTCTGTGTCTTCCCATCTGTAGAATGAGGGGATTAGCCTCGATGAGCCCTGAAGGCCCTCAGCCCTCATACCTCCGTGCTTTCTTGCAGGCAGAGGTTCTCCCTCCTCTTCATTCTCCTTTATTTCCTGTCCCTTCCTAGAGCTCCCTCCTCCATGAAACCTCTTCTGATTCCTTTTGCCCTGAGTCTACTGTCTGCCTTTCCCTTTGCTCTCCCTTCTCCTACGTGGATAGTCCAGAAGCACTTTGGTCTCTGCCCCCTTCTCTCTCCGTGTGTGTCTTATCATATCCATATGTGTACTCCCTCTGCCTGATAGAAGTGTAAGCTCCCTGAGGTCAGGGATGGGCTTTTTCCCTTTGTCACTCCATGGGTACATAGCTCCTGATATCTTAACACAGAGTAATGGAGGCTGAGCTGAAGTGAATTTGAACATCCTTCTTAAATCTTGTCTTCTCTAGACTAAACAGCCCCCATTTCTTCACCTCTAGCCGAGGCTTCACCATCCGGACCCCCCTCTGCCGGATGTATTCCAGCTTGTCACTGGCCTTCTCAAATGTGAAACCATCCTCCTGGTGGGGCCTGAGCAGAGCAGCAGATCCCAGAACGTTACCTGCCTCACCTGCCCCAGACTGGACAGGGGACTGGCTCAGAGGGGACAGCAGCATTCTCCTCAGACCTTGTGGCTTCCCCAGGGTGCCACAGTGCCTGCCCCATGGTAGGCACTTAAGTGCTTGTTGGCCAGGTCATGCCACGCGATACAGTGGAGAGACCATTGATGGAGTTAGAGGACCTGGGTTTGAATCCCAGCTCTGTCATGTGCCTTGGGTGCCTTCTCTAAAATGAGATGGTTAGACTCAGTGATTGCTGAGAGCCCAGAAATCACTTCTAATCTCATTCTTCCCCCCAAGGTAACTCCCCCTGGGGCAGAGTGAGCCAGGCCCTGGTGGGGGAAGGGGAAGTGTTTTACATGTGAGGGAGCCAGAGGGAATAGCCCAAAGAAGAGATTCCTTCTGGTCCCCTTCCTTTCTTCCTTTCTTCCTTGCTACCTACTTTCCCTCCTTCTCATTTGGAGGCACATACCCCAACCCTGCCTTGTCTCTAGCTTACCCTGTCCCGTTCTCACTTTCCCATCCACTTGTCAGTCTTGGCCTTTACGCCAAGCTCTTAACTCCCTGCTGCTTCCTCAGGCATCTCCCCATTGGGTCTGTGTTCTTGCCCCCCTGTCTCAACAGAGCGCAATCTGAACCCCAAAGCTGCCTGCTTGAAGCGTCGAGAAGAAGAGAAAGTGTCCGGAGTGGTCGGTGATCCTCAGATGACACTTTCAGCTGGTCATCCGGGCCTGGGCGATGGTCATAACCCCGTTGGACACATGTAAAGGTATAGTGCCTGCCCTGTCTCCTGAAGCCAGCTGGACCTAGTCTCATGCCTTGAGCTTCCATACACTGTTTGAAGACATTCTGTACTTGGCTGTAGAGCTTGTCCACTTTAGAGCTAACCATCTTTCGGTGCGTCTACTTAATTTGATGTGAGATGACTCGGAGTGGCCATACTCCAAAGTCAGGAGTCCCAGGAAGGCTGAAGCACTGAACCAAATCTCTTGAGCTGTGATTAGATAGAGATGAATGGAAAACCTTGCACTTGGGTATAAAAAATCAATTTCTTAAGTACCAGAAGGGAGTGAAATGGTGGGCTGGAAATGAGTTTGAGTGGACCAGAAGCATTACGTGATTCACTGGGATGTGTGCACATGCCTGCATGACATATGTAGTATGTTGTATGTGGTGTGTTTGTGTGCATGCATGCTCATGCCCAAATGTGTGGGTTTATGTGTGTGTGGGTATAAGCCCCCGAAGCTCATACCATCTCGGGCTACACTAAGACATACTAGGAATATGGGAGGTGATGGGCCCACTGTTCTCTGCCATGCCCACCGGGTCACATCTGTAATACCATGTTCACTACATTTTAAGACGTTACTGGCTGCAGTGTCCATAGGAGGGGGACCAGCATATTATCACATGGAGAGCACTGGAAGAAAGTAAGAGTGTTTAAAATAGAGAAGATTCAGGACACATTATGACTGTCTTTCCAGTATCAGAAGGACAGTCAGGATAAAAAAGGACTAGAACCAGGAGCAATGGGTAGATTTTTTTTAAGGCAAATTTAGGCTTGACATGGGGAAAACTCTCTAACAGTTTGGGTTCCAGGAGTAGAATGGTCTGCCTCAGGGAGTCCTGGATTCCCTGGCCCTTATTAGGGGTTTTCAAGTAGGGGCTGGGTGGTTGGTCCAGGTATGGAGAGTGTGATGGTGTAAGAGAGCCTTGTTAGGAGGCAGGTTGGACACAGGAGACTCTGGGGTCTCTTTCAGCTTGGATTCTTTGGTTTTACTTGGACCACTTTGTGAGTCCTCTTCCTGGAGGCCTCCCTCAGCCCGTCCTGCCTCGGAGCATCCTTGTCCTACTCTTGGCAGGAGCAGGGCAGCCCTGTTGCATAGGGAAAGTGAACATATGACTGCCTTAAAGTCAGGAAAGGCCAGGTTCTGGTCCCACTTTTGGTACTGACAATAAGGATAGAAATCTTGCCCACTTCCCAGGCTGTTTGCGAAACTAAGATGAAATAATGCAAGTAAGATGCTCTGTACGTTTTCTTTTCTTTCTTTCTTTCTTTTTTTTTTTTGCTTTTTTTTGGAGGGGGGAAAGCAGGGCAATTGGGGTTAAGTGACTTGCCCAAGGTGACAGGGCTAGTTTTAAGTGCCTGAGGCCAGATTTGAACTCACGTCCTCTTGACTCCAGGGCCGGTGCTCTATTCATCATGCCACCTAGCTGCCCCCTCTGTACATTTTCAATTACAATTTTGTCAGATCAGGAAAGGTATGATGTCCCTATCAGATTCTAAGAAAAACGAGGTATGTGGATGGCCAAGCTCTTGGGATTGAGTCGGGCAAACTGAAGTCATCTATTCATTTGAAGACTTTGATGTCAGCACGGAGGGCCTCCTAGAACCCCTCAAACCTTGTCCTTCTTATCTTGATTTCCCTGATTATGAGTAATAATGTTTCACGTATCTGGTGACTTCTCATATCTGGTGACCCACCGGAAATCCCTGTGGGCAGCCAAAATCGTGGGTGTAAGGCCATGAACCAAAGTGCAGACACTCAGAAGAGAAAACCAGGTCTTCATTCAGGGACTTATTTACTCTTACTTTGCATAAAGATATTGCCAGCTGGGCCATCTTGTTACCAAACCCACAGTCAGTCGAGAAAGGAGGTACGGGGGAGCTATGCTAGTTGTTAAACTGACAACAGTCTGAGGGAGGAGGCAGAAGAATGTGTAATATGGAGTAGTAATGGGGGTGGTGGTAGTAGTAGTAGCAGCAGCAGCAGCAGTAGTAGTAGTAGCAGTAGTAGTAGTAGTAGCAGCAGCAGCAATAGTAGCAGCAGCAGTAGCAGTAGTAGTAGTAGTAGCAGCGGCAGCAATAGTAGCAGCAGCAGCAGTAGTAGTGGCAGTAGTACTAGTAGCAGCAGTAGTAGTAGCAGTAGTAGTAGTAGCAGCCACAGCAGTAGTAGTAGCAGCAGCAGTAGTAGTAGTAGCAGCAGCAGTAGTAGTAGCAGTAGCAGCAGTAGTAGTAG
>CM053587.1:310497969-310567075 GCA_028646515.1 Pseudochirops corinnae | reverse complement strand
GGGGGGGGGGGAGGGAAGGATCAATGCCTTTGATTGGAACAAATCCAAGGTTATTATAATGTAACAGTGTCACGCTCAAATAGAGGCAGACTCCTTGGGCAGCATATTGACTTGGAAAACCACAGATTAACATTAGCTATGTTGTATTACATTTGTGTTTATTTGTTTAAACGTTTCCTGATTCCATTTTAATCTGGGTCAGGCTGCTTTTGGCACCTCTCCTATAGTGATTGTGAGGCAGAAGACGTAGGTTCTTTCCAGTTAGGCTTCTCCCCTAACCAGCTTTATATCCTTGGGCAAGTGTCTTCCCTTGTCTGAACCTTAGTTTCATTTATCTAAAATGGGTAGATTATGACTGGATGGAAGGCTCCTATCTCTCTCCCAGAGCACTAATGATGGGAGGCTTCTGTAAGGTCACAGAAATAGAAGCTCTAAGTACTCAGATGAATGGATAGAGGCTCCTGGTAATTAGTACTTTCCTTATCTACTGTTCCTAGGTTGCTTTAGGAAAGATCTTATGGGGTGGGGTGGGCACAGTGGAGTAACTGGAGCCGAAATTTGGGATGTTTCACTGTAGATGGCTAGAAGGCTATAGAGGAACAGGAAGAAGGGAGGCCAGCATTTCTTGCTGCCTCTAGCCTAAATATGTGGTCCCATAATATTCATTCATTCATCACATTTGTCAATCATCTATTTTAATTATAATGGTAAGAGTTAGCATGTGTATAGTATTTTATAGCCATCAACCATATTTGATCCTGACAACAGCCCTGGGAGGTTGATGCTACCATTAGCTCCAATGGAGAAACTGAGTCTCAAACTTGTCAGTATCTGAGGCAGATACTGAAAGAATGAATGAATCCAGGCCTTCCTGGCCCTTAGTCCCCAACTCTGGCTGTTCAGCCATGGTGCCCTTTGCCCCAAGTTAAGGGGTAGACAATGATACATAAGATACTGTGGGATGATGGGAAGTACCCCAGTCTTTGGAGACTTAAGAGATCTGAGTTTTTCCTCCGGCTCAGCCCTGTGTGACCTGGGACAAGTCACTTCCCATTCCTGATTCTCAGTTTCCACAACCTGTCGAATGAAGGGTCTTGGCTAGATGAAGTATAAAGTCCTTAGGTCTAAGGTCCCTTAGACTTAAGGTCCCTAGAGCCGCTAAATCCCTAGGGCATTGGATCTGGAGTCAGAAAGATTCATCTTCCTGAGTTCAACTCTGTCCTCAGACACTACTAGCTCTGTGACCCTGAGCAAGTCACCTAACCCCATTTGCCTCAGTTTGCTCATCTGTAAAATGAGCTAGAGAAGGGAATGGCAAACCACTTCAGTATCTCTACCAAGAAAAACCCAAATGGAGTCAAGGAGAGTCAGGCACAGCTGAAATAACTCACAACGACAAAAAGGTCCCTTCTAACCTTTCGATGTTCTGTGTCTTTATGGAGCCCTTGAGCTCCAGAACTCTCAAAAGAAGGGAGTCTCGGGCTACTGCAGGTGTCAGGCACGGGGATGGTGTTTCAGTGTATTCAAGAGGCTGGTTCTGCTCTTGGGGTCCTGAATCTGAATACCTGGCAGGATTCTTCTGAAGATCAAGAAAGATAAGATACAAAGGGGGTTTCATACCTTCAAGCTGTAGATAAATGGCACTTCATTGGCACACAGGAGCATAGATTTAGAGTTGGAAGGAATTACAGGGCTCATCTAGACTGATCCCTGTCCCCTCATTGTACCTATGAGGAAACTACGGCCCAGAGAAGCTAAGTGATTTGCCTAAGGTCACACAGCTCCTAAACAACCAAACCAGGATTTAATCCTACGGCCTGTCATCCTCTAACCAGTACTCCTTCTACTGCTGTTATGATTATTAGGAGGAAGCCTTGAATAGCTAGGGAGGCCAGTGGGGGAGGAGGGAGGGTGCCCAGTGGCCCCTCTGGGAGATGAGCCAGGGCATATGTTGGAGAATGAAGATTTGTATTCAGTCGCTGAATGAGTCACACATTCCAAGCTGAGGCTGCTGAAACGTTTCAGGGCTGACTTTGTGTTTCTCAGGCCAGCTCTGTGTGTGTGTGTGTGTGTGTGTGTGTGTGTGTGTACACGTGCATGCACACATATGCCTGTGCGTGCATGTATATGATCCATATGTGGGTGAGTATGTGGATGTATATTTTCATTTGTATGGGTGGATATATTTGTGTATGTATGTTGGTGCATTTGTGGGTGACCCTATCTAAGAATGACACTGGGTGTGTGTTTATATGTGTATCTGTGTGTATAAGAGACAACCACCATATACTTCTATGTGTGCAATCATTGGGGAAGGGAAGAGAAGGAAACAAGCATTTATTAAGGGACGTAATAATGTGCCAAGAACTTTGTCTCTTGTTGGATCTTCACAACAACCCTAGGAGGTAGGTGCTATTATGACCCCCATTTGACAATTGAGGAAACTGAGGCAGTTAGAGGTTAAATGATTTGCCCTGGGTTGCATAGCTAGGAAGTATCTGAGGCTGGATTCAAACTCCGTTCTTCCTGACTCCAAGCCCAGAGTTCTATCAACTCACTAGATCACCTAGCTGCCTTCACTGGCATAGGTTTTTCTGTATTTCTGTGAGTGGGTATTTCTGTGGATGAGGAAAGAGTAGCTTGGGTTGGTTTGTGTTCTACTCAGCAATTGTCTACTATTAGCAAACTGATGTGCCTGCCTCATACTCTTCTTTGAAAGGCTTGGTCTTTCTGAAACACTGATATCGTTTTTTCAATGCTCTAGGGTAGCAAGTTGTAGAAACCCTTGGTCTTTAAAGAACTGATTGAGGCTCACCTGATGGAACATGATAAGGTATACATTGTGCACATGAGTAGGCTGAAATATATTGCAAGTAAGAAATTAATTACTTTGGAGAAAGTAGAAAGAGTGTGGAAAAGAGGTGGGCCAGTCACCATTGAGATTGAAGAATGACCAATAGACAGTTTGAGTCTTCCACTGGTATCCCTGGAATATCAAGGGGAAGACTTATGAGGGGACATAGATGAGACCCACATAGGCTGGGCAAAGATGACTGAGTAAGAATCTCTGCTGTTAGGGAGAATTGCCAAGTTATCGAGAATTGTTGGAAGGAGTGGTTCCATTAATGAGATCACAGATCCATGGAAATATCTGAGTTATGTGTTGGGAATACCCAAATGGAGCTGTGATCTCATCATTTTGGAAGTCCCCTCAAGTGATATTTATCACAGTCCATCCATGCCAGCCCATCCTGTGTGACTTTTGTCAAGAGCCTTCATTAGTTTACCACACAGGGTTCACTCAACATGATGGAAACTTTCCTCATTTTCTGCCAACATCACAAGGGCACCATTAGAGTACTCTGCATGTCTACCTGTCATCTTTCACCTGACCATCCACATAGGGAAAACCAAGTGGATGAAGATTATCCAAAACCCAGATTACAACATGCATTTGGATAGAGCTTGTCTATCAATAGGTATATCTAGAAAAGACAGTACAGAAAGAATGAATTGGCCTTGGAGTTTAATAAGAGGAAGAGAATGGACTGGATTACTATATCTTTTTAAATTCTATCGTATGGTGAAACAACAGTTTCTGAAGCATTGAGAATGAATATTTCAGAGGCCTGTGGTGGGTGTGATCAGTCAGTTCATAAGCATTTATTAAGTGCCTACTATATGTCATGCATTTCACTAAGCAGGCTGCAATTTATAACCCTGGAGGAACTCCAAGGAACAGGAATAAAGATACCAAAGATTCTATAATTTGAAGAAAAGAAGGGCAGGTCCTGAGGCAAGGATATAGGAGATACAAAGTAAAAAAATATAAATATCCCTTCTATGGAAGAGTTTCCTTTTTCTGGGGAAGAGGCAATGTACACATTAATAAATCTGATACAAGATAATCCAGAAGGGAGAGAAAAGTGGCTGTGGGGTTTGGTGGGGGGGATGGGGGGAGTGGAGGGAGTGGGTGTAGATCCTGGAAGGCTTCATGGAGGGAGTAGTATCCCAGCTGAATCTTGAGGAAGATAAGGATTCCAAGAAGAGTGAGTGAGGAGGGAACATGTGGGGCAAGAAGCCATGAGTGCCTTTCCATGTGTGACCAGCAGGGAGGAGGGAAAGTGTTTCTGAATGGGAGTGACCTAACATGTTGACTTGTCTGTATTTTTGTATGCTCAGGCAGGAGAAAGTAACAGCCTCAGAGGTGAAGTGATTTGCCCAAGGACAACTAAGGACTCAGGAGCAGCCAGGACTGAACCTAGAACCTTGGACTCCAAAGGCAGTGCCTCTGCTGGGGTTTCTCCATGTGCCAGGCGTGTGTTGGTATGGGATCCCTTGTGGCCAAGCAAGAATAGCCTTATGGTTCTGCGTGTTTCCAGGCATGTGAGAGGCAGTGCTTATATATTTCCATGTGTGTGAGGGACAGAGGGGATACTTGAGCCTGTGTTTCTGGTTGTGAACCACAGCTACTGTGTACCTGAAGCAGTATCTGTGTGAGCAGCGGTAGGTGAGTGTGGGTGGGAGGCAGGCAGGCAGGCTAGCTGATGGGTCTGTCTCAGGCTTGGGAGTGTGCACTGGGGGCCAGTACCCTAGAAGTCACTTCACAGATGGGGGCCCTGGCCAAGGGGAAACAGACAGCTGTGTTTTGGAGAGGGATGGGGGCAGGGTAGGAGGACCTTGGAGTCTCTGTAATTTGAGAGAATCCTGTTCCTCCAAACTCTGAAAGCCAAGAGACCTTCCCCCAGTGTCCTGAGGAGGGGGGAGGGGGGAGCCGTGAGGCCCAGGGGGAAAAGGGGAGGGGAGAGGATGGCATTGAGGGCCAGCAGGGCTGAAACTCACCCTGGCTGCCCTTCTTGTTCCATCTCCGAAATCCACACATTCCAAACTATCACAGCTGGGATAGCACTTTAGCCAGGAAACAGAAACCAAATATGAGCCTGTGGGTGGGGGTGAATACAGATAGAGCTGGGCAAGTAAGATGGGGGGGCAGGGAGAGGGACAGAGACAGAGAGGGAGGAGGGAGACTGAAAGATGAGAGACAGAGACACACAGATAGAGACAGAGGGACAGAGACAGAGGAGGAAAGAGACTGAGAGATGAGAGACAGAGACACACAGATAGTCAGTGAGACAGAGACAGAGGGAGGAAGGAGTCTGAGGGATGAGAGACAGAGACACACAGATAGAGACAGAGACAGAGGGAGGAGGGAGACCAAGAGATGAGAGAGGAGACACACAGAGACAGAGACAGAGGGAGGAGGGAGACCAAGAGATGAGAGGAGACACACAGATAGAGACAGAGAGACAGAGACAGAGAGGGAGGAGGGAGACTGAGAGATGAGAGACAGAGACACAGACAGACAGTGAGACAGAGACAGAGGGAGGAAGGAGTCTGAGGGATGAGAGACAGAGACACAGATAGAGACAGAGACAGAGGGAGGAGGGAGACCAAGAGAAGAGAGAAGACACACAGATAGAGACAGAGAGACAGAGACAGAGAGGGAGGAGGGAGATTGAGAGATGAGAGACAGAGACACACAGATAGAGACAGAGAGACAGAGACAGAGGGAGGAAGGAGTCTGAGAGATGAGAGAAGAGACACACAGATAGAGACAGAGAGGGAGGAGGGAGAACGAGAGATGAGAGACAGAGACACACACACAAATAGAGCAGAGAGACAGAGACAGAGAGAGTTGCCTAGGATAGGAGAAGAGCCTATAACTCTCCCAGGAGAATCCTTTAAAAATTCAGTGTTTTTCTCAAGAACTTTCAATAGTTTCCAGTGTCTATAGGATGAAGGCACAGAACCGTAAGACACTGGACCCAGGAGAGAACTCAGAACAAAGAACATGGAATGTCGACCTTAGAAAATAGGATATTATAGCTGAGAAAGACCTTAGAATATAGAACATAGACTATCAGAGATAGTAGGGGTCTTATAATATAGACCATAAAATGCTAGAGCTATAAAGGACCTTAGAACAGAGAATGTCAGCACTGAAAGAGACCTTAGAACACAAAACATAGTATACCACAGTTGAAAGGGCCATTAGAACCTAGAACCTATGTGGAGCTTAGAGTGACATTATAGGCTGCCTAGTTCTAACTCTCCATTTCACAGATGGGATAACTGAGGCTCAGAGAAATGAAGCAGCAGTGGCATTCAAAGTCCTCTGTAATTTGGCTCCAAACTCACCTTGGCCCACACTTCTACACATACCCCCATAGCTGCTGTTGGGCCACTTTTCTCATCTGATTTCTCATCTAAATACCCCTCTGTACCATAGCTTGTGATTTTGCTTCCAAATGTTTTTGCCTCATCTTTCAAGACCCAGCTCAAGTCCTCACCTCTTCCAGGAAGCTTTCCCTGATCACCTCCAGGGATCTCTCCCTCCTCTAACCAATCCTTGTACACAATTCAAAATTATTAAATGTTCTTATAATTGAATTGTCTTGCTTGTATGTGTACTCCTCAAATGGATTGTAATTCATTATGAGCATTGCAGAATGGTAGGGTCTTGAAGAGAAGCTCGGCTGAACTGTCCAAGTAGAAGGGTGAGTTGATTGACCTAAATGAAGGTTTGGATGGAACCCCTGAAGACTTGGGCATTCCTCCAGGTATAGCATCTGGGAGTATATAAGAAGCAGCCTGGATCTTGGGGCCCCTGAATCCCTGGATTCAGGAGTAGGAGGAGTTCCTTGGCCGGCAGCATCCCATGGCATACGCTGGAGAAATGATTAATCTTAGTAAACTGAGTCCAAGCTGACTGGGACGGCTCTCCAGGAACCCCTCCTGTGTTTGACTTTGCTTCTCTTCTTCACCTTTTCTCCCACCCCATTGATCCAGGGACCCCTTGGGAATGAGCTGGGGTGGAAAGACCTGGGGTCATTTGCCCAGAATTCTAGCCAGAGATTCCAGAAGGGCCTCCATGCCCAAGAAGGAGGGGGAGAACAGAGCAAGAATCCTGTGAACCTATCATGGAATCCTAGATTGAGGATCTCAGAATCATGACACTTGAGAACCCTCAGATTAAGAGTCTTAGAGCTAATTAGAACTGGTCAATAAAGGTTTATTATTTAGAGACATCTGAGTGGCACGGTGGATAAAGAACCAAACCCAGCTAGAGTAAGGAAGACCTGAGTTCAAAGATAGCCTCAAACTCTTACTAGCCATGTGACTTTTGACAAGTCTATTAATCTCTGCTTGCCTCAGTTTCCTTATCTGAAAAATGGAGATAATAATAGCACTTACCTCACAGGGTTGTGAGAATCAACTGAGAGAATATTTGTAAAGTGCATTGCAAACCTTAAAGTGCTATGTATTGGGGGCAGCTAGGTGGCACAGTGAATAGAGCATCGGCCCTGGAGTCAGGAGGGCCTGAGTTCAAATCTGTCCTCAGACACTTAACGCTTACTAGCCATGTGACCTTGGGCAAGTCACTTAACCCCAATTGCCCTGCCATCCTCCCTCCAAAAAATAAATAAAGTGCTATGTATGTAAGTGTTAGCTACTATAATTAAGTACCTACCTGTGCAGAGTGCTATACTCTAACGAAAATGCAAAATTCAGATAATTTAAGGTCCCTTACTTTAAGGAGCTTACAGTCTGGTATGGGAAAAATATCAAGAGACATAACAACAATGCACAATATAACTTGGATAAGTATATTGTAGAACTTTGAAAAAATAAAGTGTTATATGATTTTAAAGGGGAATATATAATGCGATCAAGAAAGGCTTCCTGGAAGAAGTGGCGTTTGAGTTGGGTTTTCAGCAGATGAAGAGCAAGGAAGAAGGGCATTGCAGGCATGGGGAACAGACTGAGCAAAAGCATGGTGAGAAGGTGATGCCAGGATTTTTGGGAGGCAGGGACAGAGAATTAACCAGACTGATTGGAGTATAAGACTGGAAAGGAAGGGTGATGTCAGATTGTAGAGGGCCTTAAAGGGCAGACAAAGAAGTGGCTCAGGAGGTGGTGAGGAGCCACTGAAGATTTTTGAGCAGAGGAGAAACAAGACCGGTTTTGTACGTGAGAAAGATTGTTCTGCCTGGATTGAAAAGGAGAGAGAGAAGAGGTAGCAGGAAGAGTTCTGATGAGGCTGTTTTGCTAGACTGGAGGAAGAAATGATGGAGACTTAAGATGGGGAGGTGGCTGAGGCCTGGTGAGTATTGAGGAAGAGGCAAGTCTAGGACCAAGCTGCAGCTGTTTTGCAGGACCCTAGGAGGGGAGCAGGACTTCCAGCTTCTAGCTTCCAGCTCCCAGCCCAGTCTGCAGCCCACAGAGAAATAGCCAGGGCTGGAATCCCACACTAAAGGGAAGCCTACAGTTCTGTTATTCTGAACTGTCAGAGCTTTCTCACTATCTAACAGCAAAATGCAGCAGCAAACTACTTACCTTCAGTCAGTCAATCATCCATTAAGCCCCTACTATGTGCCAGGCACAAAGAAAGGTCAAAACAAAAAATCAGGAGCAGCTAGGTGGCTCAGTGAATAGAGCACCAGCCTTGGAGTCAGGAGGACCTGAGTTCAAATTCTGCCTCAGACACTTAACTCTTACTAACCATGTGACCTTGGGCAAGTCATTTCACCCCAATTGCCATGCCCACCCTCCTCCAAAAAGCAAAAGATTAAAATTAAAAAACAAACAAAAAACCCCAAACAAAACAAAAAACCAAAACCTCAAGGAGCTCCCAGTCTTATTAGGGACAACATGCAAACTCTACAAATAAGATATATATGGGATAAATTGAGGGTATTCTCAGAGGGAACGCACTAAGATTAAGGAAGGGAAGGAGAATAGACGTTTATATGGTATCTGCTCTATTCCAGGCACATGGAAAGGGCTGCGGCAATAACAATACCTCACGTTTACAGAGCATGCCGGGCCCTGTACTGAGCACTTTACAATGATCTCATTTGATTTTCACAACCTGGGAGGTAGGTGCTATTTTTAGCCCCATTTTATAGTTGAGGAAACTGAGGCAGACAGAAGTTTAATGTCTTATCCAGTAAGTGTCTGAGGCAGAATTTGAACTCAGGTCCTCCTGACTACAGACCCAACACTCTGGTTTCTGTACCACCTAGGACTGGGAAAGGCAACCAAACTGTGCGTTCCCTTTGCAGCAATACTACTACTCGGTCTGCATCCCAAAGAGATCATAATAAAGGGGAAAGGACCTACACGTGCAAAAATATTTATGGCAGCGTTTTCATGGTGGTAAAATATTGGTAATTGAGGGAATACCCATCAATTGGGAAGTGACTGAACAAACTGTGGTATATGAATGTAAGGGAATACTATTATGCAATAAGAAATGATGAGCAGGCAGACTTCAAAAAAAACCTGGAAAGACTTGTACCAACTGGTGCAAAGTGAAATGAGCAGAACCAGGAAAACATTATACACAGTATCAGCAACATTGTATGAACGCTGAATGCAGATCAAAGCATACTTTTCCCACTTTATTCTTTTTCATGGTTTTTCTTCCCTTTTGATATGTTTCTTTTTTCAGAACTATGACTAATATGGAAATATATATTACATGATAGCACATGTATAACCTGTATCAAGTTGCCTACCATTTTAGGAAGAGGAGAAGGAAGGGGGGGAAAATTTTTTTTAATGGAAAATCTTGTAAAAAATGAATGCTAAAAATTGTCTTGACATGTGATTGGGAAAAAGTAAAGTGCTATATAAAAAAAGAGATTACATGTGTAATGTTTGCTTTGCAAACCTTAAGACAATCTATTATGATTATGGTGATATATGAGGTGGAAGAGTGTGCAGGAGTTTATGTTTCTGAGTATCTACGTTTGTTTTGGGGAATATGTGTTGGTAGAATAGTGTGTACATGAGCGAATGTTTGCCTGAATGTTGGGCAAGGGGGAGGATATGTGTGAGTGTGTCTTTCCACTGAGATGAACTCCTTTTCTGCACTTCCCCCTCAGTGGGTGAGAAAAGTTGACTTAGGGCTTCCTGTAGGGTAAAGCCTTCTCCACTTGACTGACCTTCTCTAGGGCAGTGGTTCTCAACCTTCCTAATGCCACAACCCTTAATACTCATATGTGGGCGTATCTACATGTGGGCGGACCCGCCTGGAGATGGATAGAGGAGTGGTGTCTCAGTTCCTAAGACCATCGGAAATATGTGTTTTCCAATGGTCTTAGGCGACCCCTGCGACCCCTGTGAAAGGGTCATTTGACCTCAAAAGGGGTTGTGACCCACAGGTTGAGAACTGCTGCTCTAGGGGAAGGGACTGTGCAAGGCTTATGGGAGAGACCTCCCAGCTGGTCAGGGCAACATTCTCTTGGAAAATCTCTAGGGGGTTGGATCTCAGAGGAGGGTAAGGAAGTTGGAGGGGAGTCTTGCCCAGGAGAATTTCTCTTAGTAGCCTAGGGAAGGGGGACACCCAGGCACCTGGCAGGACTAATGTGGCTCACAGGGAAGCATGGAGACAGGCCCAAACTCCCGAATCCCATGCCAGGCATTTCTGCCCTCCCGGTTCTCCATAGAAGACAAGCATTAACTAACATTGGTTGGATGTCAATGACCTGGTAAGCAAAGCTGAATGAGGCCCGAAGCTCAGCACAAGTGATTGCAGGTTGGGAACAGAGATCTGTATTGTAGTTCATGCTTTGCCCCTAACTTGCTGTGGGGTGTGGTGCAAATCCTTTTCTGTTCTCTGGGCCTCAGTTTCCTCACTTGTAAAGCAAGCAGCTTAAAGATGATATTCCCTTCGGGTCCTCCTGGCTCTGAATCTATGATCCTCTAATTCTTTGACCATCTGAGCTGATACTCTGCCTTCACATTCTAAGGTCCTTTCTAACATTCCAGGTTTTAATGTCCCTACAAGTCCCTCCTTAGACTCTCTAGTCCATGTTCTATGACCCCTTCTTTAGGGCTATGTGCCAGCCTCAGAGTCAGGAAAACGTGAGTTCATGTTCAGCTTCTGACACCTCCTCACCATGAGACTTTGGGCAAGTTACCTTCTTGGTGTCCCAGAACACACGATAGCTTAAAAATGGCAGAGTGGGTGCTAGTCTGCATCAATAAAGAGAGATTCTTTACTAATTAAATCCCTATGCCAGGGAAATCACAGGTCTAGTGTTTTAAGTATTTTCCAGATCTGAAATGTTATGGCTCCATTAGATGACATTTGAGCCTCAGGAGTAGAAGCCTAAACTTAGAGAGTGAGAGATAACAGTCTCACTGTCTTCTCCCCTGTGCAAACTGCATCTGCAATGCTGTATTCCATTCTGGGTATAACATTTAGGAAGGATATTTACAAGTGTCTAGCCAATGGCAGCTAGGTGGCACAGTGGATAGAACTCCAGGCCTGGATTTAGGAAGACCCGAGTTCAAATTTGCACTCAGACACTTACTATAAACATGTGACCTTGGGCAAGTCACTTAACTTTGTTTGCCTCAGTTTCCTCATCTGCAAAATGATCTGGAGAAGAAAATGGCAAACCACTCCAGTATCTTTGCCAAGAAAACCCCAAATGGGGTCCCAGAGAGTCAGACATACGTGCACCAACAACAACAGATGAAGGGAGGGTTAGAATTGGAGTCAGAAAGACCTGAGTTCAAATGCTACTTTGGACATTTAGTAGCTGCATGAACCTGGATAACTCATTTCATCCTGTTTGCCTCAGTTTCCTCATCTGTAATATATGGGGGCTGGGTCTCTTGAAGGTCTAAACCCACAATCTTATGAACCCTCGAAGGAGCTAATGGCGTTTATCCTGGAAGAGACAGTGGCAGCTCTCTTTAAGTATTTGAAGAGATCTATCTTATGTAAGTGAGCAGAATCAGGAAGATGATTTGTACAATTTATGACAGCAATGACTTTTTCAGCTTGTCCTCAGAGGGCAGAAGTAGGAGCAATGAGCAGAGGTTGTGGAAGGGTGGGTGTAAATTTTAAAATGTAAGCAAAAGCTTGCCTAACCATTAGAGCTAGTCCAAAGTCTTCTCTGGGACTGCCTCAGTTTCCTCACCTGTACAATAAGGAAATCAGAGGAGATGATGTCTCAGCTGCCTTGGAAGGTAGTGAGTTTCCCATCCTGGATTATTTTTGTCAGGGATACTGCAGATTCAGGTGCAGGTTGTACCGGATGGGCCCCAAAGGACCTTGCATCTTTGAGGCGCAGTGATTCTCTTCCTCCTCCTCCTTTGTGTCTTCCTTCTTGTGGGAGAATCGGCTCTTTGCCCTTGAAGGGGGCCTCCCTGGCTGAGGGCTGCTGAGTGGGTGGGAGTGTTTCCGCTGAGATGACTCTCCCCACCCCCTCTCTGCTGGGGAGAGAAGGTCGCTGAGTTTCGGATCCGTAGAAGATCTCTCTGCTTGGCTGGGTGCAGCGGACGGGTGACGTATTTTGTCGGCCTCCTGCAGGGTTTCCCTCTACCTTCTCCAGGCCTGTTTTTGCTGTTGTCTTTAGGAAGGAAAGGTGATAGGGATGAAGAAGCCAAAATTCAATCCCTCATGAGAATCTCCAGAGAATATTTCTGGAGTAGCTACTGGGTAAGAGCAGAGTCAGAGGACCTGAGTAGGGTAGACCAGCAGGATGTGAGTTTCTTGAGAGCAGGGATTCTTTCATTCTTCGTTGTTTCCCTATTACCTGACTCATAGTAGGTGCTTAATGAGTGATTGTTGATTGATCAGTTGATTGATCACCCAGTTCAATCCCTCCCATTTGACAGCTGGGCAAATTGAGAGGGAAAATGACTTTGGCCTAAGGTCACAAGTTAATAAGCAGCAGAGTCCAACTTAGATCCTTTTTCTTCCCAAATTTGGCAATAGGGCATGAGCACACACACATATGTATATGGAGACATTATAACATAAAGGGAAATGCACTAGATTGGTGGTCAAAGGACCTGGGTTTGAATCCTGGCTCTGCTACTTGCTACTTGTGACCTTGGATAAGTCACTTACCTTCCTGTCAACCTCAGCTATAAAATTTTGGCTTCTTAAGGTCCTTTTCAGCTCTAGACCCCAGGACTCACCCATCCAGTTCAACTCAACACTTATTAAACACTCTTGGCTCAGGGCATAGAGCTCTGGGCCTGAAGTCAGGAAGAACTGAGTTCAAATTTAACCTCAGACAATTACTAGCTATATGACCCTGAGCAAGTCACTTAACCTCAGTTTGTCTTATTCCAAAGGAGAAGAAAATGGCAAATTACTCCAGTACCTTTGCCAAGAAAACCCCATGGACAGTATGGTCCACAGAGTCACGAAGAGTTGGACATGACTTAATGACTGAACAACAACAATAACCATTATATGCCAGGCACTATACTGGGCACTGGAGATACACTAGAGACAAAAGTGGAGCAGTTCCTGCCCTCAAGGGGCTTCCATTTCATTGGGACTCAAGGCCTCCCTTAGGTGTCTCTCCCACAGAATTTAGTGCAGGAAGGTTCTGTAGAGATCTCTTAGTCTGATCTCATTGCTTTATAATTGAAGAAACTGAGGCCCAGAGAAGTTGTCACTTGCCCAAGGCTACATCAGGAGCAATCGATAGAGCAGGGATTCAAATTTAGGATCATGCATCTCAAATCTAGAGTCCTCAACCCTTTACCTTCTGGCCCCTCTAAAGCTCAGATGGAGGTGCTGAGTGGTAGCCACAGTTAGGGCCTTGGACCATCAGCTCGGGAAACTGGCAGCATGGATCATGGGGACCTCAAATACCTTCTCTTCCACCCCCGTCATTTTTCAGAAAAGGAAACTGAGACCTGGAGAGTGGAGACATTTGAATAGAGGCACAAAGTGGTTTCCATCTCCCCTAGAACATACTCCCCTCTGTGGGCTCTCCAGGTGCCCCCCGACCATACCTCCCTCTCAGTTCCCCCATGCAGTGGGCTGGGTCCTGTGGGCAGGAAGCTAACCACAGAGTACTCAGGTTATAATTAGTCTCCAAACCCCACAACCCAGCTCACCTCAGCTGGGGGAAAGGAGAGAGAGAAAGGGAGGGTCAGAAAAGTTCTGTGGTGGCTTCCATTTTCCCAGAGTCCCTCGTGTATTTGTCTCTCAGACCACCCCCTTCTTCCTCTCATGTCTTTTAGACTCTTCTGGAGAAAACTGAATGTAGAATGACCAGGAGGACTGAAATGTCAGAACTGGGAGGGCCCTTAGAATGCAGAATGTCAGAGCTGGGAGGGCCCTTAGAACCCAGGATGTCAGGGCTGGGAGGGCCCTTAGAACCCAGGATGTCAGTCAGGGCTGGGAGAGTCCTTAGAACACAGGATGTCAGAGCTGGGAGAGTCCTTAGAACACAGGATGTCAGAGCTGGGAAGGCCCTTAGAACCCAGGATGTCAGGGCTGGGAGGGCCCTTAGAACCCAGGATGTCAGGGCTGGGAGAGCTCTTAGAACACAGGATGTCAGGGCTGGGAGGGCCCTTAGAACCCAGGATGTCAATCCTTATAGGATTGACTATAACTACTAATTTAGGGCATTTTTTTCCAATATGACTATAGATGGCTTTGATTTCACCTTCTGAAAACTGCCTGTTCATATCATTTCATCATTTATCAATAGGGAACCACTTGTTTTTATAAATTTGACTCAGTTCCCTCTATATTTGAAAGGTCCTCATAGGGACCTTTGAACATGGACAGATGGGGAAACTGAGCCCCAGGTTAGGAAAGTGACTTAGATCAAGGAAATGGGCCGAAGAAGCAGTTCTGCCCCTAAATTATGTGATCTAGCGTAAGTCCTTTTCCCTTTCTGAGCCTCAATTTCTTCTTTTGTCAAATAAAGAGTTAGACCAAAAGATCTCTGAGGTCGCTTTTGTCTTTAACAATCACTGAAGCCAAGTAGTTAATAAATATTTATTGAATTGAATTGAATAATGTTTCTCTTGTAGTTCTCCATCATCCAACCCTTACCCCACACCATATTCAGGGCTTTCGCTGTGCTGATCCCATTTATACGAATCTCTTCACTCTCAGCACTCTCATCCTGGCCTTCTTTTCTTTTCTTTTTTTGCCTCAGGTAGCACCAGTTTTGTTTTTTTTTTAATTTCTTAACACTCATTTTTAAAATTTTGAGTTCCAAATTCTCTCCCTCTCTCCAGTCCCTCTCCCATCCATTGAGAAGGCAAGCAATATGATACCCATTACACAAGGGAAGTCATGCAAAACATATTTTCATATTAGCCATGTGGCCAAAAGAAAAACCCAAGAAAATAAAGTTTGAAAAACTACTTCAATCTGCACTCAAAGTTCATTATGTCTCTCTCTGGAAGTGAGCAGCATTTTTCATCATGGGTCTTTAGAACTGTATCAATTAGAGTAATTAAGTCATTCACAATTCATCGTCATCACAATATTAATGTTATGGTGTACAGTGTTCTGATTTCACTCACCTCACTTCGTGTCAGTTCATATAAATCTTCCCAGGTTTTTCTGAAGCCATCCCCTTTATCATTGCTTACAGCACAATAGTATTCTATCGCAGTCTTACCACTTGTTCAGTCATTCCCCAATTGATAACCATCCCCACAGTTTCTAATTCTTTGCCACAACAAGAACTACTATAAATATTTTTGTACATATAAGTCATTTTCCTTTTTTTAAAAAAATCTCTTTGGAATATTTAGACCAAGTAGTGATATTGCTGGGCCAAAGGGTATGCAGTTTTATAGCCCTTTGGATCGAGTTCCAAATTGTTCTTCAGAATAGTCGGATCAGTTCACAGCTCTGCCAACAGTATATTAGTGTACCTGTTTTTCCACATTCCCTCCAGCATTTGTCATTTCCTATTCTGTCACATCGGTCATGATATATGTGAGGTATTACCTCAGAATTGTTTTCATTTGTTTTTCTATTAATTTAGAGCCTTTTTTTCCAATATGACTATAGATGGCTTTGATTTCACCTTCTGAAAACTGCCTGTTCATAACATTTCATCATTTATCAATAGGGAACCATTTATTTTTATAAATTTGACTCAGTTCCCTCTATATTTGAGAAGTGAGGCGTTTATCAGAGAAACTTGCTGTAAAATTCCCCCGCCCCCTCGGCTTCTTGCTTTCCTTCTAATTTTGGCTGCATTTGTTTTGTTTGTACCAAACCTTTTTAATTTTATGTAATCAAAATGATCTATTTTGCCTCCTGTTGCCCTCTCTATTTCTTTTTGGTGGTAAAAAAGTCTTCACTTGTCTATAGATCTGACAGGTATTTTTCTTCCATGTTCCCCTAATTTGCTTAAGACATCACTCTTGATGTTTAAATCATGCATCCATTTTGACCTTCTCTTGATATATGGTGTGAGATGTTGGTCTATGTCTAACTTCTGCCAGACTGTTTTCTAGTTTTCCCAACAGTTTTTGTTGAATAGTGAGTTTTTGCCCCCAAACCTTGTCAGGGGATTAGAAGCCAGGACTCCAACTTCAAGACCAGCATTCTAACCACTACACCATGGGACAATCTCTTTATCATTTATGGCACTTTGTATTTCTCAAAGTCATCATCATCATAATAACTAGCATTTCTATTGCAAAGGACTTTACAAATATGATCTCATTTAATCCTCATGACAACCCTGGGAGCAGAGAAAAAAAAGAAAAAAAGAGTATATTATTATACTCTTTTTACAGTTGTGGAAACTGAGGCAAATGACTTGTCCAGGGTTACACAGTAAGTGTCTGAGGTCAGATTCGAGCTCATGTCTTCCTGACTGTAGACTCAGCACTCTATCCCAAGTCACCTAGCTGCCATGGAGATGTCATCATAATATCCCCTTTTCATATAGACAGTGCTTTGTGCTTCCTGAACTAAAAATCTATTCACATTTGCACGTTTTCTGAAAGTACTTATGCTTTCCAAAGTTTTCCCTTTCCAAAAGTTCTAATAGGAATAATCCTTTTGTCTCTACGTGCTACTTTGTAATTCTTAAAATAATAATAGCAACAATCTTGACTCTGATATAGGCAAGGCTTTATACTTCCTGAGGTTTTTTTTATGAATTCATTTACAGGGAAATGACATTTTGTCCTATTCAAATCACTTTCCCATATCATCTTCTCCCACCTTTATAGTGCCCTGGGGTGGTAAGAAGCAAGGCAGAGGCTAGAGGGCTAGTCTTGGAGTCAGGAAAACTTGAGTTCAGATTTAGGGGCAGCTAGGTAGCACAGGGAATAGAGCACCAGCCCTGGAGTCTGGAGGACCTGAGTTCAAATCCAACCTGAGACACTTAACACTTACTAGCTGTGTGACCTTGAGCAAATCATTTAACCCCAAATTGCCTTGCCTTCCCCCTCAAAAAAAAAAAAAAGACAAAAAAAATCCCATCTTAGACATTTATTAGCTGGGTGATCCTGGGCAAATCACTCAATTCCTCTTTACCTCAACGTCCTCATCTGTAAAAGGGAGATAATACTAGTCCCTTCCCTCCAAGGTGATTGTTAGGATCAAATGGGAGAATATTTGTAAAGCACTTAGCAGACCTTAAAGTGCTATAGAAATTCTAGTTATTATTATCGTGATCACCGTATACCTACCTGGGTAAAACACTATACTCAGAAGGAAATGTAAATTTTAGTTAAGGCATGGTCCCTAATCTTAAGGAACTTAGGAAACTTAGTCTAGTATAGATGGCTCTGGAAGAGAAAGTGAGGCTGGTGACCTTGTACAGCCCTCCCTCCCTCAAATCCGAGTCAACTGTGAGTCATGTCATCATCTCCCTGATGCCGTGGTCCTCTTCGAGACCAAGGACAAACACCAACACTAATAGAGATGATCTCCCACTCTAAACCTAGTTGTACAAATGGAGAGACCGAGGCCCAGAGAGGGAAAAAGACCTACCTAAGATTAAACTCTGAATTAGGAGCAATTGGAAGTAGAGCTCAGATATTCTGCCTTTAAAAAAAAAAATCATATCAAATCACCTCTCATAGGTATGTCCTGTGGCAACAGCAGGGCATGGGGTGCTGTGTAGGTTAAAAGAAGAGATGGCATTCCACTTAGTCTCTATTCCTGTGACTCTTCAGGGGGTGTCACAACTCTGAGACTTCCAGTGGGGCGGTGAAGAAAGGCTGGCCTTTCTCCAACTCAGCATCATGGTGGCCATGCCCAGCTAATGCACAAGGCTTAGTGGTGATGGTGGTTGTCCTTCATTCTAGAAGAGGACCAAAATGACATCACTATGCTAAAGTCAAGTTCAGAGCAATAAGAGCTAGGAATGTTCCACCACAGGTTGGACACATAGTCTTTGTGAACATTTGGGGTGGATTCTCCAAGTTTGCTCATCCTATGGGGCTTAACTAGGAGAACATTTACCTGTGGCATTAACTGCCTTGTCTATCCTGTTTTGTGTTTGTTCTTTCCCCTACGGTAAATCTTAGTAAATTACTATCTACGCATAGATAGAGCTGTACAGGCTTGGAGGCAACCTTGCAAGTTCAAAAGGTTTGGAAGTCTTGGTTTGGGATCAGAGCTGAATAGCAGCAAGGGAGAAATCCCTAGCAACTCTTCCAGGGCTCTTGAGGAGATTGGACACTCAGCAAGAGAACTGGTTTAAGCCCAGCTGTTTTTACTAGTAGACATGTTATATGGACAGTTCAGTGCTACGACAAAATGTAAAATACCTAATGAGCATTACTGAAAATGCTTTATGTTCTGATGAAGCTTAAGTATTGGACTCTTTGGAGACTATAATAGCAGTTATAAGTTGAGTTATTGAATCCTGTTTTAAGTTATTCTGTCAACATATCCTGTGAATTTTTTATGTTTAGCATTTCCTTTGTGTGTAGGAATAAATTACCTATCACACAACTGATTTGTATCAGATGCTGAGTACTTTTCTATTCTACTTTTTTTTTTTGTGGGGCATAACCTCTAGGTGTGAACTACAGCCTAAGCCATAAGTAAATGTTTTTAATGAACCAAAGACTAGGAGAGCAAGGAGCCTAGCCTCTCCTTTCATTAGAGACCAGACTTCCCAGGACTCATCTCAGTAAAACCCCATGCCTGAGAATGTATTCAATATTCCAACTCTTGTGGACCTAGCAGTGGTTCCTGAAGGCTAGACCTACAACTGACAGGACTCTGGGTGAGGCAATTCGAACACATTTTAACTCTACTAAACCCTAAAGGGCCCCAGAGAATAGACAGTTCTAGCCCAAAGAAGCCTGTGGTGTTGGCAGAATGCCTTCTCATATCTCACAATATAGGAAATCTCACTTGACTCTTGATATAGGGTACTGGGAAAACCATAAAACTTGGAATCCAAAGATCTGGGTTCAAGTCTCATCTCCAACATTTATTTACTGTGTGACCTACATTGAGCAAATTGCTTCCCCATATGATCTTTATAGGATAATAGAATTTACAGCTAGAAAGGACCTTATGAAGAATTTCATCCATTCCCTCAACCCTTATTTTACATATTGAAGAAACTTAGGCTAAAGGAAGGAGATTAACATACAAAAGGTCATACAGGTGGTGAGTAGCAGAACTGAAATTTTAACCCAGATCTTTTGACTCTCAATCCAGTGCTCTTTCTGTGACACTGACAAAGTGATTTCCCCAAAGCCTGGGTTTGACCCAATTACTCCCCTGCTCAATAACCTCAATCTCTCCCTACTATCTCTAGAATAGATTACAGAGTCCTTTGTGTGGCCTCCAAAGTCCTTCACGAAGCCCTTGGAGCCTTTCTGGATCTCCTCCATTGCTAGAATCTCTCCCCCCCAAAATATTACCTTGTATATATTTTGTGTCCACTTATATATGTGACCCTGATAGAACATAAGTAAGCACCCTCATTTTTTTCTTCATATCTTATAGTACAGTTTTGTTGTTGCTGTTGAATCATTTCAGTTAGGTCTGACCCCATTTGGGGTTTTCTTGGCAAAGGTACTAGAGTGGTTTGCCATTTCCTTCTCCAACTCATTTTACAGATGAGGAAACTGAGGCAAACAGGGTTAAGTGACTCATCCAGGGTCACACAGTTAGTGTCTGAGGACAAATTTGAATTTAGATCTTCCTGACTCCAAGCCTGGTTCTCTATCCACTTTGCCACCTTGCTACACAAGTGCATTTAATAAGTTCTTATCGACTGATTCATGATACCGTCCTATTCTCTAGGCCCTAATTTCCTTATCTATAAAATGGGGACCAACATTACCTTCCAGGAGTGTTTCAAAGCAAGAGAAAGAAGGCAGATATTATACCTTCTCTTCCCACCCAGCCCTGCTGGGCTTTTTGGTGCCTTCAGGGCAAAGACAGCTTTACAAAAAAGCCCAGATTGCATTCACTCACACAGTCTTCTCGACAGCACCTGTTTCTGAGAAGTGAGGTGCTGGGTCCCACACAGCCCATTCATAGAATTCATAGGATATCAGAGCTGGTATAGTCCCAACACGAACTCTAGAATGGGAGAGATGCAGAAGGGATGGAACAATTGACCCTCATAGTTGGGGAAGCTTGGGTCTCAAAGGCCTGGAGTTGGGAGATGCATGTAATGTCATATACCAGAAAACAGCCAGCAGGCCCATTTGACACTGAGATCATGTGAATGGGGATAATGACGTACTATTTTCCAAGATTTCCCAGAAGTTTTTGTCAAATAATGAGTTTTTATCCCAGAAGTTGGGGTCTTTAGGCTTATCAAACAGCACATTGCTATAATCACTGACTACTGTGTCTTGTGTACCTAACCCATTCCACTGATCTACCCCTCTATTTCTTAGCCAGCACCAAGTAGTTTTGATGATTGCTGCTTTGTAATACAATTTAAGATCTGGTATAGCTAGGTCGCCTTCCCTAGCATTTCTTTTCATTAATTCCCTTAAAATTCTGGACCTTTCATTCGTCCAGATGAATTTTGATATTATTTTTTCTAGCTCTACAAAACTTTTTTTGGTAGCTCAATTGGTATGGCACTGAATAAGTAAATTAATTTAGGTGGAATTGTCATTATGATTGTATTAGCTCAGGCTATCCAAGAGCAACTGATGTTTTTCCAATGGTTTAGATTTGACTTTATTTGTTGAAAAGTGTTTTGCAATTGTATTCATATAGTTCCTGGGTTTGTTTTGGCAGGTAGACTCCCAAATATTTTATAATGTCTACAGTAACTTTAAATGGAATTTCTCTTTCCATCTCTTGCTGTTGGACTTTGTTAGTAATATATGTGGGTTTATTTTATATCCTGTAACTTTGATCAAGTTGTTTATTATTTCAAGCAGCTTTTCACTTGATTCTCTAGGATTCTCTAAGTATATCATCATATCATCTGCAAAGAGTGAAAACTTAATTTCTTCTTTGCCTATTCTAATTCCTTCAATTTCTTTTTCTTTTCTTTTTTCTTCTTTTTGGAGGGGGGAAGGTAGGGTAGTTGGGGTTAATTGACCTGCCCAAGGTCACAAGGCTAGTAAGTGTGCTCACTTGCCTTTTCTTGGGGGGGGAGGGAAATGGCTTGTAAACCTTAAAACAGCATCAATCATTTCACTAACAAGCATTTATTAAGCACCTACTGTGAACCAGGCTCTGTGCTAGATGCTAGTGATACAAAGACAAACATGGAAAATCCCTGGCGTCAAGCAGCTGCATACTTACATACTAATAAGCATGTATAAAACATAGAGAAGGTGATGGTGGGGGGGAGAGAAGGCATCAGCTGCAGAAGAGAAGGTGGGATGGGAAGGCTTTCCATAGAAGGTAATATCTGAGTAGAGTTTTTGAAAGAAACAAGGGATTCTTAGAACTGGAGGAGAGGTGGGAATGAATCCCTGGCATAGGGAACAACTTGTACAAAGGTGTGGCGATGGGAGATGAGTGCTATTTGTAAGGAAGTGCAGAAAGATCAATTTAGTTGCTTTGTAGATGCTGCAAGACTGGAAAGGTGGATTGAGACCAGATTGTAAAGGACTCTAAAAGCCAAAGGGAGGAGTTTATATTTACAGAAATGAGCTGTTAATAACACGAGAGCTTTGTTCAGCTAACCAGCATTTATTAGTTCTCTCCCTTCCAATTCCCACCCCCACTGGAAAAAGAAAAAAAGAAAAACAGAATCCTTGTAACAAATATACATAGTCAAGCAAAACGTATTTGAATGTTGGTCATGCTGGAACATGTCCCTGAGACCTCCACCTCTGAGGTAAGTGGTGGGCAGCAGATTTCGTTGTAGTCCCTCAGAATGAGAGCTGGCCATTGTATCTATGAGGGTTCTTAAGCCCTTCAAAGTTGATTCTTTTCACAATGTCATTGTTATTGTATAAATTGAGCTCCTAGAGAACTTTTTTTGTCCTTTTGGAGGGGGGAAGGCAGGGCCATTGGGGTTAAGTGACTTGCCCAAGGTCATTTGGCTAGTAAGTGTCAAGTGTCTGAGGTCAAATTTGAACTCAGGTCCTCCTGGGCTGTGCTCTATTCACTGTGCTACCTAGCTGCCCCAAGAGAACTTTGAATACATATCCTTTAGTTTCCCTCCTAGATGGCAAGCCCCTTGAGGGCAGGTATCTGGTTTTATTTGTTGGGTGACCCCTTAGAGCCCGGAACAAAGCAGGCTTCAAGAAATGATGGTTGGTGATTCTAATAATGTTAATGGCAGCTAACATTTGTATAGGGCTTACAACACGACAGGGTCTGCACTAAGCACTTATACATTATGGTCTCATTGGATACCCTGGGAGGTAGCTGCTATTATCATTCCCACTTTACAGATGAGGAAACTGAGGCAAACAGAAGTTCAGTGATTTGTTTGGGGACACACAGCTAGGAAGTCTGAACTCAGATCTTCCTGACCCCAGGTCTGGCACTCTCAGGAGGGATGCCGTTATTTGTATAGTGGTCTCCCTCATTAGACTGACAGCTCCTTAATGCCGGGCGGGGACCATGTGTCTGCCTTTCTCTGTAGCTCCAGTGCTTAGCCCCCTGCTGGGGACGTAGCAAATGCTCAAATGTGGATTTTGGCTGACTGGCCAACTTGGGACACCTGCAGGTGACTAGGGCTGGTTCAGCTGGATGGGCCAAGTCACACTGATGGGTTTGCATCCCACTCAGCAGAGGGATAGGAACACAACCTGGGAGAGTTTGCCCCCCCCCCCCCCATCCCCTGGGCCCCCTGTGGTTTCAGAGACAGAGCTGAGAGAGGCATGGGGGCCAGGATGTTCCAAACCTCAGGCAGCCCAGGGGCGCCCCAGGATGGGGGAGGGGAGATCTGTAGCGATAGGTAAACTCCCACCCATCCACCTCTTGCCGCTTGTCAACTGACTCCTTCCGCTGCCTTGGAAACACTGGGGTGGTGGGTGGTGGGTGGTGGGTGGTCTTTGGTTTAAACTGGAAGTCAGTGAGTCCTGGGTTCTAATTCTTGCCTAGCAATGGGCATCCCATGTGACCAGTTGATGGAAGGGTCCTAGGGGCTTAAGTTTGATATCAGACGGTCAGCAAGCTGATGATAACCCTTTTTTCATTCCCTTTTGCCTCAGTTGAGTGCTTGGTTCTCTCTGTCTCTGCCTTCCAGAATGACAATTAGCGAATGTTATAATTAATCCAAAGCAAGGAAACAGGCACGTGGGGGAATCACCTCCTTCCTGCCCTCCCCCGAACCTCTAGGTCTCTAGTTTCCCAAATAAGATTTGTGCATTTTCACAGTGACCTTCTAGAGACAAGCACCCCTGTCTTTGTGGTAGTTGCTTGAGACTGGAGAAGATGGAAGGTGGTGCTGGAGACAGAGCTTTGTCCTCTCGCCTTAAAGGAATAAGAGGGATATAAATGGTTTTGCTGTCTCCAGGTAATGTGGACTATCAGGGATGGGAAGGACCTTAGAACAGAGAGTATAGAAAGTCATTGGTGGGGACCTCCGAAAAGATAACAGAGAGAGTCAGAGCTAGAAGGGACTAGAGAACAGAGAATGAAGGAGCTGGAAGGAACCACAGAACAGAGAACACAGAATGTCAGAGCTAGAAGGGACCTTAGAACAGAGAATGTCAGAGTTGGAAGGGACCTTAGAACAGAGAATGTCAGGGCTGGAAGGGACCTTAGAATATGAAAAGTCAGAACTCGAAGGGACCATAGAACAAAGAACACAGAACGTCAGAATTGGTGGAGACCTTAGAACAGAACAGAGAAAGTCAAAAATGGAAGGGACCATAGAATAGAGAATACAGAATGCTCAGAATTGGAAGAAACCTTAGAAGAGAGAATGTTAGCACTGGCGGGGACCTTAAACAGAGAACACAGAATCTCACAGAGTAAACACAGCAAATATTTGCTGTGTTTAATTGAATGAATAGCAGAGATGATGGAAGGTAGTATAGGACATAGAAAACAGTAACAGTTGACAGTGATAAGGAATTTCAAGTAGCCAGGGCATTTTAGGTGGCTTATATTATAACACAGACAACACAGAAGTCCATCAGGGAAAGGTCCTTTGAGGATAGAAGAGACCTCATAGGCTATCAATATTGGAAGAGCCTAGAACTCAGAACATACATCAGAACTGAAAGAGGTGTGGTTTTGTGTAATGGTAAAGTGTATGGAACCCAGAGACAGGAGGATTTTGAGTTCAAGCCCCAAGCCTGTCCACACTAACTGCCTCTGTAACCTTAGGCAAATCTCTCAAATTCTATAAACCTCAATCTTCTCTTCTGTAAAATGGGTGTAATCATGCTCATAACCTGTCCAACAGGGATTTTTGTGAGGAGAACCTTTTGTGAACTTTAAAGAGCCATATAACTGTGAGGTCTCACCATTATTGGTAGCATTGGAAGGGATCTTAGTAATCATCTCCTTCAAATATCTCACTTTGTAGAGGGAGAAAACTGGGACCCAGATGTGTGTGTGGGGGCTTGCTCAAGGTTATAAAGCTAACTTGATTACTGGATTTTGGAGTCAACGGATTTGTATTCTAGTCTTACTTCCTACTTAACTCCCTTGGGAGCACAGTGGATTTAGTATTGGTTCTGGAGTCAGGAAGACCTGAGTCTGAATCCTGCCTCAGACATTATAGTAACTGTGTGGACTTTGGAAAAAAAATCACTTAACCTCTCCAGGTCTCAATGACCTCATCTGTAAAATGGGGCTAATAAAAAGATTTACTTCATGGGTTCATTGTGAGGATCAAATGAAATTACATGAATAAGGCACTTTGCAAACCAACCCATTTATTTGAGTGCCAAATAAATATTTTTATCATCAGATTATGCTATTATGCTCCTAACTGTAATCTGGGTCCTCTAACTACCCAACTCTTCAAAGTTCTCTTCCAGCCTAAATCTCGATTCCCTTTGGAAGGGAGCTGGGGGAAGAGCTCTGAAGTTAGCTTCACCCTTTGATATCTGAATTTCATTGTTGCTCAGAAAACAGAAGATGGTGTGGTCCAGTGGAAGAGCCTCCAAAAAGGAGCCAGGTGACTTGGGATCTAGTCCTAGCTCTTCCCCCACCTCACTATGAGACCTTGGGCAAATTATTTCCAGGTTCTGGGCCTTAGTTATCCCATACATAAAATGGGTATGGATTATTCACTGTTTTTCTCTGCTAACTGAGGTACTTGTGAGATTACAAAGAAACAGGGACTGTGCAAGCAAACTCTTTGAAGGCAAACAATTCACATGCACCTGTTGGTGAGGACAGGAGGAGGTGGGTTCAGGAGGGGAAAGATATGTGGGGTTGGTTTGTCTGCGAGCCTCATGTCAAGAGTTTGCCAGGAAACAAGATTGGGAGGGGTCAGATGTGTGAACCAAATTACTTCTCCAAAGAAGGTGCTGAACAAGGGGCTCTTGTCACCTCTCACCTGGGCTATTACAATAGATTCATAGTATTCATAGCATGGTGAACAAGGCAGCGGCCCTAAACTAGAAGAACCTAGGTTCAGATTCTGCCTTTGATACTTACTGTGTAGTCAATCACTTCATCACCGGTGCCTCAGTTTCCCCATTTGTAAAAATGAAGGGGTTGGATAGCTGGCTCCTCAAGTCCCTTCTTCTACTATATCTGTGATACCTCTCAGATCCAGGGCTCCTGAGCTCTTTTCAGGGCTGCTCATCCACCTTTGGTGTCCACCCGACTCACCCAACTTTCACCTGTAGCTCCAAGAAGCTGTAACATGTACAGCAGTCACACCCTAGTAAACTATTTTGGCAGATGGGTAAACACAAGGGTAAACTGAGGGGTCTCAAACCCATTGGTGAGTTATGGAGTGTCTACCCTAAGCATGTGAAAACTTCCTCTGGTGAATTGGGTAGATAAGAATTGTTCCAATGGGCCATGAAGGTAGCAGAAGCAGGTGCTTTGATCAGACACTGAAGATGCTAAGATCGTCTACTGCCTCCTGAGCCATCACCAGGTGTCTTCACTTTTGTCTTGCCGCTGGGCTTCCATCACTCTGGAAGAGCAAGTGAGGCTGATGACTTTGAACAACTCTGTCTCACTTAAATCCAATTTATGCTTGAGTCAAAAGACATCACCCATACCATTTTACCATTTAAGTCCTGTGGCAATGGGCAACTGGCCAAGCAGCGGATGCAGATACTGGGAACTCTAGTCATAGCCTTGCACACAGTAGGCCCAAGCCGTAGTATTATCTTTTCACTGGCCTAAAGCAGCAGTGGGATTCAGCAGCTCCTTGGGTATCTGAGCAGCCTTTTTAAAGAACCTTATTGCTCACCTCCTGGCTTGAAGAAGGAGCTAGAAAAATACCCTAAAAATTATCTGCTTCACCTAACCTAATCCTGGCCTGCTCAATGTAGCAGGCAGAGTTCTTACCCTCTGGTTGAAACTCTTTTAAAAATGTACAAAAATCTTTACAAAGATGATTCCACTCGCCATTGGAACACAGAATGTGCACACACTTATGGACAACAAGAAATCCAGTAGACCTGAAAGATAAACAGCTCCTGTTGTGAGAGAATTTAGGAGGTATCACACCCAAATAGTAGCCCTGAGTAAAACAAGCTGGCAAATGAAAGCCAGCTTACTAAAGTGGGAGTTAGATATACATTTTGCTAGAGTGGCCATAGTCATGGGGAGCTCTATGAAGCTGGTGTAAGTTTCACAATCAAAACTAATCTAGTCAACAAGCTTGTATGCCTCCTAAAAGGTGTGAATGACAGGCTGATGACAATACAATTGCCACTTGTAGGAAATCACCATCATCAGTGCACATGTTCCAACCATGATAAACCTTGATGAGGTCAAAGAAAAATTTTATGAAGACCTAGAGAACCTCATCATCAATGTGCCAAAAGAGGACAAGTGTAATTCTGGATGACTTTAACACCAGAGGAGGCACAGACTATCAAACATGGCAGGGAGTCCTTGGGAGGAATGGAGTCAGAAACAGCAACAGCAACAGTCACTTACTACTGAAGACTTGTGTATCTCATGACTATCTCCTCACCAACACTGTTCTCTGTTTAAGTGTAATAAGACATTGTGGATGCACCCTCAAAGCAAACATCAGCTTTTAGTAAACTATGTCATCGTAGGGAGAAGAGACAGACAGGATGTGAGAGTGACTAAGGCAATGTGTGGCACAAAGTGCTGGACCAATTGTAGACTTATACTCTCCAAGCTAAACACTTAGATTCAACAAAAGCGGTGGCCCCAAGGCAAGAAAATTATCAGAAGACTTAATGTCAACAAATTGGAATGCTTCTCCTAGAGTGAACAATTTGTTGCTAACTCAGAAGGAAATATGAGTACATAGTTGGCAACAGTGGAGCAAAAAAGGAGAGGGCAGCTTTCAGAGATTTGGTGTACAGCACCACATTTACTCATCTGGGCCAGAATGCTCACAAACATCAAGACTGGTTTGAGAAAAATGATGGGGAAATTCAGAAGTTGCTAAATGAAAAACAAGAAGTCCATAGGGTTTACCAGCAGCATAGTTCATTTGTGTCTAAAAAGGCAGTGTTTAATTTCATCAAAAGTAAAGTGCAAACAAACCTTAAAGAGATGCAGAATTCTTGGCTCAGTAATAAGACAGATGAAATTCAGTTTTATGCTGATAGTAATAATTCAAAGTGCTTTTATGATTCCCTTAGGGCTATTTATAGGTCAAAGGCCTATGGTGCATCTCAGCTACTCAGAGATGATGGAGCCACATTGATTAGTGAAGTTGGAAGCTTCAAAACCAACTGGTTTTGAATGCCATTAGGCTCTTCTCATGTGGTAAAGCACCTGGTACTAGTTCTATTACAGCTAAGATTAAGGCAGGGGGTTCACTGTTCATACAAACTGACTGAAATCTTCCAGGTTATATGGCAAGAGGAGGTTATACCTTCAGGAGTTCAAAAATGCCTCTGTTGTCCATCTCTATTAAAGGAAAAGGAAATAGGGTTGTCCTGTGACAATCACAGGATGGTCTATCAAGACTAAAGTAGGGAGAGAGTTGGCACGTGACTTTTTGTTTGCAAATGATTGCACACTCAATGTAGCTTGTGAAGCTGAGATGCAACAGGGTATAGGTTGTTTCTGTCGCTTGTGCTAATTTTATTCTGACAATTAACAGAGGTTCTTCACTAACCAGCACCACACCATCCATACATGGAACCATCAGTTACAGCAAATGGAGAAGTTTTGAATGCTGTGGATAAGTTCACTTACCTTGGCAGTGTACTTTACAGGGATGTACACATTGATAATGAGGTTGACACACAGATTGCCAGGGGTAACTCAGTGTTTGGGAGGCTCTGAAGGAAAGTATGGGAGAGAAGAGGTATTAGACTGACTACCAAACTGAAGTTCTACAGAGCTGTGGTGCTGACCTCATTGTTGTATGACTGTAAAACCTGGACAGTCTATCAGTGCCATGCCAGGAAACTGAATTGCTTCCATTTGAATTGTCTTAGGAAGATTCTGAAGATCACCTGGTAGGATAAGGTACTGACACTGAGGCCCTTTCTTGAGTTGAACTGCCAAGCATTCAAACTCTACTGTAGAGAGTGCAGTTTTAATGGGCTGGCCAAGTTGTTTGAATGCCAAATGTACATTACCTAAAAGACTATTTTCAGAGAACTCACACAAGGCAAGCACTCACATGGACGTCAGAAGTGATACAAGGACACTCTAAAGGTCTCTCTTAAGAACTTTGGAATTGATTGTGAGACATGGCAGACAGTGGTACAGGACCCCTCAGCATGGAGTGCCCACATCAGAGAAGGTGCCGTGCTCTGTGAGCAAAGCAGAATTACAGTAGCTAAAAAACAAACAAACCAGATGCTCAAATTTAGAGACATCTCTACTAAATATTCACATACAGACTATTTGTGCCTGGTCTGTGGAAGAGCATTCCAAGTTCCTATTGGTCTAATAAGCCATAGTTGTACACATTGTACCTTGACCACACATAGTGTTGTCATTTTGGTCCTCTTCGAGCATGAAGGACAACCACCTTACTAAAAAATCTTCAGTGTTTCCCTATTGTGGTTAATATGAAACCCTATTATTGTAATAATAGGTCCTCTGGTCCTCTGACTAAATGAAAAACAAGAAGTCCACAGGGTTTACCAGGAGGATAGTTCATTTGTCTCTAAGAAGGCAGTGTCCTTCTGACTCCCAACTCTCCAAAGTTCTTCCAGGCTGAATCTTGATGTCCTTTGAAGAGGGCCTGGGGAAAGAGCTCTGAAGTCAGCCTCCTTCTTTGATATTTAGATTTCAGTATTGCTCAGAATATGGAGGATGGCATGGTCCATCCATAGCAGATTGAGAAATACGGATTCCTCAGGCTGGCATTTACAGTCCTCTACAGTCTTGTTCCCATCCACTTTTCTAGCCCTATTTCTTATTACCATTCCCATTATACAGATGAGGAAACTGAGGCAGGCAGAGGCACCAGAGTGGGTGATCTCCAACATCTCACAATCAATTCCAAAGTTCTTCAGAGAAACCTTGAGAGCGTCCTTATATTGCTTCTTCTGACCGCCATGTGAACGTTTGCCCTGTGTGATTTCTCCATGAAATAATCTTTCTGGCAAGTAGATATTTTGCATTTCAACAACGTGGCCAGCACATTGGAGTTGTGCTCTCTGCAGTAGAGTCTGAAAATTTGGCAGTTTAGCCCAAGTGACTTGCCCAGGGTCACATTGCAAATGTTTCTGGGTCAGGATTTGAACGCAGGTCTTCTTGATGCCAAACTCAGCATGTTCACTCTCTATACCCACGGACCCTGGGCTAATCACTCAACCAATCAATGCTCTGTCTAGGCCAAAATCAAAGACTATAAGTTGAAGGGAAGGTACCAACTGGTTCCAGCAGTTCTCTCACTTGGGTATTTCCTGTACCAATGAATCACAGCTCCTATCCTGGTCCCTGACCCTGTTCATTCCAGCCAAACAGGCCTGTTTACTCTTCCTGGTACATGACACTGTACCTCTGATCTTAATGCCTTCACACAAGGGGTCCTCTCCTTCCCTTAGTCCCCTGGAATCTTTAAGGTCCATTAAAACACAGCCCAGGTGCCTCCTCTTACATCAGACCTTAGCTACCCTCCTCCAAGGCGTTTTCTCTTCGGCCAGATGGGGCAGCAGATAGAGGGCAGGGGCTGGAGTCAGGAAGACCTGAATTCAAATTCTGCTTCAGACACTTATTAGCTGTGTGGTCCTAGGCAAATTGCTTAACCCCCTTCAGCCTCAGTCTCCTCCTCTGTGAAAGGGGAATAATCATAATTATAGCACCTACCTCCCAGGATTGTCCTGAGGCCTGGATAAGATAATATTTGTGAAGCACTTAGCAGACCTTAGTGCTCTACAAATACTGGCTATTATTATTTCCTGATCTGTCAATCATTAGCACTCTCTCCCTCTTGAAATTTCTTCCTATTCATTTAGTTTATATCAGGATTAATTTCTTGTGTAACCATCTCCCCCAGGAGAATGTAAGTTCCTTGAGGATATATTTCCTTCTGTTGTTTTATTTTTTTTGGGGGGGGGGGTCATTCTATGCCCAGCACCTAGCACAGCACCTTGTCTGTAGTAGACTCTCAAATGTTTGTGAATTTAAACTGAATTAAATTAATTTGCTAGGGGCAGGAGAGGGGCAACTGGGAAATGAAACCAGGTTAGATACCATTAAAAGAAAGGAGTGTTGAGAGATTTTTGGGAGGTAACAGCAAGGGAGCCTGGGCAGTAGGTTATGGTGGGGCCTGAGGAGCAGTTTTGATCAGAATTCATTGTGGACTTAGCCTGGAAAAAAACCAACACCACCAAAAACTAGCCTTTGTTCCTTCAAGGATCACACCAAGAAAGAGAAATGGGAGTGAAGGTGGCTCCAGGGGGGTATGGATAGCTCCTAAACCAAACCAGGCTCTGTAACCAGGTTGAGCATCTGTAATATGGGCCCATTGGGTTAGACCTGGAAGGCACTCTCTCATTTTTTTTTTTTACAGGAGGACAGGGTGGCTCAAATTTGAACCCAGTTCTGACTCCAAAACCAAAGTGCTTTTAACATTTTACTGCAAAAACCATCTCATATATCAGTGATGTCATATTTTGGAGGTACTCATCCTGGGTGGGAGGTGTCTAGGAGCTCCAAAGGAGGGAGGATTGAAGGCCAGGGTGTTCAAGTCTCTGCTAACCCCACGGCCAAGGTTGGCTAGCTCAAGTTCTTAAAGCTTGTGGGTGTGGTGGAAAGAGTCCAGGCCTGGGAGACCTGGGTTTGAGTTCTGACTAGACCTTACTAATTGTGTGACCCTGGGGCAAGTCTCTTCCCTTGCTCCCTTTTCTGGTCTCAGTTTTCCAATCTGTAATGGGAGGAAGTTGGACTAGGTGATTTCAAAGGGCTCTCCCATTTCTGACACTGGGTTCTAAGGGCCTTCCCAGCTCTGACATACTGGGTTCTAAGGGTCCTCCCAGCTCTGACATCCTGTGTTCTAAGGGCCCTCCCAGCTCTGAAACTTTGGGTTCTAAGGGCCCTCCCTGTTCTGACATCCTGGGTTCTAAGGGCCCTCCCTGTTCTGGCATTCTGTGTTCTAAGAGTCCTCTAAGCTCTGATATTCTGGGTTCTAAGGGTCCTTCCAGCTCTGACATTCTGGGTTCTAAGGCCTCACTTAGCTCTGACATTGTGTAAGTTCCCAGAGCTCACATTTTATGTTCTATGTCCTAAGGCCTCTTACAGCTCTGATATTCTATGCCTCTAAATTACCACTGAAATGGAGGCTGCTCCCTTCCTTCCATCCACCTCCCCCACTCCAGTTCTCTGTACCACCCTTCCTTCTTCCCTCCCCCTCTCCTATCCCCTCCTCCTCTCCTTCATCTACCCCAAGGATCCCATCTATCTCCCATCCCCCCAACAATTGTGACAGTAACAGCTGCAAGGACCCCACCCTGCCTGGGACCCAGGCTCCTCCAACTCCAGGCTCCAGGCCTGGGACCTCTGGGCTGCAACAGAGCTGTCCCCTTGCCTGCCATCTCAGAATGCCAGGCTCAGACGGAAGGCGGCAGCTGCAGGCTGGCACCGGGCCAGCTCCCTCCCTTTCCAGGGGAGGCCTTCTTCACCCTGTTGTGGATTTTAAAAAAATATTCTTGTTTCTTTGCCTGCTCGCTCTCACCCCCACCCCCACTCATCTTGACAAGATTCAGCCACACAGGAGCTGAATGGAAGAGTTCGATTGGGGGGTGGAGGCAGCCTGTGCAGGAGTCTTGTGGTTTTGGGGCAATACTTGATATGAGCCACTTTCCCTTCACTTCCAGGGGCATGTATTGACTGAGGCCCTGCGCCAGTCACTTACCTTCTCTGGCTCTCCTTTTCCCTATCCGATAAGTGAGGCAGGGTGGGCACCACGTTCTCTAGAAAGGACCCCTTTTCACCTCTCAATTCAGTGATCCCATGAAGCTTGGTTAATGACCCTTCCTCAGGTTGAGAAGTCCTCCCTATAGAGCCAGCCAAAACCCAGGACCCATTGCCAGGCTCTCTCACATGCCCTTAAAAAGATTCCATTCACAGCATAGGGGATAGTGGTGTTCGTGTTCGAGGCAGGAGCCTTTTATATTGGGTATTTTTGTTCTCTTCCTTTCCACAGTTTTTAACCTCTAACAAACAGTAGGGGGAGAATCAGGAAAAGCTCTGAACTTAGTATATTGAAACTGGAACAAATCTTAGAATTTGGAATATGGAATGTCAGAGGTAGGAGGGCTCTTAGAACACAGAATGTCAGAGTTGGGACAACCCTTAGAACATAGAATGTCAGGATTAGAAGGACCCTTAGAACAGAGAATGTCAGAGTTGGGACAACCTTTAGAACATGGAATGTCAGAGCTGGGAGGGCCCTTCGGACACATAATGTCAGGACTAGGAGAGCCCTTACAACATTGAATGTCAAGAGCTGAAAAGGACATTAGGACAGACAATGTCAGAATAGGAGGGTTCTTAGAACACAGAAGGTGAGATCTGGGAGGGCCCTTAGAACAGCTTTCCTAGTTCTACAATCAACCAGTGGGAGAGCTGGAATGAGAATGTCTCCCAGCCCCTGGTGAGGGTTCTTTGCACTGTACCTACCCTCCCCCCAAAGACAGATGTTCTAAACCCTAAAAATATGGGAAGAGAGAAAAATCTAGAGCAGAAGGAAGGACCTTCCATTTGGCTTCAATTAATTTGAACTGGTGAAGAGAGGTGCTTAGGATGGTGATGGAGGCTGGCGGAGGGTAGATGGCTGGTGTGGGGAGCCATCTCCCCTATGTCTGGCCCTGGGAGCCATCCTGAGGGGTGGTAGCAGGGTAAGGACAGCTTCGTGATGATTCATACTTTATATTCATGTAAGCACCATAAATCCGCCTTGCAGCTCTTTCCCTGACAATAGAATTCATTATGATGGAAATATCCTCCGGAGGACTGCAGCTTAATTACCTCCTGATTTGCATTTTTGCATATTAATGACTGCAGAGCTGCTAATTTTGCGGCATTATTTTAAAGGCACAGGAGCTCAACAAAGATCATTGCAGAGTTCCTGGGTGGGGGTGGGGTGGGGTGGGGTGGCTGCACTCTCCTTTGTCATTGCCTGTCCCTAGCCCTGACCCATTGGGCTGTCAGAGCACTGCCAAATTCCAAGAATGACACCAGACTAGAAGGGTACTGCCTCACCCCACCCCCAGCCAGGTCCTGCATTCAGCATCTCTCTTTGCTCACCCAATGAGGCCACTACAGGTAATGAAATGAACCAGGCCTTCCTCCCTAGGGGTCATAAAAGGTCACTGAACCACAGGACCAGAAGGGACTTTTGAGATCATCTAGCTTAACCCTTTCCTGTCACAGAGCTGGGAAATGAGGATTAGAAGGAGAAAAGGACTTGCCCAAGGTCACGTGGACAGTGGCAGATGCGAGATTGCAACCAGTGGGCTCATAGCTCTTTCATAGGTTGGGCAAGACTCCATCGGTGTTGGCAATGTCCCATGTGAAGGCGGTCCAAAGAACTTGACTGAATAAGGGTGACTTCTTCCTGCCTGGTTTCTTCCAGCCCCGACTCTAATCTCTCCCCCCTAACAAAGTCTGGCTGGTGTCTGTATATAGATATAGACATAGATATATGGACCGGCTGGTGGAGTGCTGAAGTCCCCTGAGAGGAAGACATGGGTGTTGCTCAGTGTCATGGCTGCCTTCTCCTGCTCCATTTTGGTGCCAACAGAGAGCTAAAACAAGCTTTCAAGGACTAGCTCTTTGAATCAAAATCTTAGGCTCATGGAACCCTATATTCTTAGAATTTTTGAAACCAAGATTCTTAGGATTCTAGAATCTTGCAACTGTAAAAATTAGAGCATGTTAGAAACCTAGAATCTTAGAATCAAATCTTAATGTTATAGGCTTAGGATAACAGAATCTTAGAACCTTGGGGTATTAGAATCCTAGAATTCTAAGATTCTATTTAGAACTTGAAAATTTTAGAAGCTTAAAATCTTATAGTTCAAGAAATGTAACCTTCTGGAAGTCAGGGATGGTTTGGATTTTGTCTATGTATGCCCAGGGTCTAGCTCAGTGCTTCACACATGTAGGTGGACAGTAATGGTTTATTGTTAAAATCCTAGAACCTTAGAATCCAAATCTGCATTCCAGCACTGCAGATCCTTCTATGCCTAGAATCTTAGACTCAATCCAATTCCATTCCAAACATAGAATCTTAGACTCCTCCCCACCCCCATCTGGGAAGATCATCTGGCTGAGTTCCCTGCCTTTAGGCAGGTGAGCGTCTCAACCCGGGAGGACAAAGAGCTCTAGGGAGCTCCTTCCAGTACCTGCTTTATCCTCTTGCAGGTTACAGAGCTCTTCCCCCCCCATCCCCCAAATCTCTCCAATTTTCACAGAATCCTCTGCTTCTTTGGCCTTGGGGTTTTCCCTCTTCTTCCCCTCAGAGATGGCAGGTACAAGGAAGCAATCATGGGACCCAGATTTAGAAGCCCCAGATTTTCAATCCTCTTTCTCCCGATGACTCAGTGTGCATGACCTTGTAGCACTGGGCAAGTCATTTCTGTTCTTTAGGCCATCAAGTTTCCCACCAGTAAAATGGCAATAGCCACCTGGACTCCTTCCTAAGACTGTTTTGAAGATCAAATATGGGAATGGATGGGAACTGGCCTTAGGACCTCAAGCACCACAAAGGATGGAAAGGGTTACTAACTGGTAACTGGTAACTGACCTAACTGGTCAGCTGAGTGGAGAGATTTAAAACTGTTCTACTTAATTCAGTAGCTGGAGAGTTAAAAAAAAAAAAGCCTGATTGGTGAGTGGCAGCTCTGGGCCTGGAGGCAGGAAGATTTGAGTTCAAATTCAACTTCAGATACTTATTGGCTGTGTGACCTTGGACAAATCACATAACTTCTGCCTCAGTTTCTTCCTCTGTAAAATGGATATAATAATAACACCTGCCTCCCAGGGTTGCCCTGAGGATCAAATGAAATAATGATTATAAAGCCCTTAGCACAGGGCTGGGCACATTTGTTGCTATTGTTAGCTAGTGTGATTATTGTCAGATGATGCATTATTATTGTCAGAGGACGTTCTGACTCTTGACTCTACTACTTCCTACCAGTAAAGTCCCTTTCTTTCTCTGGGCCTCAGTTTACCTATTGGTAAAATGTGAGACTCAGACCACATAACCTCTAGGTCCCTGCAGCTCTAGATCTTATGTCCCTGAAGCTGACCTCAAGGGCCAAGTGAGGTTTTGGAGAGCCAGAGGTTAGGAAAGGAAGTTCTATTATAGTGATAGCTCACATCTGAATTTAATTCAGCTCAATAAAACATGCACTACCTGGTTCCAAGCTGGGCCCTGGGTATAGAAATAAAAAAAAGAAACAATCCCTTAAGGATCTTACATTGCACTAGGTGGGGAGATACAACGTGTACACAAGGAAATAAATACATACTGGACACAAAGTAATACAAAGTCATTTCAAGAGATAGAGAGCTGTATTAACTAGGGGATCAAGAGAAGTCTCATGTCAAATGAGACAAAAAATAATTTCTTAGCTTTAATGTAGCATTTTAAGATTTGCAAAGCACTTTATAAATATCTTATTGGTTCTTCACAACAACCTTGGGAGGTAGGTCCTATTATTATCATCCCTATTTTACATATGGGGAAACTGAAGCAAACAGTGGTTAAGTGACTTACCTAGGGTCACACAGCTAGCAAGTTTCTAAGGCTGTATTTGAACTCAGGTCTTCTTGACTCCAGGTCCATCAGTTCCCCTGTGCCCACCTAACTGACAACATGTGTAAATTGCTTTGCAAACCTTAAATTGCTATATAAATGTTAGAAATGATGACAGTGGGAATGATGGCGATCTAGGAGGGAGTGCCTGAGCTGAGCTTTGAAAGCAGCTAGGGATTGTATGAAGAGCACAGTATGTCGTGGCTGAGAGGGGCCCTAGCACCTCATAGCTGGGTAGAGCCTCAGAACATAAAACCTCAAAGATGGAAAGGACATAGAACATAGAATGTTAGACCCCAAAGGAACTTTTGAATATAGCACATTGAATGCTATAATATTTACTCCCCAGCTCTCCTTCAACTTTCCTTAGAATCACAGAATTCCCCAACAGAAAGAGACCTAAAAACTAACAATGCAAAATGTCAGAGACAGAAGCCTTAGAAACTTAACCCCGTCCTAGCCTGGTACCCTACACATAGTAGGTACTTCATAAATGTGTGCTGCATTGAATCATTTGGGGAATGGTAGAACAAACTGTGTTATATGAATTTAATGGAATATTGTGAGAAATGACCCCCCCAAAAAAAAGAGGAATTCAGGGAAACATGGGAAGACTTGTATGAACTGATACAGAGCAAAGTTAAGTGGACCCAAGAGAAAAATAGTCAAAGATAAATAGCAGCAAAAGATAAGAACATTCAGTTCCCTCCTTTTTACATTTTTATTGGGGCTCAGAAAGGGGAAATGGTTTGCTTAGACTCCCCCAGAATGATAGAGCTGACCCTAGAACCCTGCGCTCCCAACTTTTCGGCCAGCAAGCCTGCTTTTTTTTTTTTTAAAGAAAGTTTTATTGACACCTTGAGGTTTTATCCATACTTTAAGACCTCTGCCACTTTCTACTATGTCTTCTCAAATACGACTCTTTTGTAAGAAAGATGAAATTATAGCAGTTCATAAACTTTTTTGTGTCCTAGACCTCTCTGGCAGTCACTCTGGTAAAACCTATGGAACACCTTCTCAGAATCACATTTTTAAATGCATAAAATAAAATATATCACAAAGGAAACTGATTAGAGTATAAATAGGTGTCATTTTTCCCCACTTAGCTTCAGAGATCTCCTGAAATCTACCCATGTATTCAACATTATGAACCCCTGAGTTAAAGTGAAACAAGCTAACAGCAGGTTAATAGAGCCTAACCTGACTCATTTTCTATCTGCAGTGTATCATTCTTCCACTGAGAGAAGGCAAGGCTCCTTCATTATCAGTCCTCAAGTGGACATCTGTCTTGACATTGATCAGAACGCTCATGTCTTTTGCCATTGTTTGCTTTTGTCTGTTGTTCTCTTGAATTCACTTACTTTGCTCTGCATCAGTTCATACAAGTCTTCCCATGCTTCCCTGGATTCCTCATTCTTCCATCATTTCTCACAATATTCCATTAAATACATATAAATACAGTTTATCCTACCATTCCCCAGTTAGTGGACAACATCAATTCCAGTTTGTTGCTACCACAAAAAATTGTTACTAAGGATAATTTCATATTCCTTTCATTCTGCCTTACTTCCTTGGGGTAAATATGCCCAGAATTGGCATTTCTGGGTCAAAACATATGGCCCTTTCAAATACAGTGGGTGTTTCTAAAGAGAACAATTGGGCCAATTCATAACACTACTCACTGTATATGAACGTGACTGTCTTCCCAAGCTCCATACAATACTGACTGTTTCTGTCCTTTATCTCTTTTTTGCCAATTTGAGGGGAGTGAAATTGAACCTTGGAGTTGCTCTAATTTCCGTTTCTCTGATTTCTAATGATTCGGAACATTTTTAACAGGGTGGTTCAGAATTTGCATTTCTTCTTTTGAAAACTATTTATTTCCTCTGATCTCTTCTTTACTGGAGAATGGTTTTGGGTTTAATATATTTGTATATTTCATATATTCATATCAATTGCCTACATATCTTGGATATATCAGAGATCCTTGATGCAATGACTTTCCTCCAATTGGCAGTTTCTTTTCTTATTCTAGCTCCATAGATTTTATTAGTGCAAAATCTGTTTAGATAACATTTCAGATAACAACAACAACAACAACAACAATAATAATAGCTAACAATTAAGACTTATGGTTTGCAAAGACAATCTCAATTAATTCATACAAGAACCCTATGAGTTAGGTACTACTATCTTCCACATCTTACAAATGAGAATAATCAGAATGAACCATTTGGTCTTTTGTGAGTTTCTCTATCCCTTGTTTTGTGATGAATTTTCCCTCAAATCAAGGTTCTGAAGATCCCCCCTCTAGGTTTTTTAATGTTGTGACTTTTTGTATTAAGTTTGCTTATCCACTTGAGGTTTATTACAGCATATGGTATAAGTGCTGGTCTATTCTAATTTCTTCCAAAGCCAGCATCCTTTCTACCATGGCCTCTTATACACTGCTGAGTTTGAGGTGACAGAAAACTAGTGGAATGAATAGTATGCTAGATTTGTAGTAGGGAAGACCTGAGTTCAAATCCTATGTGTTACATTTACTGGCTGAATGGTCATGAATTCTCAAGTCTCAGTTTGCCTCCAATGTAAAATGGGGGACACACAGGGCAACTGTGAGGTTCATATGAGATGATGTATATAAAGTACTTTGTCAACCTTAAAGTGCTCATCAGATATTATTAATATTATTGAAGAAGGTGAGCTCAGAAATAAGACTAAGAGAACCAGAATCTTAGAATTGTAGACTCTATCTCAGATTCTTAGAATCATGTAACCTGAATCTTAGGCTTATAGAATTAGAAATTTGAAAACCCTAAAATTTATCTTGAATTCCCTGAATCCTATGAGCAGAATCTTTTGAATCGCAATCACCTCTGCCTCCACAAGGGAATCGATACCTTTCCTACATGTCCCATTTATTTTGGAGGACTGCTCAAGTATTTTTTTAAAAATTTATTTCTTCTCAATTACATGTGAAAATAATTTTTAGCATTCATCTTTTAAATATTTGAGTTCTAAATTCTCTTTTCCTTCCCTTCCCCTCATTGAGAAGGCAAACAATTTGCTATAGATTATATACGTGTGCTCATGTAAAACATATTTCCACATTAGCCATGTTGCAAAAGGAAACAGATCCCAAGAAAAATACAGATTAAAAAGTACGCTTTGATCTGTATTCAGACTCCATCAGTTCTTTCTCTAGAGGTGGATGGCATTTTCCATCCTATGTCCTTTGGAATGGTCTTGAATCATTGTATTGCTAAGAATAGCTAAGTTTTCCACAGCAGATCACCATACAATATTGCTGTTACTGTGTATAATATTTCCTGGTTCTGCTCACTTTGCTTTGCACTAGTTCATATAAGTCTTCCCAGAGTTTTTTGAAGTTTCCTGCTCATCATTTCTTATAGCACAATAGTATTCCAGCGCATTCACATACCATAACTTGTTTGGCCATTCCCTGATTAATGGTCTCTTCTCAATTTCTAATTCTTTGCCACCACCAAAAGAGCTGCTATAAATATTTTTGTACATAGAGGTCCTTTCCCTTTTCCTTTGATCTCTTTGGGATACAGACCTAGTAGTGGTATTGCTGGGTCAAGGGTATGCATGATTTTTATAGCTCCTTGGGTATAATTCCACATTATTCTCCAGAATGCTTGGATCAGTTCACAATTCCACCAACAGGGTATTAGTGTCCCAATTTTTCCACATCCCCTCCAATATTTGTCCTTTTCCTTTTCTGTCATATTAGTTAATCTTATACATGTCAGGTAGTAGCTCAGAGTTGTTTTAATTTGCATTTCTCTACTCAATAGTGATTTAGAGCATTTTTTCATATGACTATAGACTGCTTTGATTTCTTCTTTTGAAAGCTGTCTATTCATATCCTTTGACTTTTTATTAAAGGGGAAATTACTTGCAGTCTTATAAATTTGACTCAGTTTTCTATATATTTAAGAAATGAGGCCTTTAGTAAAGAAAGCTGCTGTAAAAAATTCCCCCCAGTTTCTTCTTTCCTTCTAATCTTGGCCATATTGGTTTTGTTTGTGGAAAAATTCTTTTTAATTTAATGTAGTTAAATTTATCCATTTTAATCCTGTAATCTCTCTGTATCTTGTTTGGTCATAAATTCTTCCCTTATCCATAGATCTGACAGGTAAAATTTTCCATGCTCCCCCAATTTGTTTATGATATGTCTAAATCACGTACCCAGTTTTGACCCGATCTTGGTATATGGTGTAAGAGGTTGGTCTATACTTAGTTTCTGTTAAGTTGCTTTCCAGTTTTCCCAGCAGTTTTGGTCAAATAGTGAATTCTTGTCCCAAAAGCTTCAATCTTTGCATTTATCAAATACTACAATCTATTGTGTACCTAATCTATTCCACTGATCTACCACTCGTTTCTTAGCCAGTACCAGATTGTTTTGATGATTACTACTTTGTAATACAGTTTGAGAGCTGATACTGCAGATTCTGACGATCACCTGGCAGGTTAAGGTATCGGACACTGAGGTCCTTACTTGAGCTAAACTGCCAGGCGTTCAAACTCTGCTTCAGAGAGCGCAACTCTGATGCACTGGCTATGTTGTTCGAATGCCAAATGTACCCTTGCCAATAAGACTATTTTATGGAGAACTCACACAGGGCAAGTGTTCACTTGGTGGTCAGAAGACGCGATACAGAGACCCTTTCAAGATCTCTCCTAAGAACTTTGGATGATTGCATGACATGAGAGACCCTGGCACAGGACTGCCCAGCATGGCGAGCCCACATCAGAGAAGGTGCTGTGCTCTATGAGCAAAGCAGAATTGGAACAGCTCAGAGGAAATGCAGGATGTGCAAATTTGGAGAATCCATCCCAAATGTTCACGCAGACTATTTGTGCCCAACCTGCAGTAGAGCATTCCGAGCTCATATTGGTCTGATCAGCCACAGTTGGACACATGAAACCTGATTCTAGCATAGTGATGTCATTTTGATCCTCTTCAAGAACAAAGGCCAACAACCAACTGCTAGGTTACCTTCCTTCACAGTTTTTTTTCATTGATTCCCTTGATATTCTTGACTTTTTGTTCTTCCAGATGAGCTTTGTTATTATTTTTTCTAGCTCTATAAAATAATTTTTGGTAGTTTGATTGGCATGACAGGACTACTCAAGTATAGCTCACCACCCTTTTGTGATACCCATCCAACTTTCCTTTGCTCTCATTCCAAATTTACTCATAGAACTTCTGATCTAAGTTCACCTTCCCAGACAACTTTCCCTGCTGAGAAGAGAAAGCCAGCCCCTCCACTCTGGGAGGTCTCTAAGACTGAGAGTTCTGGGCTAGGAGTGTAACCTTGGGCAAATCCCTTTCTCTCCCTGGACCTTGGTAAGATAAGGATATTGGATTAAATAAGCTCTAAGTTCCCTCCAGCTCCAAAGTGGGATGCTTTTAGATTTTCTCTCGTTTGAATTCAAGGTCCTCAGAATCTAGGATTCTCTAAAATCCAAGCTTCTGAGTCTATGATTCTGAATCTAAAGCTATATGAGTCTAAGGGTCTATGATTCTGAATTTAAGATTCTCTGGCTCTAAGGTTCCATGACTTTGACTCCAGAGATGCAGGTCTCAGGTTCTGTGATTCTGAATCTAAGGTTCTACTTCAATTTTCACAATCTATGATTCTGAGTGACTATGTTCTGGAAAGTCTGTCTATATGAGTTTGTGTGTCCCTGTGTGTCTGACCTCTCCAGTCCCTATGACCCTCATTTTTTAAAAAGTTTGAACTTGAAACCTCCAGGGATTATGTTAAATCAAGGAGAGAACTCATCTTCTCCCCAGGGTGACTCCAAAGTCAGCTCTGGGATCTTTCAAGTGGCAGGTTGAGGTATGGAATGGGGGACTGGGGTGGACGTACTGAAATGGGCAAACCCAGAATGACCTTGATAGCTTCAAGGGGGAAGGAGGCCAGAGGTCACTGCTCTGCCTCTGTATCTCTCAGGTGGGGGATAGAAGGCAGACAGAAAGAATCAGGAATTCTTTGGTTCAGCTTCTCATTCTATATTTTGTTTGTGGTAGAAGGTGGAAAGAGGGAGGGAATGAGCAGGTGGCAATCACGTGCCTGGGTACCTGAGACTCAAGTTGGAGACTGGGGATGTGGGAACTGCTCTTCTTGAACTTTAGTCCCACAACAAGGGCAGGGTGGATTGGGTCCCATGCTCAAGTCAGACAGAGGGTAGGATTTCTTGCCTGGGATGGGGCTATATAGGTTTTCCTTTTTTCCTTTATCCTGATCATGACCCTGAACTCAGGGAGTCTGTGGATGGTACCAGTCAGTATAGTAAGTATGGCCCTTATTCTTACTGTTCAGTCAATCGGTTATGTCCAACTTTTTGCCAATAAAACCTCATGGACAGTACAGTCCACAGAGTCACAAAGACACTGGATTGGTTTGCCATTTCCTTCTCCAGTGGGTTAAGGCAAACTGAGGTTAAGTGACTTATTCAAGGTCACACAGCTAGCGTATGGCTGAGGCCATATTTGAACTCAAAACCAGGGGTAGTGACACAATTTGTTCTGTGAGGTCAAAGGGCCACACTTGAGGACCTAGAGGGCCACATGTGGTCTTGAGGCTACAGGTTCCCCGCCCCTGTACTAAGCTGTCTAGTTGCCTCATGGCCCTTATATTCAGCAGTGATTAATGTACCAGCAAGTATGGCACCTGCTGGCTTATACCCCTCAATGGTTAATATATTAACAAGTATGGTAAAGATTGACTTATATCAGCACATAGAAAAATCATGTAGGGAAGTGGAAAGAGCACATCGTTTCACTTGGAGTCAGAGGAAAGGGTGCAAATTCTGGCTGGGTGACCTTGGGCAAATTCCTCCAGCTTTCTGAGGATCAGTTTTATCATCTGTGAAATAGGGGTAGTGATGTCTGTATTGCCTGCCTCATGCCAACACATCTCTTTGTAAACCTTAAAGCATGAGAGAAACAGATGTCATTCTTTTCCTTAAGAAAGTGAATGACAATAACAATGGTAAGAATATTCGGTTCCCCCCTCCCCTCCCCCAGCAAAGCTGCTGAACTTGGAATAGCATACCCAGGAGGTCCTGCCTCCGAGACAGACTGGCCGAGTGACTCTGGACAAGTCACTTGATCTCTCGATGCTCTAACTCCAGTACGATCTGCCAGAGAGGGGGCCAGCCTGCCTTTGTAGAGCAAGCTTCCTCCCCTGGAAGCTCCCTCTGCCAAGGAAATCACAAGTCCTGTTCTTATCCTCCGCCATTATCAAAAATGACCAAACACGTTCATCCGACAAGCTTTCCACTTCTACAATAACCCCCGAGTTATCTTCTCCATCATCGTCAAACTCCTGGAAAGAAGAGATGTCTGCTACCGACTCTTCCTCCTTTTCCCCTCATTTCCCAAATCCAATTTCCGTTCTTCTTCTCCATCATTCCAACGAAAACGCTCTCTCCAAGGTGACCCAATAACTCCTCACTGCTAAACAAAATACCTTTTCTCAGGCCTCACCACCACCTTTAACCTCTCAGAGGTCCCACCTCCCCCCCATTAAGAAATCAATCAATCAATATTAAGGCCCACTCTGTGCCAGGCCGTGTTAGGCCCTGAGCATGCAAGGAGGTTCCTGCCCTCCAAGAACTTACACTCTACAGGGGAGACGCCATCATGATAGTATTTACACAGCACTTTAAAGTTTGTGAATATTATCTCACTGGATCCTCACAACAACCCTGGGAGGTAGCTGCTATTATTATCCTTATTTAACAGATGAGGAAACTGAGGCATGGGGCATTTAAGTGACTTGCCCAGGGTCACACGGCTAGTAAAAGTCCGAGGCAGGACTCAAACTCAGGTCTTCCAGCGCCATCTGGCTTATATACAAGTACATAGATGCATAGGTACTTGTAGCTATATAAGCCTAAACTAAATAAATACACAAATGAAAGATGTGGAGGTGGGGTGGGGAGCAGAAGGCCCTAGGAACTGTGGGAATCAGAAGAGGCCCCATGTACCAGTGACATCTGATACTCTTCTAATTGCTTCTCCCACTGTTTCTATAGTACTGCTCTCTGCTGGCTTTCCTCTGGCCATGCCTTCACACCTTCAATTTGGCTTTTTTACAACCTAGGCTCTTTCCCACCTTCATCCATATTGCTCCCAATATGAGGTCGACAGTTTCCCATCTCCGTGCCTTTGCACTGGTGATCCCCCAGGCCAAGAATGTACTCCCTCCTCACCTATGGGTCTTAGGATCCCTAACTTCTTTCATTACTCAGCCCAAATGCTACCCTCTGCTAGTACCTTTCCTGGTACCCTGCCTTCTAATGCCATCCCCCTCCAGGGCTGCCTTGTATCTACTTAACATGTATCTTGTATATACCTATATGTGTATATGTGGTCTGGCTCATTGGAATGTAAGCTCCTTGAGGGCAGAGACTGGTTCCTCCCACCCCCTCCCTTCCCCTCTCCCCCCTCCCCTCTCCTCCCCTCTTCCCCTCCCCTCTTTTCCCTCCTCCCTCCCCTCCCCTTCCCTCCCTTCTCCTCTCCTCCCCTCTCTCCCTCCCCTCCCCTTTCCTTCCCTCTTCTCTTCTCCCCTCCCCTCCCCTCTCTTCTCCCATATGCCAGGTTTGGTCCCAATATTTCCACACAATTTCTCACATCTGTTTTCTCCTTTCTGCCCACAAGACTACCTCTACCCTGGTTCAGGCCCCCATGACCACTCTTGGACTATTTATTATAATAGCTTCCTAATTGGTTTCACTGCCTTCATCTTCTCCTCTCACCCCCAATGTGCCCTCCATATAGTTATCAAAATAATCTTTCTAAGGCACAATCCAGGCCATATCATTTCCCTGCTCAAAAGCCCTCCTTGGCTCCCCATTGCTTATATAGTATAAAATGCTAAAATTCCCCTAACTTGGCATTCAAGGCTCCCCATGTGACCTCAGTCCCACCTCCCTTTCCAGCCACCCTTTCACAATCCAACCCTGCAGCCACTTTATAAAACAACCAAAGAGGATAAACATTGTCCCTGATTTGGTCCTGATCTCTCTTGCCTTTGACCCTTTGCCAGAGGCTGTCTGCAGGCCCCAGAAAGGCAGTTTCTCTTCTTCATTGAAGTGGGGAGTAGAAATTGGGGTAGGGAATGGGGCTAAGAGCTACAGAGGGGAGAACTGACCTACTCACCCTATGCGTCAGTTCCTGGGTCAGCCTGGCTCTGAGTCTCAAGTCAGATCCAGAGATAGCCCAATCGCTGGGGAATAAGAGAAGGTGGACTGGTGAGTGGGACTGTGCTACCACCTGCTGGCCATCATGGGACATAACAGCTTGAAATTCTAGAGAGTGGGAAGGGAACTTTAAGGCCACCTAAATCCAACCTTTCACTTCCTGCAGGTGTTCTTTATACGCAACTACTTAGCTTCTCTTTTGACACTAAAGTGAAGGTGAGTTCGTTCCTTACATTAGGACTTTCTTCTATTGCTGAACAGCTTATAGATCCACAAAATGTCAGAGAAGGGAGGGCTCTTAGAACACAGAATGTCTGGGCTGGGAGGGTCCTTAGACAGAGCTGGGAGGGCTTTAGAACAGAGAATGTCAGAGCTGGGAGGACTCTTAGAGGAGGGCTAGGAGGGTTAGGAGCTAGGAGGGCTCTTAGAACACAGAATGTCAGAGCTGGGAGGGCCTTAGAACACAGAATGTCAGAGCTGGGAGGGCCCTGAGAGATCATGTAGTTTAACATTTTGCAGAAGAAACTGACTCCCCAAATAGGTCTATGACACATGCTTTAGCAAGGTGGCGGCCAAGGATCACCATATATGTAGTGCCTCATATAGACCTCAGCATGTGTGGGGTATGCTGGGGATGCCCAGGTCACCCCCGGGGGCCAGCTGCTCTCCCTCTGGGATCTGGAGCCTGAAGGGCTGGGGGGCAGATCTCCCAGGTTCTAGGACTCCTCCCCAGCTTGCTGCTGCCACAATTCCTGTCTCCTTGTTCTCCCTTCCCCTTCTTTCTGTAATTTTCCTGAGCTCTTTAGATTGGCAGCTCCTTGAGGGTAGGGGCAGTTTTTTTTGCCTTTCATTGTATCCTCAGCCCTTAGCAAAGGGCCTGGCACATAGCTTAATCAATGCATATTGACTGAGTGACTGGTGGGGGAGGAAGGCCAAATGAAATAACACATGTAAAGCATTTTGCCAAGTCCTTGAAGTGCTGAATAAATGTGCTCTATTGCTACCATTATAATTATTCATCTTGTCTCCTGAAAGCTTCACTTGCAAGATGTCTAGCACAGTCCAGCCTCCATTTACTCATCTCACTCTCCAGGCTCCCTGCTCCCAGGCCTTCCAGGCCTGGATGGCTGCCCGTGGGGTCTGAGTCACTGGCTGCTCCCATCTTTGGCTTTCTTGGTCTTTCTGGAGCCACAGCCGCTTCTTGTGGTCAGTGGCCTTCCTCCTGCGGCGCCATAGAAGCACAAGAGTCCAAGTCCAAAAGACAGCAGCTGCTGGCCCCCATCACTCTCCTGCCAGCCCAGGAAGCTGAGCTAACGTCTGCCCACAGAGGCCAGATCCTGCCCCCTTCTCCTTTCACTTGGCTTCCTGCTCTCAGGAGACAGGGCAATTTCTGAGATCATCACTATCCTCGAAGGAATCAGGCTGGGGTCACTTCTGGTGATGGGCCTCACGAATTCTGTTGGGGAGCAGCCTGGGCCTAGGGCCTCCAGAACCCCCAGCTGAAAAAGTGATTCAGCCTAACTCACTACAGCGGGTCTAGTTTCCTCAGCTTGCCTGAGGGCCTCCGTGGAGCTGCTGCCCCTCAATGAGGAAGAGAAAGCCTCATCCCAGTGAAAGTGGGGCTTGGGTTATGATGATGATGAAAACCCGCCATTATATAATACATTAAGGTGAGCAGTGCACTTTACGAATAGCATCTCACAGTGGATCCTCACAACAACTCAGTGAGGTAGTTACTACTATTACTAAATGAGATGACTGATGAGGGTGAGGATGGTGAAAATATAACAAAAATTAGCGTTTCTGTAGTGCTGTAAGATTCACAAAGTGTTTTACAAATGTTAGCTCATTGGATCCTCACAACTGTCCTGGGGGGTAGGTGCTATTATTATATCCATTATAATAGATAAGAAAACTGAGGCAGACAGTGGTTAAGTGACTTGCCCAGGGTCACACAGGTAGTAAATATCTGAGGCCGGATTTGAACTCAGATCTTCTGATTCTAGGCCCAGCACTTTCTATACTGTACCATCCAACTGCCTAATATAGGATGTGATGATAATGTATGTGGAGTGTTTTATAAACCTTAAAGTACTCTGTAAGTACTAGCTACTGTTATTATCATTATCACTGCTTCATTTTACGGGTGGGGAAACTGAGGCTCAGAGGACTCTGTCCTTGGCCCAAGGTCGCCCCATGTTGGGGCTGGGATTTGAAACCAGGTCTTCTGACCCCAGTTCTGGCCTTCTCACTAGCTTGTCATGTTCCTGAAAGTTTCTCCAAAAATTGAGAATTTTTGGAGACAATATTTGCTGGCAGGCCTGCTAGATCATTGCTATGAGCAGAGCGTGCACATGATAAATCACTGGTAATGAACGCTGTACTTGGCTTCTTGCTTGGGAGCACCTTGATCACTATAATAGGCTAATTCTGTCCAGAAACCTCATCCCAGCCCAACTGCCCCGGAAAACCATTGTTGTCATGCAAAGGTCACTAGATCTGAAGCTGAATTTCATTCTAGACCTCGCTCCCAGGATCGCCTTCACAGAACTAAGGTGGTGCAGGGGAGGGAAAACGCCTCTGGACTTGGAGTCTCAAGACCTTGCATTGTGACTCCCACCTTTTCCATGTGGCTTGCCCTTGCTGAGCCTCTGTCTTCTTTTCCACACAATGGGTATGATGATCCTCACCTGTCAGGGTGTAAGGAAACCTCTTTGCAAACTGTCAGGTGCAGGAGAAACACTTGAGGTTTCTACAAATGAGCTCTGCCAAGCTCTTTCTTGGAGAAACCAAACCAGCTCCCCGAGGGACAGAACTGTGCTACAACAAGGGACAAGGATTCCAGCTGGGAAGGCCCAGGAACCTGCAGGAAAACAAGAGCCCATTTCCCAGTCGAATTTCAGGGCTCTGAATAACTGTTGTGAGTCAGAGATGGGGAGCTGGGGCAAGTTACCTCAGCATTCCAGGCCCCTCAGTTCATCTTTGCTGGAAAATGCAAGTTAGACTATAGGGCCTTTAAGGTCGAACCTGGTCTGACATTCAATGTTCTCCAGTCATTCCTCCTCTGTTTCCTTGGTTCTGACACTCTGTTCTAAGGGCCTTCCCAATTCTGACATCCTATGTTCCAAGGGCTCTCCCAACCCTGACATCCTGTGTTCTAGGGGTCCTTTTAGTTCTAACATCTTGTGTTCTAAAGAACCTCCCAACTTTGACATGCTGTGTTCTAAAGGCTCCCCCCCAACTCTGACACCCTGGGTTCTAAGAGCCCTCCCAGCTCTGACACCCTGGGTTCTAAGAACCCTCCCAGCTCTGACACCCTGGGTTCTAAGGGCCCTCTCAGCCCCTGATATCCTGTGTTCCAAAGGCCCTTCCAGCTCTGATGTTTTCTGCTCTAAGGGCTCTCCTAGGGAAGGCCAAAGTCTGAAAATACTTTATTATCCTATATACATATGAAATGCCAGGAATGGGGTGAGGTCATAAGAAAGGTCTGCTCTGGGATTAATTTTGCCCTAATACCTTTTTCCTTCTCATTCTTTTGCATCGGAGAGAAAGAAGAGTTCTAGAATGGAGATTCTGAGAGCCCCCAGACTCAAAAGCCCTTGTCAGGTTATTAAATGAATAACTTCTTGATAGAAAATCCTAGAAATATAGATAGAAAAATTGTCAGAGACCTTAGAGGCCGTGGAATCCAACCTCCTCACTTTACAGGTCCATAGAGATGAAATGATCACACAGCTAGTAAGTGTTTGAGGCAGGATCTGAACCCAAGGCTTCACAAGACCTCCTGTGCTCTAAGTACTATGCTTGGATAACTAGCCGTAGTTTAGCTACTGGCAATTAAACAAGATGCTGTATGGACTTACTGGTTCTGAGGGTAGGAGTAGGTGTCTTTGGCAAAGCTTCAGTGACCAGGAAATACAATTCAAACCACAGAATTAGACCTTGGGGAACAGAGCTAGCTTGGAGTTCCAAAGGCAGCTAGGTGGTCTAGTCAATAGAGCATTGGGACTGGAGTCAGGAAGACCGGAGTTCAAATCTGCCCTCGAACACTTGCTAGCTGTTGTGACCTCTTGGACAAGTCTCTTACCCTTTCTGTACCTCAGTTTCTTCAACTGTGAAATGGGGATAATAATAGTGCCTTCTTCCCAGGATTGTTGTGAAGATCCAGTGAGCTAATATCTGTAAAGCACTTAGTCTAGTGCCTAGAAAATAGTAGGTGCTTAATAAATGCTTATTTTCTTTCCTTTCCTCTCAAATAGCTTGGCACCTGGGCCAAGGACTCTCCTGGAAGGAAAAGCTTCTTCTAGTCTATGACCTATGCTTGAAGAAGAAAAAAAAAAGCTGAGGTTTTTTCCCCTATCTAGGAAATTCTCCCCTATCTCCCCATTAGTTGGATAACTTTATATGTTAAGGACTTTTTATTTCAAATTGAGCTATATAGGAAAAGATTCAGGAATTTAATTTTTTAAAAATTATTTTTAGTTCCAAATTCTCTCCATCCCTCCACCTGTTCCCCCATCTATTAAGAAGGCAAGACCAACTGGGAACAGTGCCCCACAGAGTAGTCTCCTCTGGCATTGTCTACACACCACTTGTGAGGGATAGGCACAGAAGGAGCAGCCCAGAGACATCAGTGACCCAGCAGTATCACAGGAATGGATCATCCTTCTATGATTATGCCCTGGCTGCCTGCATGTATTCCCAAAGCATGAACCCACTGACATGGGTGCCTTGGTTACACGTGGTCACTATGAGGATCCAGCTGGTCACTGCGTTAATTATCCAGCAGGGCATTTAATTAGCTGCGTCTAATATCTGCATTAGCCATCAGATAGCATTCTCCTTGTTGTTGCTGTTCATCCTTCATTTAAGACCAGTGACATCATGGAGTGATGTCCTGACTCGTGCATGAATTGGATTTAAGTGAGGCAGAGATGCTCACTCTCTCTTCCAGAATCATTACAGTCCAGCGGCAGGACAAAAGTCAGAGCCTCCACTTAAGTCGCCTATTTCTTCTCTGGCCCATGCAAACTGGGATGGCCAGTTTTCTCATAGACTGAAGTATCTTTGGCCAGTAGAGGGTGTGGAGACCCATGAACACACACAAGTTCTGTATGTATGTATCCGTCCATTTGCGTGTCTTGTCTACTCATGTTTCACAATTTGTGCCTCTTGACACATTTCCTTTGTAAGTCCTGATTCTTCCTGCCAATGGTGTGTTTTGTTTATGGGAGACTCCCCCAGCTTTATGCGGGCGTGTGTGAGTGCGTGCGTGAGTGCGTGCATGCGTGTGAGCGCGTGCGCGTGTATGTGTGTGTGTGTGGGGGGGGGTGTTGAATATTTTCTTGTTACTTTATTACTCTGTTATTTCATTAAATGCCTTTGCTTTGAACTAATTGTAACCATTGACTGACAGCAGAGGTTACCTCCCCATTGGTGTGGGTCTCATAAACTATTACACAGGATCTTGAGTCTGGTGTGGGTTTGTCTGCTTACTTATGTGTGAGTTGGGCTACAATGTAAATGAATTACCCTTGGATTCCACTGTGAATGGAAAGAAACTGATGGACATCTAAAGGAAATGATCACGAACTGACAGCCTTCTAAGAGCGCCCTTTACGCCGTTTTTCCTAGACCCTACTTACCAGTAGAGTGGAGTCTCCTCTGCCCAGCTCCTCTAATTATTAAGAAATTTCTGCTTCGAAGAAGCCATATTGATTCCTTATAACTTCTACCCACTCCTCCTGGATTTGTCCTCTGAGGCCAAGCAGAACAAATCTAATCCCTCTCCCATGTGATAGCACTTCAGATACTAGAAATCATGGATAATCAATGACTGGTGGTCATCTTCTACCCATCCTCCCAACTCTTCTCTTTTCCAGACTAAACATCCTTGTTCTTCTTCTTTCCTCCCCTCCCCGCCCTGCTATGCCCCTTCTTATACATGGGACTACAAGTTAGGAGAACTGGTCAGCCTCTGCCAGTGAGCCACCGTGTATTGAAGGACATGGGACTTTACTTATCGGCACTTCAACCTTCCCATCTATAAAATGGTAGGTTGCACTAGATGACTAATTCTTAAACTATTTCATGGAATCCTCTTCTATATGATGTGATAGGTCAATCCAGTCCAACCAACATTATTTAAGGACCTGTTGTGTGTTAGGTAATGAACATGGTGTGAGACAAAATGTAAGTTTAGAGAAGGATGGGGAGGGGAATGAGACGTATCAGGGAGAGAAGTGAAAGAAGACTGTTAAATTTTTCACTGTGAGCATTTACACTAGAAATCATCAAACATTACAAATCAGGCTTTGATTTGTTGTTTTGTTGGTTGTCTAGATTTAAGAAAATGGCAATAATTCAGATTAATCTTTAAATTAAATAATCTGCATTTTCAGAGATCTAGCTGTTAAATATTTACCAGCACACCCCTACATGTTCCCTTCCCATTTTGATTTCAGAATCCTAGGTGGCAGGATAGATAAAATACTGGATATGGAGTCAGGAAGCCCTCAGTAGAAATCCTACCTTATTCACTTACTAGTCATGTTACCCTGGGTAAGTCACTTAACCTGGTTTGCCTCAGTTTTCTCATCTGTAAAATGGGGATGATAATAGCACCTACCTCCCAGGGTTATTAAAAGGATAAAATGAGATAGTATTTATAAAATGCTCTCCAAACCTTAAAGCACTCTATAAATGTTATTGTTACCCCCCTCTTGTCCTCGTTCTCATTCTCATCAACTCAGGTTGAGCCTCCTCCATGAAATCTTCCCTGATCTTGTCAGTGCTCTCTCCCTCCTTGGTTTTCCTTGTAACATACTTCGTAATATTTTAACTCTGGTGCTGCTTTTCTTAAGCATACGAGGAGACATTAAGTCACTATGTTAGTTATCCAGCAAGGATGTTTACTTAGCTGAGTGCAGTATATGAATTAACTAGCAGGTAGCATTCTGCTTGAGCTACAATTCCTAGACTGCCCAGTCGTTCTCTGGCACATGTGTAAACCTGGAAATAACTAGTTCCCTCTCCCCCACCCCTGTATTCTCCAGAGCAGTAAGGTGCTTTGATTAACCCTTCATTGGCCCAGTTCCAAATTTAATGTAGACTGGGGAATTGAAATGAATTATTGACCCTAAAATTTAAATATGAAATTTGCCATTTACATCTGACTAAGCCTCCACCTTGTGAAATATTTCACTCTCTCAGGTCACTTCCCAATGCATTCATAGATTCTGAGACTTGGTTTGTTGCAATCCCATAATTCATTGTATGCAGAATAAAGGAAAAAAAAGAAACAAGACCAAATACTCTGGAATGAATACATTTTTCACCAGCCATCTTGTTCTTACTCTTGTCCTGTTCTCCCAGTCTCCCTCCCAGATCTTCAGGTGTGGATAGAGTGAAAAGACAGTATGGACATGTGACTTCTGCCGTTGTGGCTCAAAAAGAGATCATCCTCATATGACATGGATCCAAGGCCCTTCACTATTCCAGTAGCCCTCCACTTCCTTATCAGGGTCACCTCACTTTACTGATAAGGAAAATGAGGCCCAAAGAGGTTAAGTTGAATGTTCAAAGGTAGGGGACCTGAGGCAGTTCAAAGCAGTGGAAAGAATATGGATTTTTTAGTACTAGGACCTGGGTTCAAACCTCAGTTCTGCCACTTCCTACCTGTGTAACCCCAAACGAAAACATCATAGATTTAGATCTCAAATGGGTTGTAGAAGCCATTAGCTTCAAACCTCTCATTTTAGAGATAAAGAAACTGAGTCCCAGAGAGGTGATGAAGATTACACAGGTAGTACTGGGCCTGAAACTAGGTCCTCTGACTCCAAATCCAGGGACCTTTCCTCTATACCCCAGTTACCTTTCTGGAGAGTGTGATTGGGAAGCTACCATCCTAGAGAGGATAACTAAAACCCTGGGAGAAATGAGTGCCCTTGAGGAGAAAGAAATGAAGAGAGCATAAGAGAAGGGACAGAGCCTTGGGTGGTGCCCAAAAAGAGAGGAGAGAAGGAAGATAAAGAACCAGTGATGGGGACCAAAGAGGAGCAATTAGACAGATCAGAGCAGAGGACAGTTTCTCAAAGGCTAAGGGAGAAGAAAGAGGCAGCTAAGTGTCACACGGGATAAAGCACTAGGCCTGGAGTCTGGAAGACCTGAGTTCAAATTTCACCTCAGACCCTAACTGTGTGACCCTGGGTAAGTCACTTAGCCTTGTTTGCCTCAGTTTCCTCATCTGTAAAATGATCTGGAGAAGAAAATGGCAAACCACTCCAGTGTCTTTGCCAAGAAAACCCCAAATGGGGTCTTGACAAGTAAGACATGACTGAAATAACTAAACAACAAAAAAGGGAGAAGAAAGCATCCAGGAGAGAGATAACTAATAATGATGATGATAATGGCTCATATTTGTATAGTCTCTTAAAGTTTTCAAAGTCCTTTACATATATAACGCTGCTGCAGAAAGATCTAGGAACAGGAAGACTGGGAAAAGTATGCTTTTATCCTTTGTTTCACTGGGACTTGTGTATTTATTACAAAAGTCTTCTTTTTTTCAGTGTGAAGGGGAGGGGGGAGGACGAGAAAATGAAGGCCTGTTCATTTTTAAGAAATTAATTTTAATGTATTGCATGACTACATATGTATAACCTATATCTAATTGCTTGCCTTCTCCATGAGGGAGGTGGGGGGAGGAAGGGAGAGAATTGAGAAATCAAAGTTTTAAAAATGAATGTTAAAAATTGTTTTTACATGTAATTGGGGAAAATAAAATACTAAAAGTAGAGAGAAAAAATAAAACATATTCAAAATAAAAAATAAAATAAATTTTAAAAAGGTCCTCTATTGGTCATAAAAAGACCACTGTATTCATTAGAGGATACCAGCAGGTTTACTGAAAGTCAAGAGGTTTGGGGAAAAGATTGGGAACTCCTGATATAGAGAATATCTGAACATATTTGTAAGCTAAGAGAAGGACTCAGTAGAAGTGAGATTGAAGATACATGACAGAGACGGAATGTTGATCCAAAGCAATTCAATCCCATCCAACAAGGCAGTTATGTGCAAGACAGCATATAGTAGTGGATGGGGAGCTGGCCTCAGAGTAAGGAAGATCTGGGTCCAAGTCTTGAATCTGACATACTGCTTGTGTGACCCTCAGTAAGTCAATTAACCTTTCATTGCAACTATCTAAAAGGATACATTTGCAAAAATTTTAAATAAAATATTAGCAAAGAGATACAGTAACACATAGCACAAACTTATATACCCTATCAGGCTGTACTTACATTAGAAACGCAAGGTTGGTTCAATGTTAGGAAAGCTGTAAATCTATTTGATCATGTTAATAATAAAACCAATAAAAACCATACAATTATATTAATGAATGCAGAAAAAAGCTCTTGACGAGCCATAAACAGTTAAAAACACTAGAAAGCATGAGAATAAATGAAGCTTTCCTTAAAATAAATAGTATCCATCTAAAACCAAGAGCAGAATTATCTGTAAAAGGGATGAGCTAGAAGTCTTTCTAATAATATCAGGGGTAAAACAAGGATGTCTATTATCACCATTATATGCAATACAATGCTAGATATGCTAGTTATAGTAATAGGTAAGAAAAAGAAATAGAAAGAATAAGCATAGGAAAAGAAAAAAAACAAAATTATCACTTTTTTGCAGATGATATGAGGGCTTACCTAAAGAATCATAAAGAATCAACTAAAAAACTAATCAAAACAATGAACAACTTCAACAAAGTTACAGGATATAAAATAAGCTCACAGAAATCATTAACATTTCTATTTATTACCAACAAAATTCATCAAGAAGAGAGAAAAAGAGAAATTCCATTAGAAATAGCTATAGACAGTATAAAATACTTGAGACTCTACCTGCCAAGACTATATATACACATATGTAGGAAATATATGAAATGTACACATATACACACACGTATAAACTAGATGAACACAATTACAAAACACTTTACGCAAATAAAAACAGATCTAAAATTGGATAAATATTAATTTTTAATGTGTAGTCTGAGCCAATATAATAAAAATGATACCAACTAAATTAATTAATTTGCTTATTCAGTGTTACGTCAATCAAATTAACAAAGGATTGCTTTGAAAGAGCCAGAAAAAATAACAATAAAATTCATCTGGAGGAACAAAAAGTCAAGAATATCAAGAGAATTAATGAAAAACTGAAAAGGAAGGTGGCCTGGCAGTGCCAAATCTCAAACAAAACTATGTAGCCATAGTCATTAAGATAGCTTGATATTGGGTAAGACATAAATAGGTAGATTGGTGGAATAAATTAGAGATACAACATACAGAAACAAATAAATACTGTTGCTTAGTGTTCACTAAACCCAAAGATTCTAGCTATTGGGATCAAGAACTCAATAGTCAACAAAAACTGTTGGGAAAACTGGGAAGTAGTGGGGCAAAAACTAGGTGTTGACCAACATCTCATACTGTATATCAAGATAACTTCCAAGTTAGTACATGCTTTAGACACAAAAGGTGACATCATAAATTAGAGCAGCATGGAAGAAATTACATGTCAGATCTGTGGATAGGAGAAGAGTTTATGACCAAACAAGAGATGGAAAGATTCACAAGAGATAAAATGGACACTTTTGATTACACAAAATCAAAAACATATTTATGCTAACAAAACAAATGCAGCTAAAATTAGAAGAGAAGCAGGAAATTTTGGGAGGAAAATTTTGTAGCAACTGTCTCTGCTAAAGATCTCATTTCTAAGATATACAGGGAACTGATTCAAATTTATAAGAATAAGAGCCATTTTCCAATTGATGGAGAAATAAATGGTCAAAGGATATGAATACACAGGTTTCGCAGTAAGAAATTCAATCTCTTCATAACCATTTGAAAAAATGTTCTAAATCACTAATAACTAGAAGATACAAATTAAAACAGCTCTGAGGTACCAGTTCATACCCATTTTGTTGGCAGAGTTGACAAAATTAGAAAATGACAAATGCTGAAGGGGTTGTGGGAAAACAGGTACGTTAATATGTTGGTGATGGAGTTATGAATTGGTTCATTCATTCTAGACTATTAAACTGTTCATACTCTTTGACCCAGAGATACACCATTAGGTCTATACTCCAGAGAGATCAAAGAAAGAGGAAAAGAACCCATACATACAAAAATACCTACAATAGCTCTTTTTGTGATGGCAATGGTTGTAAACTAAAGGGGTTCCCATCAATAAAGGAGTGTCTGAATAAGTTATGGTATATATAGGTAATGGGATGCTATTGTGCTGTAAGAAATCACGAAAAAAAATTTGTTTTAGAAGAACCTTAGAAGACTTGTATGAGCTGATTCAAAGTGAAGTGAGGAGAACCAGGAGAACAATTTATAAAATAAAAACAATACTGAAAAGACAAACAACTTTGAAAGACTTAGTAACTGATCAATGCGATGGAACTAAGCACAATTCCAGAGGACTCATGATGAAACATGCTAACCTAGTTCCAGATAGAGAGCTGATGGACCCAGAGTGCAGATCAAAGCATATTTTTTCTCTCTTTCTCTGTCACTCTCTGTTTCTCTTGATCTCTGTGTTTTTATTTTGGACATGATTAACAGAAACTTGTTTTGCATGACTATACATACTATACTCATAATGGGTTGTTTTCTTACTTTTTTAATGGGTAGAGGAGGTGAAAAGGAGAGAATTTGGAACTGAAAATAAGATGAAATTGAATTAAAAAAAACCAAAATGATGAGTTTATGAGTTACAGAACAGTTGGTAATATTCACTGGCAGAGGAACTTTCATCACAGAGTTCCCCACACCAATGAGGTAACAAGTTTAGATAATATTTTTTTGTTTTTATGTACAAAACTAGGCTTTGGTAATACAAAGACAAAAGGAAAAACACATCCTGTCCTTGGGGAGTTTATGTATTTCTGGAGGGGAAACAACACAGAGCCAGGTAAAGATAAACAGGTTAATTTGAGGAGGGAGAGACTTCAGATGGAACTAGCTTTTGGAGAAAAGAAAATGGAAATGGGGCAAAGAGCCCCGACTCTGGAAGCTTTTGTTTGCTCATCTATAAGATGGGAATAATAATCCTTGTACACTACCTACTTCATAGGACAATTGTAAGACGCATATGCTATAAACCAGAAGTACTATTCAATTCAATCCCGTTCAGTCCAACAAGAAGCCTTTACTCTTTGCCAGGCACAGTCACTAGAGATAAAAAGACAAAATATGTCCTAATCTCAGGGAACTTACATCCTACATTTCATTAGGCAGAATGATTCCATGACTCCCTTATGCAGTGCCAAGAGACCCAGGAACAGAAGCAGAGAAAACAGGGAGTATGTGTTCTATGAGACAGTTTCAAGATTATTCATAGACTTCCACTCAACTCTGTCAAGGCAGTAGTGCTAGTAAGATTATGTCTCCATTTCACAGGTGAGATAGTGAGTCCCAGAGATGGGAAATGACTTATTCATGGTCACACAATTAACATATAGCCCAGCTGGGGCTCAAACTCAGATCTCCTGACTCTGGGCTCAGCATTCTTTGCTCTCCTAAACTGTTAAACAAAATGTGAGTGGAAAGTTACATCTTTCTCAAAAACACTTACTCATGCAGAAACTTTCCAGGATGAACATAGACTGAATTGCCTTTATTTTATTCTAGATTTTCTCCCAGTTCCCCTTTGTCTTCAGAGATTTCAACCATACTCAGAGGAAGTACTTTACAAATATTATCTCATTTGATGAGGTCCTGAAAGATATCTTAGGGATCATTCAGCCAATCTGCCTCATTTTATAGATGAGGAAACTGAGAGATGGGGAGATCAAATGGCTTGAGCCCAGCTAAGAACTGTCCAAGAAAGAATCTGAACACCTTTCTTTTAAAATCTAGTGTTCCTCACCCCCTTCCCAATAGCACTCTGATTTTCCTGCTTCTTCTTCCTCTCTGATTACTCCTCTGTCTCCTTTCCTTGGTACCCTGCCTTCTTCTGTATTTGCCAGTGATGGCTTCCATCAGACATCTTATGTCTCTAGGTGTCCAGGGCCGGGTGAGTTTGAGAAGGGCTGAATTAGATGCTCTATAGGAATGGAAGAAACAAAAGATTGGAGCTTGATGGACAGTTGGTCAGTGGCCACTAGGGGGCAAGCCATGCCCAGGAATGAGGCTAGTCTCCTCCCTCCCCTTTCTTCTCTTCCCCCCAGGCCCCCCATGAATAAAACCAAGGAAAAGCCCTGTGTCTGTGTGTCTGATTGTGTCTGATAGACTCGTGGTGTTACAGTCATAGAGGACGATGGAGAGTCAATACTCTCCACCTCTCATTTTACCCACCAGAAGCCTGAGCCCCAGAGAAGAGAAGGAACTTAGCCAGGATCACACAGCAATTCAGTCACAGAGGCAAGATTCGGACTACATACAGCAAAATGACTCTTTCACAAGCACCCTCCCTATACACACAAGCACACACAAGCACATATATGCACAAGTACATGCTTACATGCAATCATACCAAATAGAACATTCATTCATCCCATATAGCCTATATATCCAAATCAGATCGATTCTCACATTTATACGTTGACCTACTGTACACACTCGGAGATATTCTCCCATGCACAGACTCACAATACAGACACATTCCTACGCACATGAATACATACTTACATTCTTTCCTATTCAGATTCACATATGCTGACACACTAGTACATAGACTCACAGATGTGCATCAATTCTGATTTATTTTAAAATCGGTTATTAGTATCTTTTTATATCACTATTGTTTCCAAATATATACTTATTCTTACCCAGGGAGTCATCCCTTGCCACAAAAAAATAATGGAAAAAAATCGGTTCAGCAAAACTGACCATCAATACTTTATACCCATAGTTTCCCACCTCTGCAAAGAAGGGAAGGTTGTATATTTTTCATTTCTTCTTCTGTGGATGAGCTTGGTCTTTATAATTGCATAGCCTTTAGTTCTTTTCACATACCAATTCATACAAACACATATATATATAAAATGACTCACATTTATACTCCCTCTATCCCCTTTGCACCTAAGTCAATCTGTCCATCATTCTGGGCTAAAGCAGCTATAGCCTGGACAGAGGGAGTGCTGACCTATCCATTCATTATATAGTCAGACAATGCAAGTCAGATGCCAGAACTGGAAGGGACTCCCCCCCCCCCACTTATATGTATGTATGCCACAGCTTCAGGTGGACAGGCAACAGGCTTCTGTATACTTTTGTATGGGAGTCTGTGGGATAAGGGAGGTGGGGAACATGGGGAAATCCAGGCAGATTGATGTTTCCCTGCTGTCTCAGCTAAAGGCTGCCTTTCTCTGCTCCCTCATACCTGTTTTCAAAGACCCGTTAGTTGTCAGAGCCACACTAAGTCTATGAACCCAGAATCTTCATCTCAGAGACGAAGGACCATCTGGTTCAGTTTTTACTGGGTCAAGTAGCCCTCGGCAACATTCTCAATGCATAGATATCAAGCTTCTATTTGAAGACTTTCACTGATGAGCAGCTCACTACCTCCAAAGGCAGCCTATGTATGCCACTTTGGAATAACTCCAATTGTTAATAAACCAAGATTTGCCTCTAAGTATTCCCCATCTACCCATTGCTCTTCATTCTGTCCTTTGGGACTAAGAGAAAATCTAGTTCATTCTTCACACAAAAGAATCACAGCTTTAGAACTGGAAGTGACCTTTGAAGGCATCTAGTCCAACCCTCATTTATGGATGAAGAAAGATGACAAGATTTGCCTCGTCATATAGGCAGTTAAGTGACAAAGGTTAGATTTGAATCCAAGTCCTCTGATTACAAAATCAGTGCTCTTTCCATGTGTCACTATTATCAATTAATCAACCAGCATTTATTAAGCACTTACTGCATGTCAGGCATTGTGCTAGGTACCAGAGATAAGAAAAAAAGGTGAAACCAATCCTGCCCTCAAGGAGCTTATATTCTAATGGTGAAGAAAACATGTATAGGTAGAAATACATCTGAAGGAGAAACAAGATCATCTTGAAAGGGAAAGCCTCTTCTACAAAGTAGTCCTTGAGATGAATCCTTGGAGGAGAGGAGGGAGTGCATTCCACAATACACAATGGGTGTAAAGGGATGGAATGTCAGGAATGAGGTATTGGATAAGAAGACACATTTGGCTGGATGATACAGTCTGGGAAGAGGAGCAATGCATAATAATGCTGGAAAGGTAGACTGAGGCCAGATTGTAAAGGACTTTCAATGTCAAGCAGAAGAGTTTATATTTGATCTTAGGGGTAATAGAAGTTTATTGAGTGGGGATGGGTGGGAATGACAAATCTTCCTTTCTTCCAACTAAGTCTCCCCTGTCTTCAATAGATCCTCATATCACAAGGTCTCCAGTCTTTTCCCCAACCTAGTCACCATTCCTTGGACAGTCTTTGGCTTCCCAATGTCCTTCCTGAACAGAACATCCAGAATTGAACTTAGGATTCATCAAATGTTAGAGCTATGAGGGCCCTTGGAGACCTTACACTCCAATCCCCTTATTTTCCAGATGGAGAAACTGAGGCTTGATTACCAGCAAGTTAGTGATGGAATTGCATCTGGGGAGAGGCATCATCTTCCAGCTCTAAGCACTCTTTTTACTACTGAACCCCTCCTCCAAGGTCTACCTTCTTTCTCTAGATCTCCTCCCCTTTGCACCCAGCTTAGTCGAGTGAGTCTGGGCTCAGTCTGGACAAGTTGCCTCTTTTTCAAATCCACTTTTCAAGTGGGAAAGCAAGGAAAGAAGAACTGAGGCCCAGAGAGGTCGAGCTCCCAATACGACATTGCAGAGCATGCCAACCACTGCGCCACTCCCTGCTCCAATCACTGCAGCTGCATGGTGGAAGAATCCCCCCTTCTTGTCTCTTGTCTTCTATTGGAAATCTATGGCTGAGGACTGCAGCTGAATGCCTGCTCCTAGCCTCCCAACATCCTTCATTTCAGCACAGGAAGCCGGGGGCTTTGTCTTGCCCCCTGATGTCCCCGTCTTGTACCTGCCTGAAGCCCTGCAGGGCCCCCCTACCCCCCAGTCATTCTAGTAGTCCTGGCCCTCTAGGAAGTGACAACTCTAAGTCCTTATGTCAGCTTCCAGACAATGATCATGATCAAAATCATGATTCATATTTCTAGACTTTGAGGCTTAGAAAGCACTAATCTCACGCCCACCATGTGAGGGGGGTGCTACTATTATCCCCTTTCTCCAGATGAGGAAATTGAGGCTCAGCAGGGTTAGGTGATTTCCCAAGGTCGAATAGAGAGTACTAGAATCCAGGACTCAAGAGCAGGTCTCCTGTCCCTAGAACTAGCATTTGTTTCCCATTACACTCTAGGTTTCGAGTTATTGTCCTAGGTCTCCTTTCGCATCAGGGAGACACAATCATAGAACATAGATCATTGGAGCTGGAAGGAGCTTCAGAACAAAGGATATCAGAGCTGGGAGGGCCCTTAGAACAAGGGAGGTCAGAGCTGGGAGGGCCCTTAGAACACAGGAGGTCAGAGCTGGGAGGGTCCTTAGGACATAGGATGTCAGAGCTGGGAGGGTCCTTAGAACACAGGATGTCAGAACTGGGAGGGACCTTAGAACAAAGGATGGCAGAGCTGGGAGTGCCCTTAGGACACAGAATGTCAGAGCTGGAAGGCCCTTAGAACAAAGGATGGCAGAGCTGGGAGCGCCCTTAGGACACAGAATGTCAGAGCTGGGAGGGCCCTTAGAACATAGGATGTCAGAGCTGGGAGGGTCCGTAGAACACAGGATGACAGAGCTGGGAGGGCCCTTAGGACAGAGAATGTCAGAGGTGGGAGGGCCCTCAGAACACAGAATGTTAGAGCTGGGGATGGAATGGAGGGTATTTAGAACTGAGCATTTCAGAGCTGGAAGGGTTCTTAAGCCCAGAAAGCTAGAGATCAGAGGGAACTTAGAACAGAGCTGAGAGGGACTTTAGAACATAAGAGTCTAAAATGTTAGAAATGAGAGGTTGTTTAGCCCCCTCCCTTCCTTCTTTAGGAGCTGAAATTTGCGAAGTGAGGGGGGAGTGACCGGTTCATGTAAGAAGATAATGGCAGAATCAGGACTAGCCTTCCAGTCTCCCACTACTGGTCCCAGGGCTCCTTCCACTGGCCCCTGATACCTCCTTCTTTAGTGAGAGAGAAGGGGCAGCCAAGCTGTGTGGCAGTTGGTCAGTGGCCCATGCCAGAGAGTCCATGCCTAATGGTCTTTCCCTCAACATCTCATTTTGCCGACAAGGAAAGCTGGGGTGGGCAGGTCAGCAGGGAGGTCAGGCTAAAAGGGCAGAGGCCATGACCCAGGGCCCCCAGATGTGAACTAAGTGTGTGTGACTGGAGGGGGGGTGGTGTGGTGGGCTCTCCCTGCCTGGCCATTGGAAATGTGACAGCAGCACATGCCTGGCCTCGTTATCCAAATGTCCCCACATTCTGTAGCTCTGTCTCAGGCTCCATCTGACACAAAGAAACCATAATATTTTCCCCACTCATCCTGTTTCCTGGAAATTCCTTATGATATAATGAGAAGAGCCCCGCATCTGGGGGCTTAGGACCTGGGCTTAAATCCTAGCACTACTATTGTACCGCGTGACCTTGAGAGACCTTTTCTACTCTCTAGGCCTTAGTTTCCCCACTTGAACAATGAGGCGTTAGGTCAGATGATCTCCCTCCCTCCCTTCCACTACCTTCTTTCCTTCCTTCTTTCCTTCTTTCCTTCCTTCCTTCCTTCCTTCCTTCCTTCCTTCCTTCCTTCCTTCCTTCCACCTATTTCTTTACCCTAACCTCTGCTCTCCCTGATGCTTTACCCAACCTCCCCTGTACTTCCTGCTCCCTTGTCCCTTCTCTCACCCAAGGGAACAACCTCGTATCCTTGGAAACTGTGGCTGGTCAGCAGTTTCATGACCTGCTGGGCCTGAAGGGCAGGCGCTGTCCAGCTGGGGTCAGGAGGTCAATCAATCTCATCTCCAGGCTCAGGCTTGCACCAAGCTTGCTCCTGCTTCACTCTCCATCTAGAATTAATCTTCCAGCAAAGGAAGATGGGGAAAGGCTGGGGGGAAGGCGGTACAAAAACCTCCAGTGGCAGGATAGAGGAACCAGGGGAGCTTGGCCAGGAACAAAGGCTCTGGGATGGGGCTGGGGGCCACAGTGAAGGAATGAGGGGTCATCAAAGGGGACACAGGCCTCAGCAAAGGAGCTGAGAGCTCAGTAATGGGGACAGTGTCTTGTTCCCTTGGCCTGCCTTCCCCCTTTCTATTCCAGTGACTCTGGTCTCCCTAACAGGCCAGTGTCATTTCCATTTCCTGTTTCCCTCTGCCAGGAATGCCTTCCACTGTCATTGGGTCATACCTCTAGAGCTGGGCCGGATCTCAGAGACCACCTATGTAGTCCAGGTATCACTTTACAAATGAGGAAATGAAGGCCCAATGAGGTTCAGTTTCCCAGTGTCACACAGGTGGAAAAGTCAGCAGCAGAATTTGAATCCAGGACCTCTGATTTCCAATCCAGGGTTCTTTCCACTGTACCATACCCTTCCCCGTCCTTTCAAAGCCTAGCCATCCTTTAAGGTCTGTCCCTCCATTGAAGCATTCGTTAGCCCCAGGGATCCTTCCTTTGGAGAATTCTGGCACTGCCCAGGCTTTTGCCTTCCTAAGCCTTGAGCACATCCAACTGGATTGTAAGTTTGGCCCACATATATGAGTCCTATCTTGCCATATTTGATACAGGGGTGGGGAATCTGCAACTCTGAGGTCACATGTGGCCCTCTAGGTCCTCAAGCGAGGCCCTTTGACAGAATCTTGAAGGACTGTACTTGAGGACCTAGAGGGTCACACGTGGCCTTGAGGCCACAGATTCCCCACCCCTGGACCTGGGATAAGACACAATTCTTCAGCTCTGCCTCTCTGTTTACCTGTAAGACACAAAAGTACTGGATTCAGGGACAGAGTTGTTTTTCAGTAGGGCGGAGTTAGGGATGAATACATCATCTATCATCAACATCTCTGACAGCAGGGATTTGGACCCAGGTCACCCAACCCCATCCCCATGGCTATTTCCATTGGACCACACATGTTCTGGGTTCACGGTTGCTTGGAGGTTGGCAGATCCAGGCTGAGCCATGGGACCTCTCTTTTTGGGGCAATTCTAGAGAAAGATGATATATCAATGCATGTATTCTGAGAGTATAAGGTGTTTGATGATTCTCAAAGGAAAGATGTTAGAAATGCCTGGTCAGCTTCTAGCAGGGGATGGCAAGGTCAGTAGGGAGGTAGCAGGCTCTAGAGCTGTGGCCTAAAGGAGGAGGAGGCTTAGTGCTCATTAGAGGACTTGGGTTCAAATCTTAGCTCTGCTGCTGCTGAGCTGTGGGCCCTCAGTCTTTGGCTCAGTCTTCTTCCCTCCAATATGAAGGAGTTGGATCAAAAGGGGACCAAAATTCCTTGTGGCCATAAGGTGATCCTAATGACCCTATGGAACCACTCTTTCTTATACCCCATCCTGACACTCAGACTGTTAATTCCTTTTCTGGGAATCCAGAATCCCCTTCCCCCTCCCCACTTTACCATCGCTAGCCGGCATGTCTTGGCAGGGAAGGGCACAAGATGGTTTCTATTTACATCATCCATTAACCTTGGGCTGATAGAACAAGATTTTCCCCAAGGCTATCCTCAAGGGGCTGAGGATCACAGGGTATGACTTCCTAGAACTGTAACTAGCACAGTAATAACAACAACAATAGTAACTGCATGCTGCCTACAATGTGCTTTATAAATATTATCTCATTTGATCTTCACAACAACCCTGGGAGGTAGATGTTATTATTTTATTATTATTATTATTTATTATTATTATTCCCATTTTACAGTTGAGGAAACTGAGGCAAATAGGTTAAGTGACTTGCTCAGGTCACACAGCTAGGAAGTGTCTAAGGCTAAATTTGAACTTGAATCTTCCTCACTATAGGTCCTACTCTCTTTCCACAGAGACATCTATCTACAAAGGTAAAATGAGGCTTCGCGCCTCCCCACTGTGATCATCATCCCTTTTCCTCCACTAGTCTATGCCACCATGTAGGTACAACCACCTCCAGGCCATCACTCCTGGGTTCCAGTCACCATGCTGTCCCTGTCTCAGAGCCTTTCTTCCTCCCCAAGAGTAGGATGGGCCAGGGCTGGATTAGCCCACACTATTGCACCAGCAACATAACAATTATTAATAAATAGAATCCTAGAATGCCAGACCTTGGAAGTCCCTCAGAATGTTGGATGGGAATTTTGAGGTCATCTATTTCAATTCTCTAATTTTGCAGATGGGAAAAATGAGTCCTAAGGTGGCACAGGAAGCCAGTGGTATGGTTGAGAATTGAACTCAGGTTTCTTCCATCTCAGTTCAAGATCCTTTGGACTAACCACCAGTTCTTAACAAAGTCATCCCTGCCTTGAGCAATGACTTTCTAAGGTATATTTCCATACACTGGTGAAGAGGGGGAGGCTAGCACTGGCTGCCTCCTAGCCTCTCAACGTTTTCTTTGAAGGCCTAGGCGGGGTGGATAGGTGGGTTGGGGTCCCGGTCCTTTGGACCAATACTTCTCCATCAATTCCTGTTGCCTGGACTGAATCCCCTGTTCTACCAGCCTGTCAGGGCTCAAAGAGCCCATTGATTTTTCACAGTAAGTGGGTTTCTATAGATTCTCTCTAAGCCATCTGTATGGGGGTGGTGGGTTAGGGATTGGTGGGGGTGGTGGAGAGAGGGAGGACAGACATGCTGGAAAAAAGGAGGGAGAAGACAAGGTATAAAAGGAGGAAAAAAAGGACTTATGGGTTCCTCTGATCCATGGGTAGAGTGTGAAGCAAATCCACAGCACTCCCCAGCCCCATTCCCTACCAAGGATATCAATCAGTATCATATTCCCTTTAATTTATAAGTGAGGGAAACTGAGACCTAGACAGGAGGAAGAAAACGGACCAGAATCATGCAACTCATTCCTGACTGAGCAGAGACTTGAACCCAAGTCACCTGGCCCTATGCCCAGGACTATTTTCATTGGACCACACATGTTTTAGGCTTACTGTTGGCTCCTTAGAGGCTGATAGACCCAGGCTGCCCTGTGAGAGCTCCCCTCTTTCTCGTGGCTCAGGAGAAAGATGGAAGCGTGTGTGTGTGTGTGTATGTGTGTGTGTGTGTATTCAGAGAGAATAGATGTTTGGTGATCTTTCAAAGGACAGAGGTACCTGGTAGGTTTCTGACAAGGGAAAGGAGGATGTGGTGGCTTCTCCTTTTCTGGTCATATAACTCCACATACCTGACACCAGGACATGGAACCAAGTATCTATACTCATCAAGACCTTGCTTTAAAGATGAAAGGACATTAGGGATCCTCTGGTATAGCTCCACATTTTACAGATGGGCAAATGACTTGTCCAAGGTCTTAATTGATGATCTTAAAGAAACTGTAACATGAAGTCCCAGTCCAAAGTTCTTTCCAAAGTATCAAGAATTACTTATGTGACATGTTGGAGTGGGTGGTGGTGGGGATAAGAAGGAATGAATATATGGGTATATTCTATACAATAATGGATATGCTCTATATAATAATATAGTGGGAGGAGGGGAGTTTATTTCTTGTGCAGCTTAGCTGATTAATCACATAAGAGAAGGGGCAAATATTGGGTAACAAGGTGTTAATATGTTTAAGAAGAAGGTAAAGACATGGCTATTCCCTGTTATTGCTTTATGAAGTATGGAGGCATTCTTTAATGGAATTAGGACAGCTAATGAAGATTGGGCTTGCCTTGGGGGGGGGGGGCTTTAAAACACTAAGTCAGCCAGCCCGAGGGAGGGTTGGGCAAAGGAGTGTGACCCCTATGCCACTACCTGAGAGCAGAGGGAGAAAAAGGGAATTTTTCTTTCCCCCTCCTCCCTCAACATCCATGGCATCTTGCATTGGAGCTAATTATATTGGAGCTACCTAGTAGGAGACCTTGTATACAGCAGGGATCAGAGAGAAACTCACAGAAACAGAGAGAGTCAGGGACAGGAAGCAGATTTTGAGAAGTGTTATTGCTAGCAGCATAGAAGAGAGCTGATTGTGGATTCAAGGGAGAACAAGGTCTGGCAGTTGAGAGTTAAGTTGGGGAGTAGAACAGTTCCAGGAACCCCAGTGAGTAACTTGTCCAGAAGAGACATTATGCCTTGGGGGTAATAATGTGAAGACTGTAAGAAGAGAAAAGACTTCAGGGCCCTGAGGAACAGAAGGCATGAGTTTCCTTGCTTATGTATGTTCCCATGAATGCTATGGATTTGTGGGAGAGTGTCCCAAATTTGTGGGAAGAACATTGTATAAGTACTATTACTATGCTGTCTTAGTAAATGTCTTGGATTTGAGTTTATTGTTATGTATTGGCTGACTAATAAAGGTGAGCTCATTGGTGGGGGCTCATGAACTATAGTTTTATGCGTATGGATCCACAGAGTATCCTTTAAACCTGGGAGCAGTTGCCCTCTTGGAGACTTAACTTGTAAATCCATGAGTCCTGAGCTAAGGAAGACCTCCCAGAGGGGGAGTTGCAACAACAAAAACAATAGCTTACATCTAAATAGCACTTTGAAGATTGCAAAAATGCTTTACATTCCTTATTTTACCCTCACAACAATTCTTTGAGGTCGGTACTGTTATTTTCATAGGTGTGGAAATTGAGACTGAGAGAGTTCAAGTGATTTGTCCAGGGTCACACTGCTGGTAAATGTCAGAGATGGCATTTGAACCCAGGTCTTCAGGTCCAAAACTCTATCCACTAGACCACAGTGATGAGACCAGTGGGAGTGTACTGGGATTTGTGCTTGAGATGATGAAAGATACAGAGAAGGAAAGAGAGAGAGAGAGAGAGAGAGAGACAGAGAGAGAGAGAAAGAGAGAGACAGAGACAGACAGAGACAGAGAGAAACAGAAACAGAGAGAGAGAGACAGAGACAAAGAGAGGGAGGCACAGAGAGAGACAGAGAGAAACAGAGACAGAGACAGAGAGAAGAGGGAGAGTGAGCAAGCATGGATGTGTGCATAAGGAGAGAAAATACTGAGGGATGAGGATGCTATGTGTATGAGAGTGTAGATTAAGAGAGTGTGTTTATCAGGGATAAATATAAAGTATTTTTCTAGAGGTAAAGATACTATGTGTATTAAAAAAAGATTCTGTGTGTGTGTGTGTG
>CM053587.1:310464970-310497469 GCA_028646515.1 Pseudochirops corinnae | reverse complement strand
TTAGGCCCTGGGAGTATAATGAATGAAACCATGCCTGCCCTCAAGGAGTTTACATTCTATATGAATGGGATGGATCCCAGAAATGAGGTCAAAGGCCCATCGTTTCAATCTGGCTTTTGACACTTAGTACCAGTGTGACTGGGTTTCACTTTAACTTTAGTTTCCCTCTTCTTCAAATGAGGGATTTGTGTTGCATAAGCTCTGAAGCTTCCTCTGAACCTAGGCCAGAAATGTCACCCTCCACCATCTATCATCTGGAATGGAGCTAATCAGATGTTTTCCCCCACCTGATACAGGAATCCGAGATCCTAAGGGGTGGTTTTACTGGGCAATGGAGCCCGGACAAGAGAAAAGGGAGCCCCTGAAACTTCTGTGTGCTGTCTCCAGCTAGTGGAATGGTAGCTTTTGGTGAAGGAGAAGGTGGCATGGCTGGCTGAAGAGAGACCTGACAGGCAGCAAACGGCACAGGCACTACCACCAGGCTCTGCTACTTGATTGCTGCATGACTGCGGGCAAGTCCATCTTTGGTCTTCAATTTCTCCATTTGTTTGGGGTTAGATTGGATGACTTCTAAGGGCCTTCCCAGCTCTGCCATTCTGCATTCTAAGGGCTTATTCTCTTCATTCTATAGATGAGAAAACTGAGGTCCAGAGAAGGGAAGTCATTGGACCAAGGGCACAGTAATTGGCAGAGCCAGAACTTGAACCCATTTCCTGATTCTAGGCTTAGTCTTTCCCCCTTGTCCTTCCTCCATTACTACACCATTATGAAAATATAGAACTTAGAGTGTCAGGGCTGGGAGGGCCCTTAGAACTCAGAATGTCAGGGCTGGGAGGGCCTTCAGAACACAAGATGTCAGAGCTGGGAGGGCCCTTAGAACACAGGATGTCAAGGCTGGAAGGACCCTTAGAGCACAAGATGTCAGAGCTGGGAGGGTCCTTAGAACACAGGATGTCAGAGCTGGAAGGGCCCTTAGAACCCAGGATGTCAGAGCTAGGAGGGCCCTTAGAAACCATTTTCATTCAATCAGCAAGCATTTATCAAATACTACATGCTAGGCACTGTGCTTGGCACTGGAGGGTACAAAGCCCCAAAATGCAGCAGTCCCACTTACAAGACAGCTGGTAGAAGAAAGGTCACACAATCAACCCAGGCTTCTGCAGCAAGGGTGAGGGCAGAGGCCATTCCAGGTGAAGGGGTGTCCCAAGACAAGGTGGTCAACCTTGGGAAGGACAGTTCATGCAGTCTTACTGGGGCACAGGGTCCCTGCAGGGAAAGGTCACTTGGGTCCAGGCTGATTAAGGCCTACTGTGCCCTCAGGAATGGGGATCATGTGCAGGCATAGTTGTGTTTTTGCATGCATACACATGTATATGTGCTTACATCCATGTCTGCATGACTGGTGGACACAGACTTCGGCTGCTCAGTCCACAAGGCTATGGGGGGGAGGGTCAGGCTCAGAGAGGAATTAGGAGGGGGGCCCACAGAGCAATCAATGTCTTTTGCCATTGTAGCATCAGAAGCAGTCAAAAGCAGCCCGGCAGCCAAGGCCTGGCCCAATTGTTGGTAATTGCCTGATGCTGGCAGGGCAGCACCCCCTGCTAGGGCAGGCTTTGTCTCCCACACAATTGGCTTCCACTGCCACTCCTCCTCCTCCCAAACCCCTAGTCTGTCCCAAATGTCTCGATTCCTCCTGATGTCCTTCTCCCGCCCCCCTGCTTAGCTTGCTCCTCCTCCTCCTTCTCCCTCTCCTCTCTTCATCTCCCGCTTCTCCACTAATGGTGGTTCTGTTGCCCTCCCCCCCACCCCAGCCGGTTCTCTTTCCTCAAGGGAGATCTTGGGAAACCTCTTTGGCCCCTTCCGGAGGTCAGCTTTTAATATTTCTCCAGGGCATTGAGTTGCGACCCTCTTCTCCACCCCAACCCCAAGCCAAGGTCAAGGCCATTCCCAGAAGCCTTTGCATTCGAGGAAAGGAAGAGGAGGGAGGAGGGAGGAAACTCTTTCCATGCCCCTTAATCTTTCTCTTCCAGAGTAAAAAGGCATCTGCGGTGGAGGAGAAAGAGCTTTGGAAAAAGAGACCGGAGGGGAGGGTGGTCTCTGGTCCGTGAGACCCGTGCCTGTGACGCTGGATGAATCCCTTTCCCTTCCCCACGATTTCTTTTCCTTATATATGAAATGACTGAGTTGGACAAGATTTCTAAGCTGTAAACTCTCAAGTTCCATGAGCATGTAGGGCTCTCTGGCTCATAAGCCTTGAAAATTTGTCCACCAGAACATGAGCACTGGTGTGTTGAAGGACGGCGCCGACCTGAGACAGAAAGTACGAATTTGGAGGTAAAGACACTGTCCTGCAGCTTTCGGCCAAAGCGAATAGGAGAGTCCTTCTCCCGGCCTCACTGGATTCCCTGATCTGGAAGAAGAAAGGCGGCGGCTCAGCCAAACCTCGTCTCTACCGCTTTCCACCGGGTCCTCTGAATTCGAAGAAAAGGGTGTTTTAGCAAGGCTCGTCAAAGGCCACACAGCAATGCCACGCTATTCTGTTTAAATCGTTTGTTAATTCCTTTTCTCAACAAACATTCACTGATCGTGAAGCTCTTAAATGCAGAACATTTATGAAATGGACTATTATCTGACTTTTTCCAGGCTTTCTACTAGGGCACATACAAAGACAGAATTGAAGCGGTCCTCCCTTCTCTCTATTAGGAAAAGCTCCACGTAGACGTCCAAGTGTATACAAAATAAACACCGGGTAATGGGGAAGTATTGGAGGTGCTGGGAGGGGGAAGGGAAGGAGCATTTATTAAACATCTATTTTGTGCCAAGCCCTGTGCTTAGAGCTTTAGAGATCCTCAACAGTCCTGGGAGGTTGGTGCTGTTACGATTCCCATTTCGCAGGTGAGGAAACTGAGGGAAATGGAAATTAAGAGACTTGCCCACGGTCACATAGCTACAAAGTATTTGAGGCTGAATTTGAGATCAGGTCTTCCTGGCTCTGGGTCTAGCTCACTGGATCGAAAATCTAGATGAAACAGGATGTTTGCCCTCCTTGAGCTTAATAGTCTAGTGGAGGGATAAGACACGAACGCAGAATATAATAGGCAACGATGCAATAATTAGAAACATGAAAAAGGAAGTACCAGCGGAGGTCCAAAGGGAAGAGGGCTGGCAATCAGGTGAGGCTTCTTGGAGGGGGCAGCAAAGGGGATTTTCCTCTTGAGGGAGGAGAACCAGATGCCTTCAAACGACATCACACAAACTACAAATATCAAAACGGGGAGGGCTCCTAGAAACCATCTGATCCAACTCCTCCTTGTGCAGAGGGGAAAGCTTAGGCTCAGGGACAGGAAGGACTCGTGGCCAGGATGGGATTAGTACCACGTCTTCTGCATCTCGTTTCCAAGTTCTTTTTAACTGCCCTCCCCTCCCCCACCCCACATACCAAGGCCTCCGCCTCCAGCTCCCTGGAGTGAACCGATGCCTGCATTTTCAGAAAGCACCACCGGGAGGGGGCAATGCATAACTCATAGGAATGAATCACTAATGGTGGAATTTCAGGCAGACATTGGGGAGTTTCTCTTGAGCATTGGGAGTGGGGGTGGGAACCTTCTTTGACTCAGTTTCCCATTCTGCTCTCCCTTCCACTGTTTTCTCTCAAGGCAGTCCCATCCCCCTCTTGCCCCTGCCAGGTGACAGACAAAAACCAAACCCCCACAAACCCCAGCCCTCTTCAGGGAGCAGGTTTACAAGAAGAAGGGCTCCCGGCTTCCCAAACACACCTCCCACTCCGCCTCACATTCCCAGCCAGACATAATCTAATCTGCGTTACCATAGCGCCAATCAATACGCCTGCCAGGCCCAGCAGCTCCCAACTTCAGCTCTTAAAGGGCCAGGCAACTTGGCCCAGGGGCTGCCTGCCCAACCTCTGTCCTCCAGCAAGCTGGCCTGGCCCGTTGAACCTCGGGAAATGTGCCCCAACTGGATTCTGGTCCACCCCTACCCACACCTCCCCAGCTACTCCAAAGGCAGAGAGTGGCAGTGGACATAAAGTTACTGGGACTTGGGAGACTTGGGCTCTAGATTATAAACCTGATTCTGCTACTGCCTGGAAGGAGTGACCTTGGGCAAGTCACTCTCAGTTGTAGGACTCAGTTTCTTTATAAAAATAACTCATTTATATAAGGTTTTGCTCCTCACAAAGTACACTTATTAACATCTCCACATTGTTCAAATGAAGAAACTGAGGCCCTAATTCATTAAGCCACTTGCCCTCCCCTCCCCACTCTGTATTTCCGTAGGACCTACACTGCCCACCTAACTCGAAGTAACGGTGGACATCAGCATCTTGGTCCTTTGTTCCCCTATGTCAAGGTTTATCTTGTCACTTTGCTTACTATTCTAGGACCATGTAAACCATCCTCTTCTCTTTCCAAGAGGCTGATACTGCTCTTTTCTTCCTAAGTCAGAGTTCCAGAATGTTCCAAGTTGGGGCTGCTAGAGAAACACCCCCAAAGTTGGTACCAACTGGGAAATTCTTCTCTGTCCTCAGAGTGAGAAGTGATGTACAGTGACTTCCTGTGTAACCTTCACCAAGTCACAATGACCCTAAGTCTCCATTTCCTCATCTCTAAAAAGAGGGGGTTGGACTCAATGGTCTCTGGGGTCCAATATCTGGCCATGAACTTCCTCCCCTTTAACCACTGAGGCCATCTCTAGGTTGGGGGGATAGAGGATGGTCTGTCAGTCCCCCGGTAGGTTGGATCGATGTGCAGGCACCTCCCAGGAACCAAAGTCCACTCTCGAATCTCTGGTCTCTGACCCATGTTCAGAAAGGATGGAGGCCAAGAAGCTAGCGCAAAGGATTTCCCCTCCCACCACTTTCCAAGCCCACCAATTCATCCTCAGTTACAGAGACCACTGCTAGGTTAATGGGCATGTGCACCACCTCCAGGCGGTATAAGACAATTAAAGAACTCAGTCCATCAAGTTGATTAGGAAACTTCTCTGCCTACACATATTACTATCCCCATTGTCCAGATGAGGAAACTGAGGCTCTAGGGGATTAAGTGACTCACCCAGGTCTTACCAGCCGAATTTTGTAAGTGTCTTTGGCAAGATTCAAACTCAGGTCTTTCTGAATCCAAGTCAAGTGTGCAACCTAGCAATATAGCATTATAGACATAGAATATCAAGAGGACCCTTGGAATCCACAGTGGTCAGAGCTGGGAGGGCCCTTTGTTGTTGATGAGGTTCAGTTATGTCCGGCTCTTCATGACCCCACTTCAGGGTAAAGATCCTGAAGCAGTTTGCCATTTCCTTCTGCAGATCATTTTACAGATGAAGAAAATGAGGCAAACAGGTTCAGTGACTTGCCCAGGGTCACACAGTTAGTAAGTGAATGAGGTCACATTTGAACTCAGGTCTTCCTGATTCCTGACCCATTGCTCTATCCATTGTGCCACCGCAGAGAACCCTTAGAACACAAGAAGGTCAGAGGTGAGAGGTCCTTAGAACACAGGAAGTCAGAGCTGGAGGACTTTTGAAGATAGAATGTCAGAGCTAGAAGGATCCTTAGAGATTGCTCAGTCCAAACTTCCCATTTCACATATGAAGACACTAAGACCCAGAGAGTATAAAGCCAGACTTTGCTGTGGCAAAGAGCCCAGACAGAAACTTGGTAACTACAATTGCCTAGTGTTTAGAGCCAAGAGAGCCCTGAGGAGGCTTCCTGTCCTTCCCTCCTTTCACAGTTATGGAAACCAAAGTCCAGAAGCAAGAAGATGCTGATTTTTCCAAGGTTACACAGTAAATGAGTGGCAGAACCTGACCTGAAACTCCGATCTGCTGAGGGCTGGGATGTTTCCCACAAAGCCCCTTCTACCCCTGTTCTATCTTCTTGTGTTCCCAAGTCCGGATTCTGTCTCTGATGGGCCTGAGAGTGGTTGTGCTCACCTGTGTGCCTCCCTGTGTGTTTGAATGTGTTAGGGGTGTAGAGTGTGTGCGTGTGCGTGTGTGTGCATGTTTGTGTGTTGCATGTGCATGTATGTGCACGTGTGCATGTGTATACACATGTGCACATACATGTGTGAGTCTCCTGTCTTTGCAGGTAATTGGCAGGGCTGGTGGCTCCTGGGGCCCCTGCACACATCCCTTTGAACTCCAACACTCTCTCTTGTTATTGATTTTTTTTCTTCCTCTTATTAAAACATTTTTTTTAAAAAAATCTGAATTCTGATGACATGGGAGGGAACGAGAGACTATCTAGGGCATTTCATTGCCGATAGTTCTCCTCTCCAGAAGAACCAAGCATCTCTGCCCCACCCCCACCCCACCCCCAACCCCCACCCTCACCAGAGAGTCCAGCTCCTGAGGGTGGTTTCTTAGGTAATCTACCTCCAATGGAGGATCTCTAAGTCCTTAATATGTGTCAAATCCTTTGCTGGGGAGGGGTGAGTAACAAAGGGGATGATGGCCCCATGGCCGGTGCTTTGGTCTGACTCCATCCGGAGGATGCTGGTGTTTCTCCCTTCTGTTCACTTAAATACCCCCTCAATAAATGCTGACCTGCCTTCCCAGCCTTACAGTTGATTATTCTCCTTGGGTTCAGCTAACCTCACCTTCTCGCTTTTCTTCAGGCATGGCGCTTCATCCTGGACTGTGAGCCTTTGTACAGGCTGTCCCCCATGCCTGACGTGCTTCCTCACCTTCGGCTCTCAAGATGCCCTAGTTTCTTTCAAGGCTCAACTCAAGCCTCATCTTTTACGTGAAACCTTTCCTAGTCTCAGCTACTTCTGACTTTCTCTCTAAATCACCTTGTATCTATTTTGTTTAAGGCTATAAATATTCACCTTCTCTTCTCTAGCTAGCTAGTCTGTAAGCTCCTTGAGGCCAGGGATTTCTTTTCTGTCTTTGAAAGCCCTGTCCCTAGCATAATGCCTGGAAAGGCAGGTGTTTGATAGGAGCTTGGGATGCTTGTTTTGGTTGTGGTTAAATTGTTTCATTCTTGCTTGAATCTCCATGACCCTATTTGGGGTTTTCTTGGCAAAGATACTGAAGTGGTTTACCATTTCCTTCTCCAGCTCATTTTATACATGAGGAAACGGAGTCAAACAGGGTGAAGTGACCTGCCCAGGGTCACACAGCTAGTATGTCTGAAGCCAGATTTGGATTGAGGAAGATGAGTCTTTCTGACATCAGGCTGGCACTCTATCCATTTCACCACTTAGCAGATCATTTTTTGTTGTTGTTCAGTAATTTTAGTCATGGCCGACTCTTATTGGCCCCATTTGAGGTTTTCTTGGCAAAAATAGTGGAGTGGTTTGCTATTTCCTTCTCTAGGTCGTTTTACAGATGAGGAAACTGAGGCCATGGAATGTTAATGGAATGTAAATGAGCTTCCCCGTCCAGTAATTGGCCTATGTCACCACATGTGTTCAGTCAGGGACGTCTTGATGCTTTAAGCTCCAGCCCAGCTGTAATACATCCTGAGTCACATGGAGTTCACTGGGGGAGGAACTTGCATAAGAAGGAGCTTGCTTAGGGGAGGCTCTTTCGGGGAAGGCTTTCACACCTTCTGATGCAGAGCTGATTAGACACTGAGCGACCTGTATTGTGATGCCTTCTGGCTCTGAGCCTATTAATTGAAAACTACGTATACTGGGAGATTGGCATTTTACTTGGGAGTGTGCTTGTGAGAAGGACCTTTTGATTCCCTGGATGGGCCTCTGAGTAGCTGTTTGTTAAAAATCCCCTGACCACTCAGAGGTTTGTGCTCATCCTGATGTAGGTGGTTGTATTACTTTGTTCAGACAGTAGGAGCCCTGTCTGTTGAATCTCTGAGTTAATTTCTCTGCTTGTATTTTCTACTTATATGAAATTAAAGTAAGATTGTTGAACCCTTTAAAAACTGTCTTTCCTTTAGCAAAGCAGATCAAAGAACCTGTGGTAGCAGGCCATCTTGGGTGTGCTAGGGTGCTTGCTACTATAGGCAAACAAGGGGAAGTGACTTATCCAGGGTCACACAGATAGTAAGTGTCTGAGGTCCTAACTCCAGGCCTGACACTCTACTGATAGTAGGCACTGAATTTTAGGAAGAGCAAGTGACAAGTTAGAATGTGTCCGGAAGGGGAGGGGCAACAAGAAGCTCAGTGGGAGGGGTCAGGAGAGCCATCAGAGATGGACATGTCTAGACCAAGAGTTCTAAATCCGGTATCCATGGACACAAATAGATTTCAGGGGTTGTGTGAACTAATTTTCAAAGATATTTTGATAACTATATTCCAAAATAACTCGTTTCCTTTGTAATTCTATGTATTTTTTTTTTAATTTGAAAACCTCCTTCTCAGAAGGTGTCCATCGACTTCACCAGAATGCCAAAGTCATCAGCTGAAGGAACTGAGAGGTTTAGAGTGCAGAAGGGGACAATTTTCAGGGACGAAATAATTGCCTGTAATTATTCTGAAGGGTTTTCCCTAAGAAAGGGATTAGTGTTTGTTGTGCTTGACCTCAGGGGCAGAACCAGGAGCAGGCACTGAGAGGAAGTTGCAGAATGACAGACCTTTGACTCGACCTAAGAAAAAACTTCCCAACAATTAAAATCGTCCTGCAATGAAATGGAGCCTCTCTGGAGGTAATGAGCCCCTCATCCCTGGAAACCTTTGAGTGGCAGCTTGAGGACCACCTGGTAGCATTGTTGTGGATAGAATTCCTGAGGAGGCTTGGGTTAGATTAAAGCCGGTGGTTCTTCTGGGGCTGAGATAGCCTGGGAATCTGTAAGTCTGAAAAGTGAGGCTGGGACCAGATTTTTGACGGGTCTCCACGGCCAGGCTGGAATGTCTAGACTTCTCTGAGTAGCCACTCAATATTCTTGGAGCAAAAGGGGTAATATATGCAAGGCCCATCTCTTCCAAAGGCCAACCTTAAACATTTAATTTAATTTTTTTTCCGGATTGGATCTTCCTATGTTGCCCAGTCTGGAAGCACAGTGGCCACTCACAAGTGACCTGCTCCATTTTGGGGGCTGATTCTCCCCTCCTTAGACAGCTAGGTGACCCCTGTTTCTAGGCATTCCCCATACTGCTTCTAGCCCTAGTTCCGACAGAGCTAGTTTGGACAAAAGCACCCCAGCTTTTAGTTCCCTTTTCTGTATTGTTTTCTCCATATAGCTTAGCCTACAGTAGCTCAGAACTCCAGAGATCCATAGACCCACCAGCCTCGGTTTTCATTAGAAGCTAAGAGTATTGAGCCATCACCATACCAGGCAGGTGACTGGCCCTATCCACATCATTCTCTCCTTTCTTGGACTACAGAGTTATTCATTCCAAGGATCTCACATTCCTTTTAAGGTGTGTGAGATATACCATCCCCAACTAGATTGGGAGCTCTTCTGGGCAGGGAGAGACTCATAGGATCCCTGCACCTCAGAGCTAGGAGGAGACCTTGAGTCTGAGCCCTACCTGAAGCAGGAATCCCCCTAGTCAGACAGCAGGCTGTCTCATCTGCATAACTTTTAAAAATTTTATTTATTTTATTCTGAACTTAAGAAATAAAATATTCTAAACTTAAGACATAAAAGAAGTGTTTTCATAACAAAGTAGAACAGAAAAAAAAAGATTCCACATGAAACTAACATAACTAGTGTAGCAGTTTAAGGTTAACAAAGCCTTTTTCTAACTCTTCACCTCCCCACAAAGGAGGTAATATTATTATCCTCACTTCTTAATTCACAATAGGCTAGGACTGGGAGGGACCTTAGAACACAGAGTGTCCGAGCTGGGGGAATCTTTAAAGATCATCTAACCTGTTCTCTCATTTTACACATGAGGTACTGAGACCCAGACAGAAGGAAGCAATTTGTCCAATATCATTCAGCATTTGCCGAATGATTATGGGTGTACAGAGAAAGAGACAACTCATGTTAAGAGGGGAGTCCCCTGCCCTAAGGAGTAGAGAAGACATGTGATGGAGTTGGAAGAACACTAGATTTGGAGGCACAGGTGTTGGGTTAAAATGTCACCCCTGAGTTTACTAGCTGTGTGACCTTGGGTAAGTCACTATCCCCCCTCTGATCCTCAGTTTCCTCATGTGCAAAATGAGGGGGTTAGATGGCCTCTTTCAACTCTAGATCCACCTTTTAACCTGGCTCAACCCTAAACTACTTTTCCACCTATACTTTTGAGGACCTTTTCCTCCTCTTCCTCCTTCTTTTCCTCCTCTTCCTCCTCCTCCTCCAGGAACTGATGAATTCCTTCCCATAACCTTCATTTGAGGAAGTACCTTTGCCAACCATGCTCACTTCTAACTCAGCTCAGCCCCTAGCTCTCTGGAATACTTTTCTATCCACCAGAGTACCTTCCCACCCCACTCCAGCTTTTAGTTCCCTTTTCTGTATTGTTTTCTCCATATAATCTTTAGTACACTGCCTAACACACAATAAATGCTTAATAAATGCTCTCTGTCCTTCTGTCTCTTACTCCCCTCCCTCCCTCTCATCTCTCTCTTCTTTTGTTTCTGTCTATCTTTCTCTGTTTTTTCTGTCTCTCCCAAAGTATGACTCGTATTTGCTGGTCTTGTGCAATAAATGGTTATTATATAGTCTGTTATATCATGGGCATTTTGCATTATGTCAAATAATTTTTTGGTTGATTCTCTAGGGTTCTCTAAGTATATCATCATATCACCTTCGAAGAGTGATAGTTTTGTTTCCTCACTGCCTATTCTAATACCTTAAATTTCTTTTTCTTCTTTTATTGCTATAGCTAGCATTTCTAGTATAATATTGAATAATAGAAGTGATAGTGAGCAGCCAATTCATGTTAATGAGAAATGATAAAGGGAGCCTAGGGCTGATTAATAATCTTAAATGAATGAACAGCCATAATTTTGGATTATTGTGCCACATTTTATAAAGTTCAATGTACTAGAATTCCACAGAAAAACCCAAACCAGGAAGGAATTCTCAAGAATGAAAAATAAGTTGTCTGACAAGACCAAGACCAATGTGGATGCATGGGGAACTCATCAACCAGCACCAATTTTTAAAGGTATGTAAAAAAAAAAACTAGAAGTGAGAGCAGGTAACAGTAGATGAGTACAAAAGGATTGAATGATCCTGAAGGAAGGATGCTATCTCACAGAATGAGCTGAGGCTGGAGAGGAATATTAAGGATACAACTACAAAAAAGGAATTACAAAGTACAGAAGGGTGGAACAACTTCATCTAAAACAGATCTTGCCAGGTTAAGCCTTGTTGTTCAGTCTTTTTTTCAGTCATATCTGACTCTTAGTGACCTTATTTGGGGTTTTCTTGGCAGAGACACTGGAGTGGTTTGCCATTTTCTTCTCCAGCTCATTTTACAGATGAGGAAACTAAGGCAAACAGAGATAAGTGACTTGTCTAGGGTCACACAGGCTAAGCCTGTTTGCTTTCTAAGGGGGAGGTGTAAGGGACAGAGGCAGGGATAGTAAACTGGGATGCTATAGATTAAATCTATACCTAGATTAAATCAAAGCGTTTGACATTTGTACGCATGATGTTCTGTGGAGAAGATGGAGAGATGTGAGTTAGTGATAATGCAATCAGATGGAATTGGAAGTGGTTGAATAGCCACAAGATTAAAAAAGTAGTAATTAATGGATCAATGTCAACTTGGAAGGAGATCTTGGTGGATGCCCCAGGGATTTGTACTTGTCCCTTTCCTTTTCTAGGGGATGCAGTAGGTAGAATGCTAGACCTGGAGGTCTAGGAAGACCCGAATTCAAGTCTGACCTCAGACACTGATCAGCTATGGAGCCCTCTCTCAGCCTCAGTTTCCTTATCTGGAAAATTGGAATAATAATAATAGCACCTACTTCCTTGGGTTGTTTTGAGGATGAAGTCAAGTGAGATAATATATGTAAAGTGCTTCATAAACTTTCAAGAGCTACTTAAATATTAGTGATCATTTGGCATTTATTAGTGAGTTGGATGAAGGTAGAGATGGCGTGCTTATCGAATGTTCAGAGACCACAAAGCTGGAAAGGACAGGTAGTACCCGGGATGACAAAGTCAGGATCCAGAAAGCTCTTGACAATCTGAGAGAAGTGGTCTCCGAAGTTACCGGGGAGTCCCCTGGAAAGGTTGACTAATCGGAGGGTGGGAAAATGGATCTCATCCCACCCTCTCGCCCTCCATGTCCAGGATCAAATATCATTTCATCTTTACCTTATGATTTTTCATTTCTATTTTTGTATAAGTTTTATAAAGTATGTAACAATTTGTACAATGGTACATGTGCTAGTTAAGTGGTGACGTACTGCACTTCAGTCTAGAAGACCTGAGTTCAAGCCCTGCCTCATACGTTGACTGACTGTGTGTCCCTGCATAAGTCTCTTAGTTTTTATGTGCCTCAGTTTCCTCATCTGTAAAATGTAAACTTTGTAAAGCCTACCTCCCAGGATTGTTGTGGGGATCAAATGAGATAATATTTGTAAAGCGTTCTGCAAACCTCAAAGCTGTGCATGAATATTAGCTATTATTACTATTAGCAAAATCAGTTTTATATATATGTCCAATTAACTTTTTAAAAACTGATTTCATGCAACTGAAAAGCCAGTGGTTAGATACCATTGATCTAGATACATAGGTTTCAAAAGTAGGTGATACCACCTCCTGGAATGATCCAGGGGGTGCAGTAGTGGCCTTGGGTGGAATTGGGGGCATTGAATAAAAATAAGGGAGTGGTGGAAGCACAATGAAAGAAGAGAAAATAAGAAAAATTTGAAAAATCCTACATTTCAACTATTGTGTAACAGAGTTAAAGTCATAAAGTCAGAGTTAAAGTTAAATAAAGATTATATGATTTTCCAAATAAACACAAAAAATGAAAGTTATAACCAATTAGTGGAGGAGAACTTAAATTAGGCTTGGCAAGAAATATTTAGTAACTTTAGGTAGACTGTTTTTGGTTGGATGAAAAGGTTGAAAGCCAGGCTGAAGAAGGTAAGAAGAGTGAGAAGAAAGGAAAGTGCTTTCTCGAGGAAGCCAGGAAGCAAAGGAGGAGAACACTGACAGAACTTAACAAGCAAGTGTTGGCAGCACATGTTGAATATTGTTGGGAAGTCCAGCATGCATTGGTAGGAATATGTGCATGGAATGACTTGTTTACAGTTACATGACACAATATTGCATCATCAAAATTTCAATGCAGGAAAACCCCACAAATTTACAATAAATTATTAAATTTAAGATGTTTAAAAAAATTATAATTTTTGAAATGATGCAAATTTTAAAAAACCATTAAAGGGTTAAAGAAAGTAGATTTCTGGGGAGGGTGTAGCAGTGTGCTGAGTAATTTTTTTTAAAGGGGGCAGTAGGCCAAATAAGTTTGGAAACCTCTGACTCTAGAACATAAAACTGATTCTAATAAGATGATATTCAATAGGAATAAATGTAAGATCTTGCATTGGGTTAAAAAATGGATTCTGTAAGAACAAAATGGGAAGGCTTGGAAAAATTTTGAAGGTTTTGTTGGTCACACAGAGGTGTGCTGGAACCAGCTCTAACCCCAGTCAATGTTAAATTTTTAGTGTGAGCATTTACATCTTGGAAATTGGCAAACACAAATTGGGTCTTGATTTTGTTTTTTAATTTTGTTTTGTTGATTGTCTAGATTTAAGAAAATGGTGGGAAAAACATTAATGATATAGTAAACTGAAGAGTGTGTGGGCAGCATTTTCAGAGAGCTGGTTGTTAACCGTTACCAAGCACACCCCTGGCTAAAAGCTCAAAGCTGAATAAAAGTCCAAAATGAAAGCCAACCAAGAGCTGAAATGGTGTCCAGGAAAGGGAACGAGATCTTGGACTGAGAGGCATTGCTTGCAGGACTAAGAATGGGAAAATCCCACCATCCTCTACCCTGGTCAAACTATGCCTACAGTATTGTATTCAGTCCTGGATATCGCAGTTTAGGAAAAACATCAATAAGCTGGAGGGCATCCAGAGCAGGGCACCTGCAATGGTTAAGGGACTTGAGTCCAAATCACACGGAGGTTAAATGAAGGAACTGGGGTTGTGTAATCTGGAGAAGAGAAGGCTCAGGTGTGACATGTGAAGCATCTTCAAATGTTTCTAGGACTGGCAAATGAAAGAGGGATTAGACTTTTTTTGGTTGGTCTCAGAACAATGGGCAGAAGTTACAGAGTCAATCAATTGGTAAAGAAGCATTTATTAAGCACCTACTGTGTTCCAGGCAGTGTGATGAGTATAATCTGAAGGGGGGGAGGCACTAGCAGCTGAGGGGACTAGGAAAGAAGGTGGGGCTTGAGCTGAATCTTGAAGGGAGCCAGGGAAACCAAGAAACAGAAGTGAAGGGATAGAGCATTTCAGGCATGAGGGACCACCAGAGCAAAGGCATTGGGTCAAGAGATGCATGTCATGTTTGAGAACCTTCAATAGGTCTGTGCAGTTGTAGATCACAGAGCATGTAGAGGAAAGGAAAGGGTTAGGAAGCTGGAAAGGTAGGAAAGGGCCAGGTTACAAAGAACTTTAAATGCCAAATGGAGGATTTTATATGTGATCCTGTAGGTAACAGGGAGTCACTGAAACTCACTGAATAGGGGTGGGGGAGGTGACAGTCAGCCTAAGCATTAAAAAAATCATCTGGGCCAGTGAGTGTGTTATAGACTGGAGTAGAGAGAGATTTGAGGCAGGAAGACCAATTAGAAAGCTATTGAAAAAGTTGAGGCAAGTTCTGAATTAGGGTTGTATCTGTGTGAGTGGAGAGGAGGGGATGTATTCAAGGGATGTGAAGGTAGAAATGACGATATTTGGGGGCAGCTAGGTGGTGCAGTGAATGGAGCACTGGCCCTGAAGTCAGGAGGACCTGAGTTCAAATCTGGCCTCAGACACTTGACCCTTAACTAGCTGTGTGACCTTGGACAAGTCATTTAGCCCCAATTGCCTTGCCTTTCTTTCTCACTCTAAGAAAGAAAGAAAGAAAGAAACAAAGAAAGAAAGAAAGAAAAGAAAAGAAAAAAAAGAAAAGAAATAACAATATTTGGCAATGGATTGAATATTGGGGTATGTAAAAGTAAGGAGAAGAGGATGATATTGTAAGTGACTGGAAGGATGGTGGTGACCTCAACAGAAACAAGAAAATTTGAAAGAGGGGAAGGGTTTTTTGAGGAAAGATAATGAGTTGTTTTGGACATGTTGAGCTTGAGACATCCAAGAAATAGCCATTTTGAGATATCCAAGAAGTTGGTGATGGGTAACTAAAGCTCAGGAGAGAGACTAGGCCTGGATATATAGATCTCAGAACCATGTGAATAGAGAGATAATTGAGCCCATGGGAGCTGTTGAGAACACCAAGTGAGATAGTATTGAATGAAATGAAGAAGTTCCGGGGATAGGGCCTTTGGGGAACCTCATGACTGGTGGGTGTGGCCTGCATGAAGAACCAGCAAAGGAGACTGAGTAGGAGTGGTCAGATAGGTAGGAGGAGACTCAGTAGAGGGTAGGATCAAGAAAACCCAGAGAGAGAGAGAGAGAGAGAGAGAGAGAGAGAGAGAGAGAGAGAGAGAGAGAATCCGGGAAGAAGGTAACCAATAGTATCAAATGCTGTAGTGAGATCCAGGAGGATGTCTGAGGAAAGGCCATTAGGTTTGGCAAGAAATATTTGGTAACTTTAGATAGATGAGTTTTGGTTGGATGAAGAGGTTGGAAGCCAGGCTGAAGAAGGTGAGAAGAGTGAGAAAAAGGAAAGTGCTTTCTCAAGGAAGGCAGGAAGCAAAGGAGAGATATGGAATGGTTGCTTGCAAGGATGGTAGGATGAAGTGAGAGGCTTTATTTTTTAAAGATGAGCACAGATGAGTATGTTTGTAGGTAGCAGGGAAGAAATGGGAGATAGGGAGAGATTGAAGATGAGAGAGAGAGAGAGAGAGAGAGAAACAGAAACACACACAGAGAGAAGGAAAGAGACAGAGATAGACAAAGATAGAGAGACACAGACACAAAGACACAGAGACAGAGACAAGAAAGAAAGAGATAGAGAAACAGAGACAAGACAGAGATAGAGAGACAGAGATAAAAAGAGAAAGAGAGAGAAGGGGAGAGAGAGATATGCAGAAAGACAGAGAGATACAGAAAGATGTGACTGAAGCACAGAGACACAGAGAGAGAAGGAGAGACAGGTGGACAGAAACAGAGATAAGACAGAGACACAGAGAGAAAGAGAGAGAGACAGAGAGAGACAAACAGAGACTGTAATGGCAAGCAAAGAAATACTTAGAGCCTTTTTTCGGCTACTTAAGTATTTAGCACTTTGTTTGAATCCCTTGTGATTTGAAGGTGGGAGGAACTTGCTGATGCAACAAGAAGGGGCGGAACAGGAAGGAACTGACCATATAAAAGGAGGAGCTCAAGCTGGGACTGAGCAGAATGGAGAACACTTGTGGTGGCTGTCACTCTGTTTGTCTGTTCTGTTCTGTGTTTGTGATACTTTGTACAGAAGCCCTGGGACCTTACTGGAAGCCCTGAAAGAGGATTTTCTTGTTGTCTGTTTACAGAAGTCCTGGAGGAGGGTTTCAGAGGTCCTGGGACTATGCTGATGATTTGTGTTGACTCTCAGACCTTGTTTGTGGGTCTGTGTTGATTTCACAGACAGATAGTGAATTGATGATGGTGTGGGCAATGTGCATGAATGTTGTTTTGGCTCTGTTAAGCTTTGTCTTCCCAGAAACAGAAACTGTGAAGGACTTGAGGTGGACTGGACACTGTGAGCTACAATATGGAACAGGACCTGGATGAGAAACTGGATGAGGAGCTGGATGACGAGCTGAGAGCTGCCTAACTGTGAATCCGGTGATGGTTGGTTGAATTCAGGCAAAAGCTGGGACCATGGAAGAGGATCCATGGAATCTGGGAGCTAGCCTCGAGCCAAGATGAAAAGACCTCTCCTTGGGTACTTAGTGCTGACTGACAAGACCATGATTTACTGTGATCTAGGAATGGGAGAATTTTGTACTTAGTAACTTGTACCCCTTAAGAATGATTGAGTTAAGGATGATTGGAAACTAGTTTCCAATTAAGAAGAAGGAAGATTTTGTGACTGAGAGATTAAGGCAATGTGACCTAGGGGTGGGAGACCTTTGTACTTTGTATCCCTTAAGGAGGATTGCTCCTTAAGAATGATTGAGTTAAGGACTTACTAAATGATACCTTCTGTTTAAAACTATGTAGCCACTTTATTGATAAATTGTTATGTTTGTGAATGCTGTACTTTGGTTTCTGTGAATGTTTTGCCTTAGTTTACTGCTGAATAAATAAAGAGGTCACTATACTACATGATCAGAACATTAGAGCTATTCACAGCACCAGTCCTCTGGAAGGCTGCTGTGCTTGACTTTACAGAGACACAAAGACAGACAGAGAGAGAGACAAAGACAAGACAGAGAGATAGACAGAGACAGACAGAGGGAGAGAAAGAAAGAGAGAGAGAGAGAGAGAGAGAGAGAGAGAGAGAGAGAGAGAGAGAATGATAGTGAGGGTAATCTCCTGAAGAAGACTGGAGAGAATGGGTCCAAAAATATATAGGGGAGTTGATCTTGGTGAGGAGAAGGGCTATCTCTTCATCTGAGACCAAAGTGAAGAATAAGATAGTGTGGCAAGATATGTGAATGTCATGAGATGAATTCTAGGTGAATAATCATGAAATTTTTTTGGTGAGATCCTCAGCTGAGGGGAGGTGGAGAGGGAGTACTGTAGGAGGTCTGAAGAGAGATGAAGATGTTTGCAAAAGCCATTGTGGAGAACAGAATACTAAATTGATTAAGGAGGAACAGAATGTTTGCCTTGTTACAGTGAGGGTCCATAAATCTGTAGTGGACCCAGTCCACCACCTGAGTTCCTCCATCTCTGTTTAGCACTTGAATAAGACTGAAGGACACAAATTATTAAAGTATTCTCAAGGCCCCCACCTTGGCAATGCATGAGCAAGGACAAGGGGCAAGGGATTTGAAGATGGAGGCTAGTGTAGCTTTGAGTTGGTTCACCATGGGGTCAAGAGAGTGCAGCCAGTACAGGGGGGATGGCTTGGGAGAGAACTGAGTGATGGAGGGAATGGCCATGATGGGGATGAAGTTCAAGGTTAGGAGTGAGAAGGCAGAGGAAAAGATGGGATGCTAGAAGATTATGATCAGATAAAGGATTTTCAGAGATCATGAGCATAGAACTTTGAGTGATGGTAAAAGCAAGGGAATGACCATCTCTCTGGGTAGCTGAGGTAAAGCAGAGGAGGAGGTCATGGGAAAGGAGTATATTAAAGAACTGGGAAGGTAGAAGAATTAATATGTATGTAGAAGTTCCTTAGAATGAACACAGGAGATGAGGAGGAGAGAAAGTGTGTGAGCCAGGCACTGACCTCATTGAGGAAGGAAGAATATCCTAAGGATTGATAGATAACAGCCTCTAGAACCTGGGTTGGGCGATAAATTTGGATATCGTGAACCTCAAAGAAGTGGAAGTTGCTTATTGAAGGTGGTAGAGGGGCAGCTGAGTTTGATGTCAAGAAATGCTTGCTAACAATTAGAGTAGCCTTGGATTGAATCAGGATGTGATGAGTTCCCCCTCACTGGAAACCCCAGGCAGAGAGTAGATGATGGTTTGTTGCAAATTCTTTCTGGATGCAGAAGACTAGACAGTTATTGAAGTCCTTTCCGAATTTTATATTCTGTGATTCTGTGAGACAAGAGCTAACCAGGACAGGGTATGGTGGGACAGTCCCCTCCCCAGTCCTGGACTTGGCATTTCTCTTAATGTGGTCTAAGATCATATCAGTTTTTTGGCTGCTGTATCCCCCAGCTAGGGGAGTTCTTACTCCCAGAAGGAGAGATGGAGTTAGTTAGGCATAGTGGTTGCTGGGAATAAGTAAAGGAAGGGAATCAGCCCAGGCCAAAAGATTACCTTCTAGTACAGTGGAAAAATCACTGACTTGGGAATAACAGGACAAGGGTTAAAATCCTGTTTCGGATGGGTCCTACTTTTGTGATCTGGGAAAAAGCATTTAATCAAAATGGGCCTCAATTTCTACATATATAAAATAAAGAAATTGGACTAGAGGTTCCTTCAAGTTTTCTCTCTGTCTTTCTCTCTCCCTCTCTGTCTCTGTTTCTCTGTCTCTGTCTCTCTCAGTTCTTATAGAATCCTAATCTCTCAGGGGTGGAGATAGCCTCATAAAGTCATGCTGTCCATTCACCTACCCACCCAGTGTAAGATAACATTCTACATTCATCCAATCTCTGTTTGAATACTCTGAGTGATGAGAAGCTCACTATCTCTTGAGATGGCCCCTTTCATGATGGGAAAGTTTTCAGTTCCTATCTTCCTCTGTCTCTTTCCTGGTGCATCATTATCTCTCTCCTTCTGTACCTCTTTCCTGTTATTTCTCTCTCTCTCTCTCCCCTCCCTCCCTCCTATCCTCCCCCCCTTCTCTCTCCCTCCCTTTCTTTCTCTCTTCCTTTCTAGCCACCAGGAGGAGAGTCTGGTGTAGTGAATAAAGCCCTGGGAGCAATGTCGATGATCTGGGCATGAATTAGGTCTCTGTTACCAGACCAAATCACAATCCCCCTCTGCAACTTAGTGGCCCCATCTGTAAAACTTGGATATTAACTAGATTTCCTCCTAAATCTTTTCCAGATCATAAGATTGTAGATTTAGAGCTAGAAAGAATCTTGGAGATCAAGCCCAAACCCCTCAATTTACAGATAAGAAAACAGAGACCCAGAAAAGGTAATTGACTTACCCAGGGTCATCCAGCCAGTGCTTGATCTAAACCACCTAATCTCTAGCTCTTCACCTCAGCCCCACCTTTTCTGTTCTATGCATTCCCATCTCTCTCCCCTCCTTTTCTGTCCCTCTCTCCTCCTCTATTTCTCTAGCTAGAATCAGAAGGTTTAAAATAAGAGGGGGCCTTAGAGATTATCTTGTTCAAAGCTTTCATGTGATAGCTGGGGAAACTGAGGCCCAGAATTGCGCCCTGGCTGACCAAGGTCACACAGGCCTTGCCTGCCCAGTGTCCTGAGGCAAGGCTCACACCTAGGTCCTCTTATTCTCCCTGTGGCCAGGCTCTTCTCCTGTGTCCCCATCTCTCTCTGCAGCTTCTCTGCTCTTCTCTCTCCCCCTCCAGCTAATCTCTGAGATGGGGAGCTGAGCTGGGAAAACCATTAGGCACAGGCTCTCGTGGGTCCCAGACGGAGGCTGGAAAGTAGCCACTGGAGATGAGAGAGGCGTGAGGCTTCTCTGAGATGAGAGGCAGGGCCCCGTAAGCACATGCTATCCCCCTCCCCCCAAGCTCGTATCCCTGCATCTCTATCTTACGGGGAGATAGGAGGCAGCTTTCACAGCAGCCAAAGTGTGACCGGCTCTGGGTGACCCTCTTAATGCTGGCCACAGAGCCTTAATAGGAGAGAATTCCGCTTCTCAGCCCCCCGCTCTCTCAGAGCTTTGTTGGAGAATCTTCTCAGTGACTACAAGGCTACAAGGCTACAAAAGTATATGCTGTCTGCCTGTCCATTGTTCATGCCTGAGTGGGTGTGGATTTGCCTGTCTGTGGATTTGTCGATCTAAACATACCTGTGGGTGCACATATATGTACCATATTGCTCCAGGAGCCAAGGAGGTGTCTGTCTCCATTCATCCATCCATCCCTCCATCCCTCCATCCACCCATCCATCTATCCTTCTGTTGAGCCTAATTATAATAGAAAGAGTACTGATACAGAAATCTGGGAGACCTGGGTTAGAATCTTGACTCTGGTATTTACTACCTGTATGTCTTTGGATAAGTCACGTAACCTCCCTAAGCCTTCATTTCCTCCTCTATCAAATGATGAAATTGGACTAGGTAGTTTCTGAGTTCCCTCCTAGCTCTGGATTTGTGATTCCCTTTTCCCCCCAGTGGTCTTGTTTCAATGGAAAGTGAGATTTAGGGGTAGCTAGGTGGCATAGAGGTTAGTGTACTAAACCTGAAAGAAAGAGGACCTGAGTTCATGTCTGGCTTCAAACACTTACTAGCTATGTGACCCTGGGCAAGTCACTTAACCCAGATAGCCTTCCCCCCTCCACCCGCAAAAAAGTGAGGTTTAGATTTTTAGGGAGGCAATTGTTATCAAAGTCTTAACTGGACATTTAGGAGCACAGCATGTCTTCAAATTGACTTCTAAAAAATAAGCACTGATATTTTCTGTTTCTCATATCACCATTTTATCCCATGTATCCCTCTCCCTCCCTCTTCCAGATGGACATCCTTTGAGAAAAATAGTATTTTTGGAGATAAAAAAAGCATAACTGATCACCCAATCAACTTATTAAGACAAATTAAACTGTCCCACAGAGATCTTGGGAGAGAAAAGAAGTCAGAGGGAGAGTTCTAAGGAGAGCAATGCAAGGTGGGGGGGAGGGGTATAGGAACTCAACTGAGGAAGCATGTAATGCAGTAGTTCCCATTTTAGTCAATTATTTTTGTTAATGAGGCACTGAGCTCACTCTGCTGATGTGTAAGTGTGGTCAATGTCCTCTAAATTTCATGCTCCCAGGGCCCTAGGACAAAGCCCTGATTACCCAGTCCTAGTTCCTTCCCTCCACCTCTAGTTGACTACCATGGAAGAGCCTTAGACCCTGGTGTAGTATTGAACCCCAGCTCCAGACTAAGCCCTAACCCATACCTCAGAGTGAACCCTAATCTTGGCCTTTTGTAGAGCTGTGATTCTGAGCCCTGACCCCAGGCTTAGACTGAGCCCCTCATGCTCCAGAAGAGTAATACCATCAAAAGAAAGAAAGAAAGAAAGGGAGGGAGGGAGGAAGGGAGGGAGGGAGAGAGAAAGAGAGAGAGAGAGGGAAGGAGGGAGGAAGGAAGGAAGAAAGAAAGAAAGAGAAAAAAGAAAGAGAGAAAGAAAGAAAGAAAGAAAGAAAGAAAGAAAGAAAGAAAGAAAGAAAGAAAGAAAGAAGCACTGAATTAGGAGTTAAACACCCAGGTTCAAATCCAGACTCTGTCACTTCCTACTTGTGTGTCCTTGGACAAGTTACTAGCCAGGGGTGGGAAACTTGAGGCCACATGCGGCCTTGAAGCTACAGGCTCCCCACTCCTGCACTAACCTCTCTGTACCTCACTTTTCTCAGGCCTAAAAGTGAGGGGATTGAACTGGGTGACCCCTGGGGCCTTTCTAGCTCAAAGTTCTAGGTTCTATTATCCATATACTAAGTTCTGTCCCTGAACTGAGCTTGAAGTCAGGCCCTAGGTTGACCACTGAGCCCAGCCCAAGATGAACCCTGTGCCTCTCACTGACCCCTGATCTCATTCCCAGGCTGAGCCCTGATCCTGGCCCCAGACAGCAAGTCCAGGAAACTTTTCAGTGATGGTGCCTGTGCCTTATTTATCTTTGTGACCCTAGCATGGGGCTTTGACCATTGCAGGGCCCAATAAACACCTGTTAGATGAATGAATAACAAACTGCTCTCCTGTTTGGGCCTCCACTTACCCAATCTAGAAAATCAGCATTCTGGCTAGAAGTGTCCTGAGAAACTGGCTAGTCCAAGCCCCTCATCGAAAAGGTGGAAAATGAGGCCCAGAGAGAGGAAGGGCCAAGCTCCCTCATCAAGTGAATGGCAAAGGGAGACCCAGAAGCTGGGCCTCCTCCTTCCCCTGTAGCAGGCTGTCTCCCCCTCCTTCCTTTCACCCTGAAGCTGTCTGTCTTAGATCTCCCCTCCTCCTTCTCAGGGGGCTCTTAGCACCTCTCCCTTCCTGAGCTCTAATTACCAGTCCAAGGCCAGGTGTGCGGAGGCCTTGAGGATGGGAGGGCAGGACTCCCCTGCCTGTGAGTCCCTACCTCTTTTCAGTCACACTCATTAGGCCCTGAAAATGCATCAGTCCCAGAGATGAAAGGCTGGGGGGATGAGAGGGGTTGGGGCTGATATATGACAAACACATTCGAAGGAGATTTTTTAAAAGCTCTCGAGCCGCCAACCTCTCAAAAGGGAAAGCACGAAGCGCAGCTTTCCACCGCTGGCGGCCACTTTTATCTCCCTGATGTGCCTCTGGCTTGGGGGGCCTCACAGGGCCCCAGCCATGAGGAAAGGGGAGGGGGTGGCCTAGCACGTCCCTCTGCCTTTCTTCACCATACCGAGACATCACCTCATTTTGTTCCCCCTCTCCTGTCACCTACAGGCTAATGTATTTCATACACCCCATCTTGCCCCTCTACCTCCCAGGAATCCCAAAATCCCAAATGCTGTCCTCTCTGCCCCCCCCGGCCCCCCTCCCCCCCCTCCCATAAGGAAGGAAGCAAGAGCTGCCATGGGAGAAACTCAAAAGGTCTGGATTCTAATCCCAACTCTGCTGCAAACTTGATGTGAAATCTGAAGCAATTCCTTTTCCCTCCTCTGGGCCTCAGTTTCCCCTATTTTCAAAATGCCCCAAGATGACTCTCTTCCCCTCTCTGGTTTGCAGAGTATAAAATACAGAGTGTGGGCCATCTGTTATAATTATATCCTAGCATATTCTCAGGCATTTTTTTTTTCAAAAAAAATTTTCAAAAAAAAATTTTTTTTTCATTTTTTTTTTCATTTTTTCCAAAGAGATCTTATTTTGGGGATGTTGTCTACATTTCTCTATTCAGAATTGGCCTATGTTTGAGCTGATACACTAGAGTTTTAAAATTTTTTTTTATTTTTTTAAATAGCATTTAGAGCTGGCAGAGACCTTAGAGTTCATTTGGTCCAACTCTCTTATTTTACGGTTGAGGGAACTAAAACCTAGGGAAGTTAAGTGAATTGCCCAAGGTCACGCAGGTTCACAGGATCATAGATCTCCAGCTGGAAAGGTGCCTTGGATAACATATGAGCCTCCCCCTCATTTCTCAGATGAACAGGAGGGCCAGAGAGACCATAAGCTCCCAAGAGCCTGGAGTTTGAGTCAGAAAGGATTAAGGAGGTCATCTGGTCCACCTCCCTCACTTTATAGACTAGAAAACAGGCCCAGAGATAATGCTTGCCTGGGCCAAGATTCGTTGTTGTTCAGTCATATCTGACTCTCTGTGACCCCATTTGGGGTTTTCTCAGCAAAGATCCCAGGGCAGTTTGCCATTTCCTTCCCAGCTCATTTTACAGAGGAGGAAACTGAGGCAGACAAGGGTGAAGTGACTTACCCAGGGTCACACAGCTAGTAAGTGTCTGAGGCTGGATTTGAACTCAGGAAGACGAGTCTTCCTAGCTACAGACCCAGCTCTCAGTGCTTTCTATCACATCGTAGAATCTCCTTTGGTTGCTCCCATAATGTGTCACAATGGTTGAGGGATCTGGGATGAAAGAACAATTTGGGGGGCAAGATAGAACCAGGGCAGCCTTACAAAAGCACGTTGGATGAAGTCTGAGGATCGGGGCTGTGCACCTGGCTTTGTCTGAACCTTGCAGTGGTCACTTCACCCTTCTTGGCCTCAGTTTCCTCAACTGTAAGAGGAATGGATTGGATAAAATGGCTTCTTTTTTTCTTAGTAGTAATTTTTTCTGGTTACCCAGTGATTCTCAATCTGTGGGTCACAACCCCTTTGGGGGTCGAACGAGGTTGCCTAAGACCATTGGAAAACACATATTTCTGATAGTCTTAGGAACTGAGACACTGCTCCTCTATCTGTTTCCAGGCGGGTCCGCCCACATTCAGATATGCCCACATATGAGTAGTAAAGGGGCACGGCATTAGGAAGGTTGAGAACCACTGGCACATATAGATACACAACCCCAGGTAAGTCAACATTCGACATTTGTTTTTGTAAGATTTTGAGTTCCAAATTTTTCTCCCTTCCTCCTTTCCCTCCCCAAGGCAGCATGCAATCTGATACATGTACAATCATGTTAAACATATTTCCACATTAGTCATGTTAATGAAAGAAGAAGAGAACAAAAGGAAAAAAAATACGAGAAAGAAAAAACAAACAACAAAAGTGAAAATCATCTGCTTTGAGTTGCATTCAGGCTCCACAGTCCTTCCTCCGGATGTGGACAGCATTTTCCATCATGAGTCTTTCGGAGTTGTCTTAGATCCTTGTACTGCTGAGAAGAGCTAAGTCTATGCTAATATGACCATCAAACAATGTTGCTGTCATTGTGTCCAGTGTTCTCCTGGTTCTGCTCACTTCACTCAGCATCAGTTCATGTAAGTCTTTCCGGGTTTTTCTGAAGTCTGTCTGCTCATCATTTCTTATAGAACAATAGTATTCCATTATATTCATATATCACATTCTTCAGCCGTTCTCCAGTTGATGGGCATCCCCTCATTAAATGGCTCCTAAGGTGCCTCCCAACTATAGATCTATGATCCTAAGTCTTTTTGAGGGTTACCTTCAGATCTCGGTGCATTTTAGGAGAGGGTAATGATAGACTGGGATACATCCAGAGGGTGAAGAGGGAGGTGGGGACCATGAAAAGAAACCAAACACAAGTATTTATTTTTTGGAGAGGGAGGACAAGGCAATCGGGGTTAAGTGACTTGCCTAAGGTCATACAGCTAGTAAGTGTCAAGTGTCCGAGGCTGGATTTGAACTCAGGTCATCTTGACCTCAGGGCCAGTGCTCTATTCACTGTGCCACCTAGCTACCCCAACACAAATATTTATTAAGAGCCTACTATATTTAAAAAAGAGAGTCGGGCAGGCACTGTGCTAAGAACTTGATGAATATTATCTCATTTGATCCTTACAATAACCTTTTGAGGTAGATATGGTTATTCTTATTTTTCAGTTAAAGAAACTGAAGCAAACAAAGGTTAAGTGACTTGCTTAGGGTCACACAGCTAGTGAAAGTGACTGATTTGGAATGACGTTTTCCTGACTGAAGACCCAGCGATCCATCTACTGGGCCACCTACCTGCCAGAGAGGAGGGGACTTGGCATGGGGTTCAAAAGTCTTCAGCTCTTTGGAGGCTTGTCCCACAGAGGAATCAGACATGCAGCTAAGAACTAGAAACAATGGGTGGGAATTGCTTATTTCTTTTTGTTCAAAATAAAGAAAAACTTGCCCCCACTCAAAGCTTTCCCAAAGTGCAATGGGTCGGTTGCCTAAGAAGGCAACAAACAGGTTTTCCATCACTAGAGATCTCCCAGCAGAAAAGGGATGATCTCTTATTGGAGGTGTAGTCTACAGGATTCCTGTTCGGGTATGGGCTGGGCTAGACACCCCAGAGCTTCCCTACAATTCTGAGATTCAGCATCATCTCCAAACTTTTTGCAAGCACTCATATCCTGTGTCCAACACTCTGAGAAAGGAATTCCCTATAAGGTACAGAGCTGTAACTGTTTCGGTGTGGGGACATTTAGCCTGAAGAAGATCCAGCATGGATAGGATCACTGCCTTTAAGTAGGCAGCTAGGTGGTATAAATGCTGGGCCTGGAGTCAGGAAGATCTGAGTTCAAATCCACCCTGAGATATTTATTTTATGTGAGACCTAGGTAAATCATCTAACCTCTATCTACCTCAGTTTTCTCATCTGTAAAATGGGTCTAATAACAAGACCTACTTCCCAGCGTGGTTGCAAGGATCAAATGTGATAAAATTTCTAAAGCTCTTTGCAAACTTCAAAGTGCTATATGTGCTCCCTGGACACTGTGCCTCCCTTATAGACCTGTTTGTTCCACCACAAAAGTGAATCAGCTTTCATATAGTACCTACTATGTGCCAAGCATTGTGCTAAGCCCCTATAAGCTTTACAAAGAGAAGAGACTTATTCTACTTGGGCACAGAGATCAGAAGAGGGAGCAGAACAGCAGAGGGGAAGCTGCCAAGAGGTCAGTGGTGTCCAGCTGGATGTCAGAGCAGTTGGAGCTGGGCTGGGCTGGGCTGGGGCTGCCTTGGGAGACTGTCCATTTCCTCTTCTTGGAGGTCCTTAAGCAAGAGATGCCAGGTGTGTTGCAGTCTCAGTTATGGGTTAACTTTGATGGCCACTGAATTCCTTCCCAATAACTATATTCTGAGAACTAGAACTACTTTTCACCTAAATCCAAAAACAGTTGTTGGGTTTGTTTTGGGGGGAAGGGGCATGGATTGGAACCAAAGTCACATAATAAGTGGTAGCTCTGGGATCCAGAGGCAACTGACCCCAAATCCTGTGCTTCCTGCTGTAACATTTGCCTTCTTTTATACTGAGACTCATAGGTGGAGTGACTTGTCCAGGATCATATAGCTAGTAAGTGTCTGAGGTTGGATTTGAACTAAGGTCTTCCCGACTCCAGGGCCAGTGCTCTACCCACTGTACCACCCAGTAGACTCTTGCTTCAGATACTTAAAAACCCTAGGCAAGTCATTTAACTTACCCTAACTTTGGTTTCTTTATCAATAAAATGGGGATGATAGTACCTACCTCCTAAGGATATTGTGAACATTAAACGAGAGAACAAATGTAAACTTTGCAAACTGTTAAACTCCATGTAAATGTTACATCTCACATTGTAGAACACATCCTTGTTTAGGTATGGTTTGGTCCAGATTGCTCTTTAGGTCACTTCCAATTGCCACACCATGCTGAGGCATCAGAGGAAGACTTTGTGAAGATACTGAAGAAAAATTTTTAAAGGGAGGTAAGAGGAATGTGCATATTAACAAGAAGAGGACGAGAACAGAGGCAGAGATGAAGATGATGGTAAAGGACAGGGGAACAATCAGGTTCTGTTTTCAATTGTCTTCATAGGGTTGGAGAGAGGCAGAGAAAGTGGCCCCATGATAGGGACACTATGGAGACTAGAGCCTGAGGGTGGCAGAGGATAGCAAAGCATGGCATGGTACAGTGAAAGAATCTATTCTCCCAGGGGAGAAACATATCACCGAGGGATGATATGTGCCCTTCCTCCTCAATGTCAGATCCCTGGAGCAAAGGCTCTCCAACTGAAGGCTGCTTCCAACTCTGATAGGAACTCAGAGAAGGCAGTTTTTAACCAGGAATAATCTACTGACAGAATTTCAGGCACTGTGAAGAGTGGGGTGGGAGAGGTCTGGGGGATGGTCTTCAAACTAGAGAGAGACAGGCCTGTGTGCAGGCAAGTCCCACTGATTTGGCTCTTTTGCACCATGTTCAAAAGGTAAGGAAGGGAAGGGAATAAGCATTTACTATATGCTAGACTCTGCTAAGTGCTTTACAAACTTAATCTTATTTGATCTTCACAACAACCCTGTGAAGTAGGCACTTTTATTATTCCCCCTTGAGGAAACTGAGGCACACAGAGGATTAGTGATCAGAGTCACACAGTTAGCAAATGGAGTGAGAGAAGAAGGGACATAGAACAAGGAGAAGGATGGAGTAGAAAAGCAGAGGATGGAGCTGAGGGGCTAGAGGGACAGTGGGATATAATGCTTAGAAAGCTGGCCTTTGAACCCAGAAAGACCTGGGTATGCCACTCAATCCTCTAAGCAGCCTTCTGATTTTATACATTGCAGAGAAGATGCCTATCTGCATGAGTGAAGAGAATTTTCTCACCTGGGGGAGATCTTTATACCAATGAAATCCCAATCCCAATTCCCTTGCTTTGCATCTGATCAGGGATTGTTGGATCAAGATAGGAGAGATGGAGAGCAGGAAGGCAGAGGGTAGAGTAGGAATGGGTATATAAAAGGCGAAGGAAGGAAGGGGAGGTAATAGGCGGGATGGAGGCACAGGGATCATCCCTTCTATTTGCCTCCCACATCAGGACTCAGGAAGATTCTCCATTGATGGAGTGAGGAGGCTCTAGGGTAAAGGCTGGGCTGATGGAAGCTGACTAAGCCCGGGGTAGGCAGAGGAGGTTGGGCCTCAGGGCCTAGAGGGCCCAGAAGCTGTAGGGGGAGGAGGGGCATGGCGGCCTCTAATAGGATCCTCTCCACAAGTAATTAAGGCCGGCCAGCGCTAACCGTAATGTGATGTATGTATGCCTTTAACTAATCATTTATTAGGCTGGCTGATGGTTTGTCAATATTAATTCATTTATTTAAACAACTCAGAGCCGTAATGAAGATGTTGGCTTGGAGGGGAAAGGAGCCTGGGCTGCAGGGAGGTGCTCTGGTTACAAGGCGGGGAGATGGTGGCCTGGGTGGGCCAGGCCTGGCTTTGCTGGGCCTCAGCAGGAAAGGTTTGCTTAGACACCCTGCGCCAGAATCAGACTGTGAGCAGAGTGGAGGGAGGCCCCCGCCACCTCTCTGGAGCAAGTGGGCACAGGTCAGATTGGACCAGCAGAGACAGGAGAGGATGGGGTTGTATAAGTGAGTGAACCCTGCTCTGGGAGTCAGGAGGCCTGTGTGCTAGGCTGGTCCTGGCTCTTCCACCTCCTTGTTGTGTGATCTTGGAAAAGTCATTTCCTCAGTTTCTTCATGCATTCTGGAAAATATGGCGGTTCTGGTACATGGACCCTGAGGCCTCCCCTGACTCTGACGTCCTATGTTCTGGGATTAGTTTTGACATTCTGTGTTCTGGACCCCCTTCCTGCTCTGACCATTTACATTCTAAGATTACTCCATCATTCCTTGTTTATAGAACTCATCTATCCAGTCCAGTTCCCTCATTTTGCAGATGAGAGAACTGAGGCCCAGAGAAGTCCAGTGACTTTCCCAACAAGTTATAAGCATCAGGGTGGGATTTGAACCCAGACCTCTCCCTCCTGAGCCAATCCGCTTTCCGCTGCACTATTCTAAAGGCCTTTCCAGCTAAGGCATTCTGTGTTCTAGAGTCCTTCCTGGGTTTTATTCCCAGCTCTTGGAACTTTTATTTTTTTACCGAGCTACAGCAGCCTTCTCACCCTGGACCCTTCCTCTGCCCCTGTGGCCCCTTCTTCTGATTGACCGCTTCCTGCTAGAACCTCCATTTTAGAGAAAGCACCCAGGCCGGCCGCAGCTTCTTTCTTATCTGGGTCCCTTCCTGACTCTCTGGACCTTCTCCACGCGACCCACGCATTCCCCTCCTCACCTGTCTCTTTAGCTTCCTTTTCTACATAGTCTTCCCTCACTGGAATGTAAGCTCCTTGAGGGCAGGGATTAGTCTTTATGCTTTTATCTGTACACCCAGTGCTGACCAAGGTGCCATGCTCGTTGTCTTGGCTTGTGGACTAGAGTCTCTCTAGCGCATGGTTGTTGTGAAGAAAAGGGCTTTGTCAATCTTTAAGCAACATTGACATGGGATGTTTCTCTTTTGCGTTATTTATAAAGATCTCTCTCTTTTTCTCTGTCTTCTTCCCTCTCCCCTCCTTCTCCCTCCCTTTCTCTCTTTCTCTCTCTCTCTCCCTCTCTTTCTCTCTCTCCATCTCTCTTTCTCTTCTCCATCTCTCTTTTCTTCTTCATCTCTCTTTCTCTTCTTCTCCATCTCTTCATCTCTGTTTCTCTTCTTCTCCCTCTCTCTTCATCTCTCTTTCTCTTCTCCATCTCTCTCTCTCTCCATCTTTCCTTATCCATTTCTCCCTCCTCCCCCCCCCCCACATAAACACACACACACACTCACACATTGCCATCTTTGTTATAAGGGCAGTGATGGTTACTATAGTGGTGATGGTAATAATGACATCTATAGTAGTGATGATGAAGATGACTGTTAAGGAGTTTTGATCTCTGAAGAAGATACATCCTACAGGAGGAAGATCTACCTTAGAGATGCTGGCTTGAGCACAGCAAAATTGAGCACTGGGTGTTGTTACTTATGAAGGAGCTGATGCGACTGCAAAGATGCTGGACTTTTTACTGAAGGAGCAGAGCCAGTAGATGCCTAACTGACCTCCCTGACCCGAGGAGAGGATTATTGGCAGATCACAAGAACTGCCACACCTGGAAAAACAAAACAAAACAAAACAAACCACTCCTAAAGACCGCAGACTGCCACAGCTGTGTTGCTTTCCAGTGGCAAAAGTCCCACTTGATTCCTCCTATACTCCCCACACTCTCTATTACTCTGTGTCTACAGCAGCATAATAAAGCAGAAATCTGATCAGTCACTCCCCTGTTCAAGAAGCATCATTGGCTCCCTATTGCTTTTAAGATAAAATATGAACTGTCCAGTTTGACTTTTAAAGTCCTTCACAGTCTGGCCCCAGACCATCTTTCCAAGTTAAAAGACATTATAACCTCTCATTGAGTCCATGTTTCAGTCAAACAAGCCTGTTTGCTATTCTCTGTTCATAACATCCATCTCCCATATATATACCCTCTTCTATGCCTGGAACGCACTCTTTCCTCACCTCCACCTCTTGGAAATCCCAGCTTCCTTCAAGGCTCTGTCCAAGTGCCACACCCTCACCAAGGCCTTTCCTCATTCCCCTCCTCTTTCTGCTGAGTTCTTTTGTGTTTATCTACTCTCTACTCCTGCCCCCAACTTTTTGGATTTTCACACCCTGCCTCAGCCTCTGACTCACTCTCAGACTTAGGAGGCAGCTAAGTGACTTAGTGGACAGAATGCTGGGCCTGGAGTCAGGAGCTGAGTTCAAATATGGACTCAGACACTGATAAGATGTGTGACCCAGAGCAAGTAGCTTAATTTCTGCCTGACTCAGTTTCCTCAATTATGAAATGAAGGTAGTAATTGCACCCATCTTCCAGGGTTGTTGTGAGGATTAAAAACGATAAAGCACAAAGTAGGCCCTTCATAAATGCATATTCCCTTTTTTTTTCCTTCTTTCCTCAGCTCTTCTCCTCACTCTAGAACATCTATATGCTCTTGTAGTCTTCTCCCTCTGGAACATCTCTCCGTCATGCTGGTTCCCTTTTTCCATTGGTAAGTTCCTACTGGGATCTCCATTTTGGGGAGGGCTCAGGTTGGCTATTCCTATCCTGGCTCATCCCTTTCCTCTCTTTCACCAAGTCCTCATGTGGGTACCTTCTTTTCTCCACTCTCTTCTTCCAATATAATGTAAGCCCCTGGAGGGCAGGACCTGATTCACTTCTGTTTTTGCAGCCACAATGCTTGGTACAGACAGCAAGAATTTAACAAATGCTTACTGATGAACGAGCCAACGTAATTATTGCCATTCGTAAAGCCCTATACATATTCCTTAAAAGAATCCTCATTTGTGGTGGTGAACAACTAGAAATTGCAGGGTTGTGTCCATCCATTGGAGAAATTCCTGAATAAATTATAATATATGATTGTGATGGAATATTACTGTGCTATAAGAAATGATGAGCTCAATGATTTTAGAAAAACATGGGAAGACTTGCATGAAATAATGGAGAGTGAAAGGAGCAGAACCAAGAGAATGTTGTATACAGCAACAGCAACATTGTTTTAAGAATGACTTTGAGTGAATAAGTTATTTTGACTATTGTAAATAACCAAATTAACTAGAAAGGACTTATGAAAAAAACCACTATCTGTATCCAGAAAAAGAACGGATAAATACAAGTATATATAGAATATTTTTACATATATATGTGTATATATACATACATGTATGTATGTATATGTGTCTATATATATATATATATATACACACATCTATTTGTGTCTAATGATAGCTATCTCTAAGGTGGGAAAGAAACA
>CM053587.1:310439182-310464470 GCA_028646515.1 Pseudochirops corinnae | reverse complement strand
TATTGTTATAATTATATATTATTTTAATTATATATAATATTAAATTAACATTCTATTAATTATGACATATAATTATATAATATTGTTATTTGTGATAATAACAATAATCAATAATTATTATTAAATAACTTATCCATTGTTGCATAGCTAATGAATGTTTATGTCACAACACAAACCCAGGTCTTCCTGACTTCAGGCCTCATGTGCCATCTGTGGTGCCCTGCTGCCTCTCCTGGATAAAATAGAATATAAGCTAACTGAAGGCAGAAACTATATGGCTTTTATCTGTGTCCTAAGTATCTAGCATGATGCCTTGCAGACAGTAGGATCTTAGTAAATATTTGTTGTTGGATGGGTGGGTGGATGGATGGATGGATGGATGGATGGATGGATGGATGGAAGAAGGTACAGGTGGCATAGACTTCACTATTTCCATATATCTGTGATCTCATCTCTATAGATACTCCATCCATTGGTGTGTATCTCAACCAAGCCAAGCCTTCCCATCCCATGTCATTCTTGTCCATAGGTTCCTATAGATTTGCCACAGAGGATCTGCCTAATGTGGTGGAAGTCTTACCCTAGACCTTATTACCTTCTGAGTATCATTGCCACTCTTGGACTGCCCATCTATCAGCCTTGGCTCTCACTTCATGACTAGCTCACCTTTTTTTTTTTTTTTAAGTCAGTGGTTCTCAGCCTGTGGGTTATGTTCAATTTGTAACAATGAAAATACATCCTGCATATCAGATAGATTCATAATAGTAGCAAAATTACAGTTATGAAGTAGCAACGAAAATAATTTTATGGTTGGGGGTCACCACAACATGAGGAACTGTATTAAAGGGTTGCAGCATTAGGAAGTTGAGAACCACTGTTTTAAGTGATCCTAGGATGTTATGCTTTATCCCACTTCTCTTGGATAGGTCATTCTTGGAAATATACTACAGTCCTCTTAGGTAGGGAATGCATTTCTCTATTATTGCCTTTGGCCAAACCCAGCTCTGGCACTTGAGAGCATCTAGTGTTTTTAGTGCCTAAAAGATGAGTTTTGGGATAAAGAAGTTTGGGATTTGCACCCCTTAAATCCCTTGCCCCTTTGTCTTACTGCCAGGCACACCTTGCCATGCCCCAACCTTGGGTCATCTCTATCATCTGCCTTCTCCATTCCTGCTCACTTGTTTCAGTATATTCTTTGAGAAAGTTATAAATTCATGCCAACTGGGCTAGTTACAAACTTAGGAGATCAAATCTCGACTGAACCCTTCCTTCAGCACAGCAATCCCTTTTTTCTTTCTTCCCTGATGGATCTCTATTAAACCTGCATAGTGGCTATTTCAAGTCTTCCTTTTCCTCCTCAAACCTTCCTCCCCATTCCTTCTCAGAAGAGAATCTTGACCCCTACTTTACCAAGAAAATGGAGGACATCCATCGCAAGCTTCCTCTGGTCCACTATCCATGGAGGTGGTACCCACACTTATGAAATCATGGATCCTTAAAGTATTGACAAGATGGACCATGTCTGGAGGAAGATGAGGACAGGACAGCTGAGCATTGGTGGAAAGACTTGGGCATGTTTTATCCTGGAGAAGAGAAGATTTGGAGGCATAATAGCTGTTTTCAAGTTTCTGAAAATCCGTCCCCTGGAAGAGGGATTAGACACGTTCTGCTTAGCCCACAGGACAGAACTAGGGGCAGTGGGGAGAAGCTGCAGGGAGGCAGATGTAGGATTGAGGTACGAAAGAATTTTTTTTTACAATTAACAGTCTGAGACTGGGGTGGGTTGCCCCCATAGGCAGTGACTTCACTGTCACTGGAAGGATCCAAGCAGAGTTTAAATGATTGCTTGTGAGGGAAGCTGTGGAGGAGATTCCTATTCAGGTAGATATTAATCTAGATGGTGTCTGATGTCCCTTCCATCTCCAAGATTCGAAGCCTCTAAATATTTCTTACCCCCTTATTAGGCTTTAAGCTCTGGGAGGATAAGACGGAGTCTCAAAACATTCTTTTAAATAGCTTTTCTTTTTATGCCACCTAAATTTTAAATATATGCCTCCTCCTCCCTCTCCAGGGAACTATCCTTGGTAATAACAATTTTGTTTTTGCTTTTTTTTTTTTGGAGGGCAGTTGGGGTTAAGTGACTTGCCCAAGGTTACACAGCTAGGTATTGTGTGTGTGTGTGTGTGTGTGTGTGTGTGTGTGTGTGTTAAGTGTCTGAGGTCACATTCGAACTCAGGTCCTCCTGATTCCAGGACCAGTGCTCTATTCACTGCACCACCTAGCCTCTCTCTCTTTTTTTTTAAAACAATTTTTTTAAAAAGAGAAGGGGAAAAATGTTCAACAAAACCATAACCTCAACCAGGTCTAACAGTGTGTGGTATATCCCACTCACATGTTACCCCACCTCTTCAAAGAAGGGAAGATGATCTATTTTCCCAATTTCCCCCCAGGTTAAGCTTAGTTATTGAAGTTCCACAACACCCAGGTTTGCTTTTGTACTTCTTCCCATTCATGTTGTTGTAGACAGTTTGTCTATTGTTTTCCCAGCTCTGCTCCTTTTCTAACAAGTTAGGCCTTATGTCCTCTGAAGCTTCTCCAAAGTCTTCTTATTTATTATTTCTTAATGCATCATAATATTCTATTACATTCTTGGACTGCAATTTGCTAAGCCTTACCCCAGTCGATGGGTGTGTGACTTCTTTTCCATTTCTTAGCTACCTTAAAAAAGTGCTGCCACTAAGGTGGCTAGGTGGCACAGTGAATAGAGCACCAGCCCTGGAGTCAGGAGGATCTGAGTTCAAATTTGGCTTCAGACACTTAACACTTACTAGCCATGTGACCTTGGGCAAGTCACTTAACCCCAATTGCCCTTCCAAAAAAATAGCAAAAAAAAAGGTGCTACCATAAAGATTTTGGTGTATGTGGGGCCTTTCTTTCTATCTTTGGCCTTCTTGGAGTATTTGCTTAACTGTGGTATCTTTGAGTCAAAGGGTGATATTGTAGTCATTTTCTTGACGTAATTCCGAATTGCTCTCCAGCACCAGTAGACCAATTTATAGCTCCACCAAACTGTGTCATTTTTAATCTTTTTTATCCCTAGCACCTGGCTGGAGACCCTGTATGCAATAATCACCAAATAATTTTTGTTAAATTGGATTAATCCTTTCTTCTGCTTCCTAGGTGTGGAGAGGGAACAGTTGTGGGGAACCTTATACAAATTGCCTTGATTAGCACCAACCAAGCCAAAGCCAGGCTGAGGACAGTGTGAAATCCAGCCACGTCTGGAAGAAGTTAGGTGTTGGGTGATTAGAGAAGTGAGCAAAAGAGTCTTTTACTGAGGAGTTACAATCAAGGCCAGAAGAGCAGAGACCCAAGTAGGGCTGTATAGGCAGACCAGAATCTCATACTGGAAATTCAAAGGCAGAATGCAGAATGGGTAGGAACCAAGATGAAGCAGGTTATGGAATAAGGTAGGGAGAAAGGACACTGAGCTAAAGAACTTTGGCAAATATTATCTCATACGCTCCTAGCAACAACCTAATGAAGCAAGTGATGTTATTATCCCCATTTCACAGTTGAGGAAACTGAGGGAAACAGAGGGTAAGTGCTCAGGGTCACATAGGTAGTAAGCATCTGAGGCTGGATTTGAACTCAGCTCTTCCTGACTCTAGGCCCAGTGCTCTGGGCACTGTGGTACCACCTAGCTGCCCTAAGTAGAATCAGAGTGATTAGTTGGGGCAAAAGTTGATAACGGATATTCAAGATTAGGACTGGCAAAGCAGAAGATAGGTTTGGGTCAAAGACAACCAATTTGCAGGAGCATCTTGAGATGAGCAAGTTGCATTAATAGAATTATGCTGTTAGAGGTTGATTCTCAGAGGATTGCCAGTAATAGCAAATATTAGGAATCATCAGTCAATCAATCATTTATTAAGCCCCTACTATGTGACAACCCTTATCCTCCCCACGGAGGATATAACTACGAAGAATGAATCAATCACTCCTTTCAAGGAGTTTATATTCTAATGGCATTTCATCACCCTTAAAGGCTAATCCTCTGAACGGGAGTCCAAGGAGATGGATAGACCCAGGCACCTGAAATTCACTTCCTTTCTGAGGGGAAAGTTTAAGGAGAGCTGTGTCAAGAATGGGCATTTCTTAGTCCCCAGAATATTTATCCTGTACACATAAACTCTCATTTTATTTTGAAGGTGTTTGACCATATCATTTCCCTCAAACCTACCCCTTTTCTCAATTTCCCTATTTCTGTTGAGGGCACCAACATCCTCTAGGCACCTGGACTCATAAACTCAGAGTTAGCCTGCATTTCTCATTCTCTCACACCCCTATATCCATGCAATCGCCAAGTCTCGGTACCAGCTGACTTCAGGTCATTACCTGGATGTCTCATCAGCACTTCAATCTCAACTCGTCCAAGACAGAGCACATTATCTTTCCCCCCAAACCTACCTTTCCTCCAAAGTTCCCAATCTCTCTTGAGGGTACCATAATTCTTCCATCTAGGTTTGAAATCTTGGGTTTTCCCTCTACTTCACCCTTATATCCAACGAGCCTCAAGTCTTGTTGCTTGGACCTCAACATCTTTCCTATCCATCCTTGTTTCTCTACTTATAGAGCCATTATTAGAGTTCAGGCACACATTCCCTCTTGCCTTGCTTTTTTTTTCTGAGGGGCAATTGGGGTTAAGTGACTTACCCAAGATCACATGGCTAGTAAGTGTTAAGTGTCTGAGGCTGGATTTGTACTCAGGTCCTCCTGACTCCAGGTCCGGTGCTCTATTCACTGCACCACTTAGCCGCCCTTGCCTTGCTTTTCATCTTGAAAAATTTTATATATTTTTTCCAAATTACATGAAAAAAACCAGTTTAACATCTATTTTTTTAAAAATTTGAGTTCCAAATTCTCTCCCTCCCTCCTTCCCCCAGCCCCAACTTGAGAAGGCAAACAATTTGACATAGATTATACATGTTCTTGCCTTGATTATTGGTTTTCCTGCCTCTAGGCCATACCCTCTCTAATCTATCCACCACAAAGCTCTCAGGGTGAGGTTCCTGGAGCTCAGATCTGGCCATGTCAATACCTTGCCCCCCAAAACATCAGTGGCTCCCTGTTTCTTCCAGGATAAAGTCAGTCAATAAGCATTTGTTAAGTGCTTGTTGTATGCTAGGCAGACTACTAAGAGTCGAGGATGCAAATGAAAGCAAAAAAAAAAATAGCCATGCCCCCAAAGAACTCATATTCTAATAAGGGAGACAATATGCCAAAAAAATTGTATAGACATTGTCTATATAGCAGAAGTGGAAGATGTTCTCAGAGGGAAGATGCTAGTGTGGGGAGTGTAATGGGGAGATGAGGAGGGGGCACTGACTCTTCTCTATGGTATTTAAAGCCCTTCCCAACCTGACTCCAACCTCTTTCCAGAATGATCATACATTCCTCCCACCAGGTGCTCTGCATTGCAGCCAAAATGGTCTCTTTGCTAATACTTCTGTCTCTATTCTTTAACCAGGCTGTTCCTCATGCCTGCAGTGCCCCTTATTATCACTTCTACCTCTTACAATCCTTAGCCTCCTTCAAGACCTAGCTCAGGCACTACCTGCCAGAAGAAACCTTTCCTGATTTCCCCCAATTCACACTCAAATTATCCAAAGTGTTGATTTTGTATATATTTTGCTTGTATTGATATCTGCTCAGTGTCTAGTATATAATAAAGACTTAACAAATGCTTGTTGACTGACTTTATCCTAGAAGAAATAGGGAGCCACTGATGTTTTGGGGGGCAAGGTATTGACACAGTCAGATCACCCTGGGAGCTTTGTGGTGGATGGATTAGACAGGGGTTGCCTAGAGGCAGAAAACCAATTAGGAGGCTGTTGCAATAATCAAGACAAGAACATGCACAATCTATGTCAAATTGCATGTCCTCTCAAGATGCTGGGGAAGGAGGGAGGGAGAGAATTTGGAACCAAATTTTTAAAAGATGAATGTTAAAAATAGTTTTTTTGCAAATAATTTGAAAACAATAAAATATAAGAATTTTTTTTTAAATAGAGACAAGAGGTGATAAGTGCCTGAACTCTAATAATGGCCCTATAAGTAGAGAGAGAAGATGGGTAGGAGAGATGTTGAGGTCCAAGCAACAAGAAAGACTCAACTGCTTGCTGGATATGAGGGTGAAGTAGAGGGAAAACCCAAGATTTCAAACCTAGATGAAGAATTATGGTACCCTCAAAAGAGATTGGGAAGTTTGGAGGAAAGGCTGGTTTTGGGGGAAAGATAATGTGCTCTGTCTTGGACCAGTTGAGATTGAGGTGCTGATGAAACATCCAGGTAATGACCTGAAGTCAGCTGGTACCGAGACTTGGCAGTTGAGCAGATATAGGGGTGTGAGAGAGTGAGAAATGTAGGCTAACTCTGAGGTTATGAGTCCAGGTGCCTAGAGGATGTTGGTGCCCTCAACAGAAATAGGGAAATTGAGAAAAGGGGTAGGTTTGAGGGAAATGATATGGTCAAACACCCTCAAAATAAAATGAGAGTTTATGTATACAGGATAAATATTCTGGGGACTAAGAAATGCCCATTCTTGACACAGCTCTCCTTAAACTTTCCCCTCAGAAAGGAAGTGAATTTCAGGTGCCTGGGTCTATCCATCTCCTCGGACTCCCATTCAGAGGATTACTCTGATTGATGATCCAGGTAATGATCTGAAGTCAGTTGGTACCAAGATTTGGCAATTGAGTGGATATAGAGGTGAGAGAGAGTGACAAATGTAGACTAACTCTGAGGTTATGAGTCCAGGTGCCTAGAAGGATGGTGGTGCCCTCAACAGAAATGGGGAACTTAGGAATAGGGGTAGATCTGGGGAAATGGCATAGGATCAAACACTCTCAAAATAATACAAGACAGTTTATGAACACGCTAGAGGCAGAGACATGTTGTCCCCAAATGCCTCTTCCCATCCCCCAGCAAAAACCTGGACTGGTTCTTGTCAGTCTTTACTATTCCCAGTATTTAGCACAGAGCTTGGCATAGAGTAGGTATTCACTAAATTGAACAGAAACCAATTATCCACAACTGGAATGTGAACCTCTTGAGGGCAGGGAGCACATTTTACTTTTCTCTGCATAAACTCAGCATCCAGCATCCATCCGGGCACTTGGTGGTTGGCAGGAGCTCCGCAAAGACAGTTTGTTTTTTGTTTTTTTGGTTTTTGATCAATTGATTGACTGATGATTTGTCTTGGAGGCAGTGGGGAGCTGTTGCTAGGGGCAACCCCAGCTAGGCACAGGAAAGTCATTGTCTGCAAATAGGTATGTTGGTTGGTGGGGGGAGGAAGTGAGTGGGGAGGGGATTCTTCTTATGGAAAAAGATAATCAGAGGGTTGCATGATCTCCTGGGATGTGAGGCGTCTTGTTCCAGGTGCGTTTACTGCTCTGCACAGAGATTAGCTTAATTTAGAAGATCATAGGGAGATTTAGAGCTTAGAGAACATCCAGTGCAAATCCTTCCTTCTATAGATGTGGAAACTGAGGTGTGAAACAGCTAAGTGACTTACTCAAGATGATACAGGTAGTTAGCAGCAGAATTGGGATTTGAACCCAGGCCCCCTATCTACAGACCTAGGTCTCATCCCCTAGCACTGCTCTGCACTCAGGGACTTGGCTTCTATCCTGTATTTCTGTATTCCAGGGGCACCTTCTGGCCACATGCATTTGGCTAGCTTTGCTGGTGCTCTCTCCCCAACTAGACTGAGGACTCCCCAAAGTAAGGATGGGTACGAGGTGTGGTCACACAACTCTAACATACATCAGTGTGTGTCTCTGTGTTTATACGGATCTACACACATACATACATACATGTACTCAGTGTAGATATAACATATACATTATACGGCACACACATATATCATCTCTATCTCTTTTGGTCCATCAATCTTTCTCGGTATCCCCCTTCCTAGGAAATTGAACTATTCTTCCAAACATTTCTACTCAATTTAACAAACACTTATTAAACCCCTACTATGAGGCAGGTGCTGGGTGAGAAGCAGGTGATAAAAAGATGAAAACCGGAATAATCTTTGCCCTTACAGAACTTCAGAATGAGGGTGGGGCAGAGGCAGAGATGTTAAAGGGGCAGAGATTTTGAAGAAATGACGTCTGAATGGAGTGGAGGTTTGTGTGAGGTAGAGCCAAAGGACACTTCCCAGCTCTGACATTCTGGGTTCTAAGGGCCCTCCCAGCTCTAAGGACCCTCCCAGCTCTGATATTCCCTGTTCTAAGGGCCCTCCCAGTTCTGACATTCCCTGTTCTAAGGGCCCTCCCAGTTCTGACATTCCCTGTTCTAAGGGCCCTCCCAGCTCTGACATTATCTGTTCCTCCTTCTACTTTCAGCCCCGGGTTCTGACATTTCTATTGTTGTACAGTGATTAATCCTAGGATAGACTCCTTTGATTTGAAGGTGGCTCCCTGAACCCCAAAATTCACTATCTTCTAAAGTTTCTTTCAACTCTGATATTCTATAGTCTAATTTCTAATTTGCCACTTAATTATTTCAATTGTAAGGTGAGACAACCAATAGCACCTAGCTCACTGGGTTATTATGAAGACCAAATGAGATGTTTGTAAAGCACTTTGCACAGAGCCACGCATGTAGTAGGTGCTTAATAAAGGCTTGCTCTTCTCCCCCCTTTTGGAAATAGCTTTTAGAACCTTCGTGACATTCTTTGGAATCTCCTCATAGGTGACAAACCTTTATTCTTCAACTCTGGGTTAATTTGGGGGAATTAATGAGAACACTTTGGAGCCACTATCTGACCCCCTTACTGTGTTTGACTCTGCCAGGCATCTCCTCCCCTTGGGTGCTCTCTCCTCTCTGGGTTTTCATCACCCTACACTCTTGTTTGTCCCACTTCTCTGACTAATCCTTGGACCCCTTTGCTGGATTACTATCCATGTACCATTCTCTTTCCAGGCATGTATTCCATGGTTAGAGTATCTTAGCATACCAGTGAATGTCCTGGGTCCTTTTCTCTTTATACTCTCCTTTTGTGACCTCACCCACTCTCATGGATTCTGCAGACAGCCCCCCAGGTCTATGTATCTAGTGTTAGTGGCTCTGCAGAGTTCCTGTCCCACATAACCAGTTACCTACTGGACATTTCCAGCTAGACGGCCCATACTCAACATGCCCCAAACAGAAGCCATTATCTTCTCCTTAAACATACCCATCTTCCAAAACCCTATTTCTGTTAAGGGTGTGATTGCACCCAACTTGGACAGACTTTCTGCCTGCCCTAGGGACTCTTTGGACTGATAGCACCCAGGCGGTGTGGTTCACTGGCCTCAGGCTGTCCCAGTGTCTCCCTCTCTAACTTCTTTCTGGATTTGCCCCAAGTACTGGAATTTGAATTACTATTCTGCAGATAAGTAACTAGCTCTAAATCCCACAGTAAGTTGGTGGACAGAACCAGGATTGGACTGCAGGTCAGCTAAGTACACCTCTCCCTACATTGTCTTCCTTCTTTCCTCAGCACCATCTTTGCCTTCCACCTCCCAGCAGGGCAATAGTGCCCTAAGGGCGGGCCCCACCTGGCCCCAGCTGGGGCCCAAGTAAGGGGTGGGGACCTTCTAGCTTCAGACCCAGCAGCTGCCTTTGGGACCAGCCCATCCCCCCTCCCCCACCATTGATGAAAGTAATGAGCATATGAGTTTATAAACAGTTCCCCAGAGCTAATAAAGGCTGAAGCCAGGGCCGGAGGCATTCACTCAATGTAATTCTCCGAGCTGTTTTTAAGTTACTGCTCACATCAATTATCTCCATTATTTCCCTCCACAAATATGTTATTTATAATTAAAGGGAGCAGGATCCTTGTCAATTTGAGTTTATAAAGCCTTGAGGTAGTTCTGCTTTAATGTTCCTGAGGCAGGTTCCAAGCAGGAATTGGTAGGTATTCGAGTGGGATCCTAGGAGGCAAGAGGAGCCAGAGAAAGGGACAGGTGGACGCAGACATAGAGACCGAGAGGGACAGACACAGCCAAGCGTTCAGTCAAAACTGGCATTTTTAGTTCTTGTTCACTGTCAGCCCTTACCATGAGCCTTACCATGAGTTGAGTGCTGGGGCTACAAAGAAAGACAAAAACACAGTCTCAGCCCTCAAGGAGCTCCTAGTCTATGGGGGCAATGATGTAAAAATAACAATGCCCATGTAAGATCTAAATACATGGAAGGAAGACACTGGAGGAGGGATGGGGAGAGCAGAAAGGTGGAAGGGGGAGCGATTGGCCAAGATGGCTCTAGAGGAGAGGAAGGACAATGCAGGGAAAGGGATGGAGAGAGAAAAACCAAAAGAGATGAAGAGAGATAGGGTGGAGGGATGACAAAGAGAGGGAGACGAGGAAGGAGAGACAAATGGGGGTGGACAGAGAGTAACAGATGGAGAGTGAATCAGATAACGAGGTGAGACAGAGAAGGATGGTGACAGATCCCGCGAGGAGACAAATGCAAAGAAGGGAGCTAGATAAAGCTGCGATATGGGAAGAGAGAGAAAGATTGAGATGAGGGGACAGAGACGAAGACAGTGGCCTGGACCTACTTCCTGAAGGTGAGGATTTTGATCCCTCTTTCAAAAATAGAGAAATGAAGGTCCAGAAAAGGGAACGGATCCTGGGTCATACAGGGAATCTCAGTTTCCTTCTCTGTAGAATAGAGACAGTGATAACAATAACACTCATTCTGCCTATTCCAGGGAGAAGGGACCTCAGAGATTATTCAGCCCATTGTCTTCATCTCATAGATAAGAAAACCAAGGCACCAGAGAATATTGGGGACTAGCTAAGTCTTACTGCTAATGAACAATGGAGCCCCTGATTACAGACTCAGTACTCTTTCCCTGGGCATGGCTTTGCCTCTCCCAGGTCCCTTCAAAAAATCAGAATTACGAAGTGTTCTACAAATATCAAGTCCCACTCTGGCGTGAGTCACTGAAGCTGTGTCAAGAGCAGAGCTGGGGTCCCTAAGGCAGGGACTGCCTAGCCAGAGCATTCATTGATTTCTTCTAACACCATCTTAGGATGTGGCTCAGCGGGGGTGCTGACCACTGTCTCTAGGGAGGTGGGGGGAGGGAAGGGAGGCCAGAAAACAGGATCCCAGCCAGCCCCAGCTGTCAGCTTCCTCTCCCTTCCTGAGCCCAGACTGGATTAATCATGTTAACAAGAATAAGGATGAGTTCCATTTCTCTAGATCGTTAATATCATAGGCTCATACATACCTTAGAGAGCACATAGCTCGGTAGGACCCTTCATTTTGCCCATGATGAATCTGAGACCCAGAGAGATGAGTTTGACCCAAATCTCAAATTCTGAGTATTTTTTTCATCATGGTCTATGAGATAGACAGGTCTGTTGTTATTATGATGATGATATTATTATTACTAGTTATTTGGAACTTGACAAATACCAACAAATTTGCACATAGAAAGAATAGGAAAAGCACAGCATGTGAAACTCCAATCTCTTATTTTTAAAAGATATGGGATAAACCTAATATACTAGTTTCAAAGCTTCCTTGCAAATGTATGTGTATAATCTATATTAGATTACTTGCCATTTCGGGAAGGGAAGGATAGAATTTGGAATGCAAAATTATTTTTAAAAACCCAAATGTTAAAAATTGGCTTTCCATGTAATTGGGGAAAAAATAAAAGATTATTTTTTTAAAATGTGTATTTCATTCTGTACCTCTCATCTAACTGGGTCTGGCATCTTAGGGCCTGCTTCACAGGATTTAGAGCTGGAAGAGATATTAGGAATCATCTCAGGGGTTCTTAGTCTAAGAGCCACAGGTCCCTTGGGGGACAGATTTCAAAGGGTCCATGAATTTGGGTAAGAAAAAAAAATACATCTTGATTTTTACCAACCTCTAACTGGAATTTAGTATTTTCTTCAAGGAATGTGGGCAACAAACATTATTCTGAGAAAGGGTCCTTAAGTTTCACCAGATTTAAAAAAAAAGACTTCATGACATGAAAAGGTTATGAATCCCCAAATTCTGGCCCTACTCATTCACTTTCCAGAAAAGGAAACTGAAGCCAGAGAAGAGAGGGTACTAGCCCCAAGCTGCATAACACTTTAGTAGAGCCCAAGTCTTCTGGCTGCACATGCAATGGCATTCCTGCACCACTGTGAATCAGTGTGATGTAGTGGAAAGAATGGAGGCAGCTAGGTGACCCAGTGGTTAGAGTCAGGAGCACCTGAGTTCAAATCTGGCCCCAGACACTCACTAGCTGTGTGACCTTAAGGAAGTCATTTCACCCTGTTTACCTCAGTTTTCTCATCTGTAAGGTGAGCTGGAGAAGGAAATGGCAAACCAATCCAGTTCTTTGCCAAGAAAACCCCAGGTGGGGTCAAGAAGAGTGGGGCATGACTGAAATGACTCAACAACAACAAACCACCTTAGAGTTTGCCTTCTGAGGCCAAGAAGACCAAGTGTAGTCCCTCTTCTCAGGATCACCATTTGGTGATCAGGTACCTCCAGATCTTCTCTTTTCCAGGCTAAACATTCTCAGTTTCTTTGGCTGTTCCCCTTGTCCTGGTCTTGAATTCCTTCCCCACCCAAGTCATCCTCATTTGGTGGTGATTATAGACTGTCCTGTAGTGATCCTCAGTTACTCTACAGGTTAGGATTAGGAATGAAGCCTATTTCTCTCACCTGAATAGGAGCTTTCTAAAGAGAAGGAGCTGGATTTCCTCCTTCTCCTCTCTCTCCCACAAGCCCCACCATGATGATGTCCTCGGCATAGAAACAGCATAGAACCTGAGAACTGGGAAGAACCTTGGAGAGCACCCAGACCAACTCTGCTCATTTTAGAGGGAAAAACTGAGGGCCAGAGTGGGAGAATGATTTATCATTAAACCATGTGACCTCATGACAGATCTAGGATTATAAAACAATTCTATAGATCCCTAGAATCATGGGAGGACCTCTAGAACCTAGAATGTCAGAATGGAGAGGGGTCTGAGAACCTAGAATAACAGAGCTAGAGAGGACCTTAAGAAAGAGATCTTCCAAGCTGAGAGGGCCCTGAGAATGTAGGATGTCAGAGCTGGGAGAGCCCTTAGAGTCTACAACATCAGATCTTAGAACATCAGATCTCGGAGGGGGAACACAGACTGACGCAACTACAATGGGCCTTAGAACAAAGAATTTCAGGACTGGAAAGAGCTTGAAAGATTATTTAATCCTTTTTTTTCCTTTTTTTTCCGGGGGGTGGGGAGGCAGGGCAATTGGGGTTAGGTGACTTGCCCAAGGTCACATGGCTATTAAGTGTTAAGTGTCTGAGGTCAAATTTGAACTCAGGTCCTCCTGACTCCAGGGCTGGTGCTCTATTCGATTCACCACTTAGCTGCCCCATTTGATCCTTATTTTACTAATGACTAAATCAAAGCCTGGAACCATAAAGTGATTTGTCCAAGGTGATCCAGAAGCAGGTTTCTTAATAAAGAAATGAAGGTTGATTATACTGTTCTTGGGCAGGGAGGTGAGTCAAAGAAGGTTTCCTGGTGGAAGTGGGGGAGAAGTTGAAGATTAGCCATGGGAAGGAGGCAGACCTGGAGAGCCATGAGATATGCAGTCACCAAGCACACACCAGACATCACCCTTTGGGTGTCTTTGGTTTTCTTCAAAAATGAAGGATGAGCAGCCAATCAGAATCTCTGTGGGGAAGGTAGCTAATTCTAGGGAGGGAGAAGAGCTGAGTGGCAGGGACGGAGGAGGAGAGGGAAAGCTGGGGAGGCCATCCCTTAACCCAACCCTTAAAAGAGACTCCAGTGACTTCTATTCAGGACTGACTCCCTGAGACATCTCAGGACAAAAGTCTCATTCAAGCAGAAGAATATGGATTGCATGGAGGGGAAAGAGAAAAAGAGAAAGAGAGATAGACAAATAGACAGGCAGGCAGGCAGAGACAAAGACAGAGAGACAGAAGAGACAAAAACAGAGAGAAATAAAGAGACAAAGACGGACAGAGAGATAAAGACAGATAGAAAGAGAGTGAGAGACAGGTACAGAGACAGAGAGAGAGAGAGAGAGAGAGAGAGAGAGAGAGAGGAAAAGGTTTGTAAAGGAGCAAGGTCGCCTCTGGGGCTATGAGGAGTCAGGAGGTTTGGTTTCCAATCTCATTTCTGCCACTTAGACAAACCTGAGCTTTGGTTTCCTTAACTGTGAAAGTAGAATCAGATCAGGAGTGGAAAGGCATGTCTGAGGATATCTAACCTAGCCTCTTTGTCTTGTAGTTGTGTAAACTGAGGCCCGGGGAGGTCACGACCACGCAGGGTGTAGTCCCCCTCCGAGATCTGATGTTCTAAGATCTGATGTTGTAGACTCTAAGGGCTCTCCCAGCTCTGACATCCTACATTCTCAGGGCCCTCTCAGCTTGGAAGATCTCTTTCTTAAGGTCCTCTCTATGATTCATATCAGAGGGCAGATATGAGCCTGATTCGCTGCATTAGAGAGTTCCTGAGCTTCCTCTGGCTCTGAGATTTGGAGCATTCTTCCTTGGCTAATGCTCTCACAGATTTCCTAGCTGACGGATTTCTAGGACGAGGTCATAATGAAAATGAACATTTATATAGTGTTCTAAGGTTTGCAAAATCCTATGTATCATCTCTCTGGATCTTTAACACAACTCAGAGAAGGAGGTGCCAGTATCATGTCCATTTTACAGATGAGGAACAGAAAGTCAGAGAGGTCCAGTGACTTGCCCAAGGTCACACAACTAATAAGTGTCTAAAGAAGGATCCAGGCTCAGGTCTTTCTGATTCCAAGTCCAGCTCTGTATCCACTGAGCCACCAACCTGCCCTTAGGGTCTCTCCTGGCTCTGAGTCTGTGTTCAATGTTCTAATAAAGTCTTTCCCAGTTCTAACAATCTATAGTCCCTTCCAGCTCTGACATCCCATACTCTAAGGACCCTGCCAGCTCTGACATCCTGTGTTCTAAGGGCCTTCCCAGCTCTGACATTTCATGTTCTAAGTTCTCTCTTGGATGACAGCCTCTGTCCTCAAGTCCTGTTGACCTCTGACATTCCCAGTTATAAACTCAAAGACAAAACTCCCCAGTGGCAGGTTTTAGGGCTTCTGTGAGGGTAGCATGGGAGGAGAGGACATAGGGCAAGCCTTGCCACAGGTCCCTTTGTGGCTCCAGTTTCTAGATGCCTGTGGCTAGTCCTGGTTGCAGAGCTGGAAGCCAGCTGCACCTCTGAAGATGGGCCAAACGGGAGAAGATAAAGGATCGAGGCCTTATCAGCCAGTGAGAGCGATATAACAGATGACCAAAAAAGAGAGTTGGATTCCCAGCAGTTTATTTGGAGCCCGGACAGCGTATCGATCAGCAGAAAACTCTCTAGCCTTCCGTAGCCAGCCACGATTAATTTATGTGTGTCTGAAGAACACTAATTAAGTCTGTTTAAGAGGAAGTTAACTTTAATGCCCTGATCCACCCGCTTACATAGTGCTTGGAGAGGCCCCACTGTGAAGCAGAGAGAGAGAAAGAGAGAAGAAAAGGGGGAGAGACAAGAGAGAGTGAAAGAGAGAGAAGAAAAAGAGACAGAGGAAGAGAAAGAGAGAGAAGAAAAAGGGCGGAGAGAGAGAGAGAGAGAGAGAGAGAGAGAGAGAGAGAGAGAGAACCTTTTACCAAGGTCCAAGAAAAAAGAGTGAAGAGTGTTTGTCTCTGATTCACTGAGAGGGAAAGTCAGACCAGGTGACTCCAAGCTGGCCATGGCAGGAGATGGAGGGTTAAAAAAGATCAGTTTTATCCTTTCACATATGGAGGATTTAGGATCTAGAGTTTGGTCCTGACTCTGCCATTGTTTTGTTGTGTGACCTTAGACAAGTCTCTGGGCCTCAGTTTCTAGGAATATAAAATGAGAAGGTCAGACTAGATAGATGATTCCCAATATCCTTCCTATTTGGATGATTTATGTTGCAAAGGGCCTGCCCTACTTGGAATTTATATTTCCTGAGGTATCTTCTACTTCTGAGTTCTGTGTTCTAAGGGCCCTCCCAGTTCTGACATCCTGTGTTCCAAGGGCCCTCCCAGGTCTGACAGTCTGGGTCCTAAGGGCCCTCCCAGCACTGAGAGTCTGGGTTCTAAGGGCTCTCCCAGTCTCACATTCTGCAGGCTGTCTGAGCTGGCCCCTGGAGACCTCAGCAAGTCAATCAACAAGCACTTGTTAAGCATCTACTATGTGCCCAGTCCCTTGACCTCAAGCAGCTCTTAAGGAGATGGAGAAGCCAGCATGTGACCAACAGTGAACACATAAACATATAGGACAGGCTGGGGATGGTCTCTGAGGGGAGGCATTAACATTAAGGAGAATAGGAAAAACTTTTTGCAGAAAGTGGAATCTGACCTAAGACTGAATATAGCAGAGGCAAACTCAGAGCCAGAGATGATGGGGGAGAATAGGACATTCCAGGTCTAGGGGCAGCCGGTGAGAATGGCTGGAGTCAGGAGAGCGAGTGCTGGGCTTGAGGAGCAGAAAAGAGGCTGAAGTCACTGGGACGAGGACAAGGAAGGGGGGAAGGTGTGAGAAGTCAGGAAACGCAAGGGGTGAGGTTGTGAAGGGCTTTAAAAGCCAAACAAAAGATTTTATATTTAGTCCTGGAGGGATTGGAGGGAGCCATTGGAGTTTATTGAGTAGAGGAGGGATTCCGCGGTCAGATATGCTCTGCACCTTAGGAAGAACATTTTGATATTTGAGTGAGGGATGGACTGGAGTGGTGAGAGAACTAAGGTAGGAGGCCAACCAGGAGCCAGCCCAAGAGCGAGTCATAAAGAGTCTGCACCAGGGTTGTGGTAGCATCAGAGGAGAGAAGAGGGCATAGAAAACCAATGTCACAAAAGGCAGAAATGGCAGGATTTGGCCACTGTCTGGATGTGGATGAGAGAAAGTCAGGAGTTAAGGATGATGCCCAGGCTTGAAGCTTGGGTAGGAGGGTGGTGCCGTTCACTATAGTAACAGGAAAATTAGGAAGGAGAGAGGGTTTGAGAGGAAAGAGAGTGAGTTCAGTTTTGGACTTGCTGATGTAGGACCCCACCTCCTTTATGGATTGGTCTGAAGTTCTACTTTGGTCCTCTCTCTTCTCAGTCGCCTGGTCTCAGGCTGGCATTTGAGGGAAGGAAGCAGATTTTTTTTTAAATGGGAGACAGGAGATAAGACTCTGCTTCCTTTCTGCCCACTAATCCTCTTCCCACTCTTCTGCTGAAAGCAGTGACCTCTGGCTAGGTCCTTAGCAATTTTGAATGACTTGAAAAGGATGGACTTTGACCTTGATCTGTTCCACTCTGCTTCAGGCTGGCTCCCAGACACAAAGGAATCACCCCCTTGAAGCCCACAATAGCCCAGATCCACATACACATGTGTAGATATATATATAACATATATGTATGTGTATGGGTATATACATATATGTGTGTGTATAAATAGATCCATCAATAGATAGACAAAACTTTCCAAGAATAGTTTTAAGGGAGAAGCATTTGGCAAGACCCAGGCTTGGACACTATAACGCCCTGGTCTTCTCTTGAGCAGTTACCTACCCAGGGTGACAAGATTTTTCATTCTGTGAAATGTGGTTTGAGAGTCTCACTTGGGAGACCTAGGCAAGTATCTTCAAGAGATATTCAAGTGGGAGTCTGCAGTGGGGGTTCGAGCCATTAAGGTCCCAAAGAGATACCATCCTATGAAAAGATTCCAGACAGAAGAGGATACAGATGCCCCTCCCCCATTCCCTCATCACCCCCTCCCCACTTTCTTTTCCCCAAGAGCTGGCCCTGAAGCAGGCTGTCCTAATGCTTCTGAATTTAGATCAAGTTTGAGGTCAGCTAGGTAGTACAGTGGATAGAGCACTGGCCTGGAGTCAGGAGGACCTGAGTTCAAATACAGCCTCAGAGAATCACTAGCTGTGTGACCCTGGGCAAGTCCCTTCTCCCTGATTGCCCCCGCCTCTCCCCCACCCCCCTAAATAGTAACTGGCCAGGAGGCAGAAGGGAGGGAGGAACCAGAGAGGGGATGAACTCAGAAGGGGATACCAGAACTTTCATAGCCAGCCCCTTTGCTCCTCCACTCTACTTCAGGCCCTCATCACAATCTCCCCCAGACTACTTAATTTCATCTCCCTGCCCAAAGCCTCTTCTATTTCCAATCCATCCTCCCTCCACCCAATCTCGAAATGTCTGCTCATGTCACTATCTCCCACCATAGACTCCAATGACTGCCTACTATCTCTAGGATTAAATGCTCCTCTGTTTGACAATTTTTCTCCCCGGTTAGCTATTTAACACCCTTCACAAGCTATCTACACTCCATCTTTCTAGCATTTCTATATATCATTCCCCTTTTCAAAGCCCCACTGAGAAGCTGCCCATCCTAGTAACAGACATCCAAAACCAGGAAGAGCTGAGAGCCTCTGAGTAAGTCACTTAGCCTTGGTGTTCTGGAAAAGGCTCTGACCACTATAATTTGCAAATAAGGTGCTGACTTGCTTTAGTGGAGGGAGTTTGCTCACCAAGGAGTTCTCTAAACCACTGAAATCACAAGCCTAGTCCCCACCGGCTTCAAGCAGGCTTTGATTCAACGAAGCTCTTCCTCAAACAAAACAGTCCAAACACCATCTCCGTGTCTTTCTATTCCACCCCTAGAATGCCCTTCTTACTTACCTTTTCCTTATAGAATCCCAGAGTCCTTCAAAGCTCAGACCCAACCACACCTCCTCCTACCTGACTGCTGGCCAGATGCTAGTGTCTGTCCCCACCCCAACCCCAATAGGATTTATTCTGTACCTAATTGTACAGAATCCCCTTTGATAGACTGGAAGTTGGGTGGTGCAATGGATAGGTCCAGACCGGAAATCAGAAAGTCCTGACCTCAAATCCAGCCTCAGGTGCTGGTTATGTGACTCTGGACAAGTGACTAAACCTCTGCCTGCCTCAGTTTCCTCATCTGTAAAATGGGAAAATAATACCTCCCAGGGCTGTTGTAATAAAAAGAGATCATATTTGTAAAGCACTTTTTGACTGAGGCATTGAGCCCCTAAGGGGAAGAGCCAAAAGAAGATGGAGTTAGAGAAGAGGAAAAGGCAGGAGGCTGGGGTGGGGGTGGATGCAGAAAGGGCAAGAGTTAGAAGAAGGGCCAGAGAAGGAGGAGTGGTACTCAGAGGTGAGAGAATCCGACAGGACAGAGCTCCACGAGGGATGGAAAGGCCGAAGAAAGTAGGAAGAGAGGAGGAAAAGGTGGAGGTAGAGACAAAGGAAGGTGGGCAGGGAGGGAGGAAGGGTGGGGTGGAGCCACGGCATGCTAGGGAGGAGGGGGGGATGGGCAGGGGGCGGAGCCAGAAGAGGTAGCCTGTGCGGGGATCGAGCGATTGGAGGTGAAAGGGGATATCCACGCTGGGGCTGAAAACCCGCGTCTAAGCTGGGAGCAAGTGTGACCCAAGCCCCTTCATCTCCAATCCTCAAAAAACCAAACCAACCAACCAACCAACCCCCTCCCCCCCCCCCTTTGTGGATCTGAGCTCCCCTGGCACTATCAGGCGGTGTTCATGTGGGAGGAGGTGGATGGGGGGTAGGGAGGGCCGAGGAGCGCAGAGTCGCAGCTGGGGCGGGCCAGGCTGAAGATGGGGGCCGGGGGAAGAAGAGGGAGCCGCCCAGCTCGGATCCAGGTCACGAAGCCAGGCTCGCTGTGAGGCCCCCAGGGATCGATAGCAATCCTAATATCATACAAGTCAATTCCAACCTGTCACGGGCCTTGCAGGAATCTCTAGCTCGAGAGAGCCAGAGCCTGATAGATGGAGCTCTCGAAAACATATTTATAGCAAGAAAAAGCCCATAAAATTGAAACAAGGCCAGGCAGGCTAAAGGGAGGACTCTGGGCCTGCTTATAGAGAACGGCTGTTCACAGGAGAACAGAAAGGCCGGCAGGCCATGCCACGGAGGAGAGTTTTAGGGATCTCATAGACTTTTAGGGCTCTAAGGAAGCTTAGAGATCATCTGGTCCTACCCTTTCTCCCATCCTACTCTGAGGCCCAGAGAGGGGAAGAGACTAGCTTGTGGTCACACAGGTAGGAAGCAGCCAAGGAAGAGCACTAGAAACCGTGTCTCTGACGCCCCAAACCAAGACTCTGCCCTCTCTAGCAGGCTACCTGCCTTAAAGAGAATCCTTGCTCCTAGGGAGGGTCTCTGACCTGGCTGCCAAGCACTATTGGACTCCAACCCCATCCCCACCTTCTGGAAGCCCCAGGCTTTTCCCAAGGTATTGGTTTGGGATTAGGGGATCCTGGAGTCCTAGGGGTCCTGGGCTGACATTTGGAACATTGGGAGAGGATGGTTCCTGGAGGTTCAGGTAGTTTCTCCACCTTTGTCTCTTACCCCAGACTCTCAGGTGATGGCTGGGACAAGAAAGCATTGCTTTCCATCACTGGCCTGAGGACATCTTTGCACCCTGCAGTATGATATACCAAAGGATGGGCCAATAGTATTTGAATAACTCGCATTTCAATAAGGTTTTACAAGACACCTCCCTCACTTCATCAAACGAGGTAAGATTTGTAAAGCATGTAGCACAGTATTTGGCACATAGGTGGTTAGTAAATTCTGTTTCCTCTCTTTAGACCATAGCTGGAAGGATTACAGACTCCCAGAGGTGGTAGGCTCATTAGAGACCCACCTATCTCATTTTATATATGATTTAAGTAGAAACCCAAGAAATCAAGTGACTTCTCTAAGGTCATACAGCTAGCAGCCACCAAGAGTCTGAATCTGGATCCAGATCTTCTGATTTAAGGTCTAAGCTCTTTCTTCCGTGGCATGATTGCCAATAGCCCACACCAGGGGTGGGGAGCCTGTGGCCTCAACACCATATGTGGCCCTCTAGGTCCTCAAGTGAGGCCCTTTGACTGAATCCAAACGTCCTGTGAGGTTCCCCACCTCTGGTCCACATTGAAGATATGAAGCTAATAGTAGTTCCTCCATTTATGCATAACAATCCTTTATATGGTATAAAGAGCTTCTTCCCAACAACTTGGTGAGGCAAGTAGCACAAAGAGAATAATCGTCACCTTTCAACAGTGGCATAGGATGAGTCCCAAAGAGAAGGGATTTGGCCAAGGACAAACAGAGTCTTGCAAAGCAAGGACTAGAACTGCCCAAGTACAAGATGGGGAAGAAGTGGTTAGACAAAAGTTCATTTGGAAAAGATCCAGGGCTCTTAGTGGACCACAAGCTCAAGTGACATTCCAGATTCCTCTTCTTTACCCACTCTCTGTTGCAGTTTAAACTGGTTGACTATCTGTTCTTTATAGCTGCTGATCCATCCCCTGCTTCTGTTCCTTAGCACAATTGGCCCTCCATGTCTAGACTGCACTCCTTCCTTACCTCAAAACCCACTTTTACCTTCTTTCAATCTCAATTTCCTCAACTGTAAAGAAAAAAGGTGGGTGGAGTTGGACTGAATGATCTCTAAGGTTCTTTCCAGCTCTAAATCTATAATCTAATGATCTCCCTTTAGCTTTCTTTAAAGACGCCATCTCCTCCAGGTTATCTTTTTCAGGTTTTTTTTCCCTCCCCCCATTATTAGTACTCCTTCCTGCTTTTAAATTTTTTTAGATTCTGAATTTCACAAGCACTCTTTCCCTCAAAAAAGAATATATACATATGTGAAGATTATTCTATGTGAAACCATATATCTTTTATGTACAACTTACCTTTTACATATGTGTATGTGATGTGTGTGTATGTATAATAAATTCAACACATTACTTTCAAAGCTGTGCTGATTGTCTGTTTTCCTTCTGAGCTTCCTTCTGTTTTCTTCTGTGAATTTGTTTTTGAAATGACCTTTTATTACTTTGACTAATCTTTGCATTGGCTCAGTAGATAAGAGCACTGGCCTGGAGTCAGAAAGACCAGAAAGACCAGAGTTCAAATGTGACCACAGACACTTACTAGATATGTGACCTTGGGCAAGTCACTTAGCCCCTGCCTATGGTGAAAAAAGAAACAACTGGAGAAGGAATGGCAAGCCATTCCACTAATCTTTGCCGAGAAAACACTGTGAACATTAGTTCATGGGGTCACAAAGAGTCTGACATGACTAAACAAATATAACCCCAAGGATTGTTTCATTTCTGTTTTTGTGTCTGGGGGACCTTGCCCATAGCAGGCATTTGGCAAATACTTATTGAATTGAATTGAAATAGGAACCCCCCAAAAGCTACATGATTCAAGGCTGCAGTCCCAGAGGAACAGTGCCCAGGAAGAGGGACCATATTTGGAGTATTGTGCCAATTCTGGGTGCCGTATCTGAGGAAGGACATTGGCTGGCTGGAGTTCACCCAGAGGAGGGGAATGAGGACTGGACATCAGACCATGCTGGCATTGGTAGAAGGAACTAAGGAACTAATATACAGAAGAGAAGACTGGGGGGGGGGGGGGAGGCATGGAGGGGACATGATTACTGCCTTCAAATACATGAAGGGCTAGAAAAGTACTTAGATGTATTTTGCTCGACCCCAGAGGGAAGAACTATGGTGAGCAGCAAGGGGAAATCATCCAAGTGTGGGTGTAGGTTGATTGCAAGGACAGACTTCCTAACAAAGAGCTGTCCAAAAGCTGAATGGGAAGAGCTAGTGGTTTTCCTGACAGGAAATCATCCAGCAAGAGCAAGATGGGCCAACTTGTTGGAGATGGAGGTTGCATTCCGATGGAGATTCCTGTTCAGGCCCTGATTCTGCTAGGTAAGGTAAGAATTTTTAGTCTTTTTTCTATATGTCCTGGACCCCTTTGGTAGGCAGTCTGGTGAAGTCTATGTAACTTCTCAGAATCATGTTTTTAAATGTGCAAAATAAAGCACAGAAAATAATGAAGCAAGCCAATGATATTGAAATGTAGTCAATGACATTAAAAAAAACCAAACAAATTCTCAGACCTCAGGTTAAAAACCTCTGTGCCCAAGATCCTGTGCAGTCTCTTCAATCCCTGAGAACCTATAATCCTGCAACCCAGATGTCCGGAGACCCAATCTACTGTGGTTTCCATTATGCTAGACTGCTGTCTCTCCAACTTCAGGCAAGGCAACCTGTAAAGGACAGAAGGCCAAGGGTATGACCCCTTTGTTTTGAAGATCTGGGGACTGGAGAAATATTCAAATGGGCAGTGTTTGTATAGTGAAAGGAGAAGGTGATTTGAAGTCAGGAGGCTCTATTGCTTATTACCTACAGACTCTAGGAAGGTCACTTCCCCTCTCTGAAGATGTTTCTTCCTCTGTCATTCCATATTTAAGGGCCCTCCCAGCCCTGATATTCTGTATTCTGAGGGCCCTCCCAGTTCTGATATTCTGTATTCTGAGGGCCCTCCCAGATCTGTCTGTTCTCAGAGTCCTCTTTGACATTTTCTGTTTTAAAGACCTTGCTGGTTGGTCTTCCTGCCTCAAGTCTCTCCCCACTCCAGCTCATCTTCCACTAAGCTGTCAAATTATCTACCTAGCATGCAGATCTGACTCTCTCTCTCTCTCTCTCTCTCTCTCTCTCTCTCTCTCTCTCTCTCTCTCTCACACACACACACACACACACACACACACACACACACACACACACCCATCCAATAGACTCCAGTGGCTCCCTATAACCTCCAGGATCAAAATACGAAATCCTCTTCTTGGCATTCAAAAACTTCTATAACCTAGCCCCTCCTACCTTTCCTGGCTTCTTCCTTTCCTTTCCTTACTCTTCTTCACATATTCTGGGATCCAGTGACTCTGACCTCACTCTATCCCCTGACTACCTGAATTTTTGCCCTTTACCTGAATTTCTCTCCTGCCTCATCTTCTGAGTTTTTCTGGCTTCTTGCAAATGGCATAAAAAAAAATCCCATTTCCTCCAAGAAGCCTTTCCCGCTGTCCCTTAATGCAAGCTCCTTCCATCTGTTAATCATGCCCAGTTTATCCTGTATATGTTTTGTTTGCACATGGCTGCTTAAATGTTGTTTCTTTCATTAGCGTGTGAGCTCTTTGAGAGTAAGAACTATGTCTTACCTTTCATTGTTCCTCCAGCCCTTAGCATGGAGCCTGGCACATAGGAGGGTGAATAACGGCTTATTGATTAAATGAAGTAATAGGTATATAGCTCTTTGCGGCTAGTGAGTGTTATGTAAATATCAGTTATTATTATTTTTGTTTCTGTTATTTTTTTTGACTCTCTGACTTCTCACATTATGTTCTTAGGTCCTTTCCAGCTCAGACATCTGATATCGATGATTTGAGGTCCTTCCCAGAGCCAGTAATCTGTATTCTATGCTCTAAGATTCTGCCTGTATCTCTGCTCCAATTGTTGGGGGGGGGGGGGAGGGAAGAGAAAGATGTGATTTCAAGTGTGGTCACCAGGGGGCACTGTGACTGGGTTTTAGGATGGGAGAGATGGTGGGGGAAAGGGAGAAGAAACAGGAGGATGAAGAAGCCCAATGCCAGGGTCAGCTGGGACCCAAGCCAGGAGCGCAGGCTTGTGTGTCCTGAGCATGTGTGGGCCCAGAGAGAGGACCAAGCACATCGGGGTGCCAGGAACCACGTGTGCACTGTCTGGCTCTCGGTGTGCTGGGCAGCCGTGCCTGTGTCTGTCTGAGACAGAGAATCAGAGATCGATAAACTACAGGAGATCTGTAACTGGCGGCAGGGCTGACTGGAGTTATCACTAATAAACATATTCAGAGCTCAGGCCTGCGGGCACAGTCCTAACCTGGGGGGAGGGGGACCTAGGGACGGGGCCCCTTTCATGGAGCAGGGCTTGGGGACCAAGGCAGACCCAGGCTGACTGTTCAGAAGGCTGCTTGAGCTTTCCTCACTTGGAGAATAGAATGGCCTGGCTGGGAGGGCTCTGAGAAAATGGCATGACAGCTGCAAGAGCCCATGGAACATACAATGAAAGGTCCTTGAGAGTAGAGAATGTCAGATCCAGAAGGGATCTCGGTACATGGAATGACAGATCTTGGAGGGGGCTTAGAAAACTGGACGCAGAAAGTCAGAGCTGGGAGGGCCCTTGTGACACAAAATGTCAGAGCTGGGAGGAATCTTAGAACAAAGAATGTCAGAGCTGGGAGGGCCCTTGTGACACAAAATGTCAGAGCTGGGAGGAATCTTAGAACAAAGAATGTCAGAGCTGGGAGGGCCCTTAGAACCCAGGATGTCAGAGCTGGGAGGGCCCTTAGAACCCAGGATGTCAGAGCTGG
>CM053587.1:310416590-310438682 GCA_028646515.1 Pseudochirops corinnae | reverse complement strand
GGAGGGCCCTTAGAACCCAGGATGTCAGAGCTGGGAGGGCCCTTAGAACACAGGATGTCAGAGCTAGGAGGGCCCTTAGAACCCAGGATGTCAGAGCTGGGAGGGCCCTTAGAACACAGGATGTCAAATGTAGGAGAGTCATCAAAACCTAAAATGTCAGACCTGAGAGAGCCCTTTGAAAACAGAACGTCAGAGCTGAAAGAGACCTTAGAATGGTTTTCGCCCTGGTGCCTCCCATTCCTGTAACACAGTAGGCACTTAGGATGTTCATTGAATTGAACTGAAATTGCTCACCCCTCGAGGCCTTCAGGGGAGGAAGCAGACGGGCTGGCTGGACGTGGTGAAAGTGGCAAAGGGGGTCTGTTCCCCTGGGGGTACAGTAGCTACTGCTGGGCCTGGGGTCAGGAAGACCTAAGTTTAAATCTATCCTCAAACACTTTCCAGCAAGTGACAACCTCAGTCTGCCTCAGTTTCCTCAACTGCTAAGTGGGGGTGTGAGTAATAATAGCACGTTAGCACCTTGGGCTGTTGTGAGGATCAAAAGAGTTAGTCCTGGTAAAGAGCCTAGCCCAGTGCCTGGCTTCTAGCAGGCTCTTAGTAAAAGCTCTTTCCTTCCTTCTGTCTGCACTTACCTTCTCACTTTCATTCTCTTCTCTCCTTACCCATCTCTGCCTTCCTTCAAAAAACAGTTCTGAGAAAATCAGAAAAGCACTTCACCACAAGAGGAGACCTGGGGTCCAGTTTCTCTCTGGCCTCCCCTAGAGAATCCCAGGACATCAGGCCTGGGGAAGGTTTTTAGAGACCCTAAGCCCCACTCTGCTGCTGCTGTCAATTAGCTAGCATTTACTTAGCGCTTGAAGTCGTTTACAAACATGAGCTCATTGGATCCTCGCAATGACCCTGGAAGGTAGGCGCTATTATTGTCTCCACTTTACAGATGAGGAAACTGAGGCAGACAGATGAAGGACCTGGCCTGGGACCACAGAGCTAGCAAGGGTCTGAGGCAGGATTTGGAATCAGGTCTTCTTGCTTTTCAGGTCCAGCATCTCTCCACTTCCCTACCCACCGCCTACCTTCCTGGAATGTTCACAGCTAGTCAGAGACAGAGCTGGGACAGGAGTCTAAATCTCCTGACACTTGGGCGGGGGGACTAGGCAGCTTCCCATGGGATGCAGAGGAGTCAGGAAGACCGGATCCACATCCTGCCTTGGGTACTTATTAGTGCCTCACTAGCCAAGTTTCTCAGCCTCTACTAATCTGTAAAATAAATATAATAATAACACCAATCTTAGGGTTGTTGTAGGGCTCAAATACAATCAAATGAGATGATGGGTATAAAGTGCTTTGTAAACCTCAAAAGGCCCCCCCAAATTCAGCCAAGTCCTATGGGGAGAGGCATTCATGACCATCTGGCTTCCAGCTGCATCTAGTGAGAGAACAGTTAGAAAGAAGGACAGTGAGAAAGCTCTCAGAACTAACTCCACCCGCTGAGATGTGAGTTCCAAACTCACTTCTGTGCTGGAGTAAGCTTCCCATGGGGTAGACAAGTGGTGCACCAGGCCTGGAGTCAGGAGGACCTAAAGTCTAATCTAGCCTTAGACACTTACTGACTGTGTGACCCTGGGCAAGTCACTTACCCCCATTTGCTTCAGTTTCCTAATTAGTAAAAGAAGCTGGAGAAGGAAATGGCAAATCACTCCATTATCTTGGCTAAGAAAACCCTAAATGGAGTCAGGAAGAGTTGGACATGACTGAACAACAACAACAAAGCTTTCCATAAAAACAGTGGATAGGTTTGGAAAGCCTCCAACCCTAATCCCAATGAAATTTGATGAGTACCATTGAGAATTCTGACCTTCACCTGGTCCTTCTCAGCCTCTCATAAATATTCACATGTGATCTTCTCTACCTGGACCCCACTCCCTTCAGCATCAAATACCAAGAAATCAAGTCTGTTCCCTGGAACTATTTGTTAAGATTTGAAGGAAGATAAATAATTCTGAGAAATACTATTTATTCAATTCTGCCCACAGACTGGCGGGCTCACAGTGCCATTATTGAGCAGCATCGCTGCCACAGGCTTGCTTCCCTGGAAGGTCTGATGGAGAATGAGAGGAGTGGAGAAGAATGGACAAAGGGGATGTCTTTTGGGTCACCAGAAGGACTCTAGACCCTCCCACCTCTGACAGTTTGTGCTGTAAGGTTCCCTCCCCCAACTCTGACATCCCATGTTCCAAAGTCCCTCCTAGTTCTGACATTCCATGTTCTAAGACCCCAGCTCTGAAGTTCTCTGTCCTATGGTCCCTCCTCATTCTGACATTCTGTGTTCTAAGGGGTCTTCCAGCTCTGAGACACAAAATTTGAGAGCCAAAAGGGAATTACTTGGCCATCTACTCCAATCCACCTCCAAAAGTAACCCCCATTGTAATATACAAGAGAAATGACCTTCCAGCTTGTTTGAGGACCTCCACTAAAGGGAAATTCACAACCTCCAGAGGCAGCACTTTTGACTTGGACAGCTCTAATCATAAGGAAGATTTTCCTGATCTCAAACCAAGATTTGTTTTTTGTTTTTGCTATTTGTCGTTGTTAGAATTTTTGTTTGTTTTGTAACTGACATTTTGTATTCTGCATCCTAGGCCCTCTCAGCCAGGAATTCTTAACCTTTTGTGTGTCTCCAAGTCCTTTGGTGAAGTCTATGGATTTCTCCAAAATTTTGCTCTCAGAGGCACAAAGGAAAAGGCATTGAATTACAAAAGAAGCCAATTATACTGAAATATAGTTCCTAAAATTAAAAAAAAAAAGGACAAACAAGTTCAAGATGTTGAACTAAGAACCCCTGCTCCCAGCTCCAAAGGTAGTTCCCCAAATCCACCCTTCTTAATGGGCAAGAGAGTCCTGTGCATGCTGTGGGGTCTCTCCAGTACATTTGCAATCCCAGGTTGACTTCCTCCTTCCCAGTTATGTAGCCCACTATTCAGTTCCACTGTTTATCTCAGGGTACAGAACGCAGGGCAAGCTCTGATCTTCCCTAATGTTTCTTAATCAGGAAGTCTGTTCCCTCCTCCTCCACCCCCATACTCCAGGCACAACACATTCCAAAATGGCAGCTAGATGGGGAAGTCCACTGAATGTTAGACCTGGAGTCAAGAAGATCTGAGTTTGAATCTTTCCTCAGACACTTACTATCCATGTAACCTTCAGCAAATAACTTAAATGATCTCAACCTTCTTTTTCTTATCTATAAAATTGGGATAATAATAACACCTCCCTCCCAGATTTGTTGTGAGGATCAAATGAGATGACATGTGAATGTGTGTTATGAGCATAAAAGCACTATAGAAATGGTGGTGGTGGTGGAGGAGGAGGAGGAGGAGAACAAGAAGAAGAAGGAGAAGGAGGAGAAGGAGAAGGAGAAGAAGAAGAAGAAGAAGAAGAAGAAGAAGAAGAAGAAGAAGAAGAAGAAGCCCCAAAGGGAAAGCATTAGAGGATTATACAATGATTTAGAAAGCTTACTGTTGCTGTGACTCCTTCCTTCTATGAAGATAGCTTTGACCTCATACATGACGATATCATTAAAGCAATGTAGAAATACTACTTATTAGCAAGAAGGCAGAGTGGCTTAGTCGATAGTGAGCTGGCTTGTGAATCAAGGTAAAGGTTCGTGGGTTCAAGTCCCATCTCTGAAATGTACCAGCTATGTGACCCTGGACAAGTCATTTAACTAATAAAGTGCTCCAGGCAAATATAAGACACCAAGTTGTAGGGTAGCTGCTGATTTGCACAGGAAGAAGTCTCTTTGAGGAAGGAGACTCCTCAAGGTGAGGTCTTTAAGCCAGTAAAATTCCAGGACCAGACTTAAAGGAAATGTACTGGGTGCAAATATTTCATCCTGCCTCCACATTTTGTCATTGAGGCAGGAGGCAGAAGAAATGACCCTAGGACTCAGAAGCCACAGACCAGAGCTCAATGACATCACAGGAAGTGTCTATGGAAGCTTGGCCCAGACACAAGGCAGATGCTCAGAAAATGTCTGGTCACTGGCTCTGTCCTCCTCCTCCTTGTTACAAAACAGGTTCGTTCCTTGCCTCTTCAAAAACTTTGACTCATCCTCCTGGGCTTCCCCCTGGCAAAGGGGTGTATTTAGCTGAACAATCTCATAATTTATCCTCAGAATTGGTGGAAGGAGGGGGAGAGACACCACCGAGAGTCTGGAGATCGTGGACAGAAGAGGATTAACCTGAAGATATGTGGTATCTGGTAGGGAATCAAGGAACCTTAAAATCTGGAAATCCTAGAATCTTTGAATTGTGAGATTCATTCATATCATTCAGAAAGTATTTATTAAATGCATACTACATAGAGCACTGAGCACTGGGGAACATAAAAAGTTTGTATAAGACTCAGAATTTTAGAATCCTAGGATTTTATCCTGGAATCAAAGAATCTTAGAACTTCAGAAATAGAATCTCAGAGCTGGAAGAGATCTTAGGGAACATCTATTCCAGCCATCCACCTCATGCAAAATTTCTGCAGCATATCTGACAGCTGGGCAAGCCTCTGCTTGAACACCTCTTGTGATGGAGAGCTCATTACCTCCTGGAGAAGCAGTGCTGAAAAGTATAGTGTCAGCCAAAGGTGTGGGATCAGTATCTGGCTGGGTCTGAAGGCTCTGGGGTCTAATGAGTGGCCAATGGGCCCCTGGGGCTATGAGAGGAGGTAGGGGGTTCCGTGAAATGGAAGGGGGAGGACTTCTCAGCAGCCCCTTCTGCCCAGAAATGCAGAGATACCCAAGAGAGCGCTTTTTCCTTCTCAGAAATGGCTTTCCTGACTCTCCCCTTCATCCCTCCCCCATTTCCCCAGGCTGGAGGTAGGAGACAGCAAAGAGCAAAGAAAAATCCTGGAGGCAGGGGGTGGGATGTCTTCCCACTAGTTGTGGGGTTAGGGTTTTTCTGCTCTTGCTGTGTTTTGGAGGGGCAGCTAGCTTCCCTCCTCCCCTTCCCTGTCTATCCCTTACTATCTTTGCCTTGGATAGTGGGCTGAGAGTCTAGGACTAGGAGGTGGAGTGGGACGGAGGGGAGGGAGCAGTGAGAAGGAAGGGGAGTGGAGCCTGGATGATGGAGATGAAGTAGGAGGTTGGGGACCAAGATTTCATCACGAGATCTTAGTCACAGTCTTAACCAGATAACGGTGTCCTGGCTCAGCCAGAGCCCATTGGAAAAGGCAAGAGCATTTGAGAGTTCTAGGTTGTTGGGTTAGAAAGTAAACCAAACCTGTGTCTTCTGACAGTGGTGCTCATGCTGACTAACTACTGGCTTTTCCATCTCCATCCCTGGCTCCCCTTTCCCTGCTGTCTCCTGTCGTATTGCCAGAATCCCTCAGTCCCTCAGCTTCCTTCTCATTTCCCCATATCTCCAGCCTTTGTACCCTCCCCCATATTCTCTCCTCCTCTTTCCCACATTAAAACATCCTCTGCCTCCTGTCCCTCAGGTCCAATCTTCCTTTTCCATATCCCCAGCCCACTGTCCAACATTACAAGTCTCCTCCGCCCTGCCCCTGTCCCATATCTTTGTGTCTCCAGCCCTTCCCCCACTCCTAGCCCCCAGCGCCTTCTCTCCTCTTCCTATTTGTCCCCTTTTGCTCACCACGTCCCAATTCCCAAACTCTCCCCCTCCTACCCACTATTTCTGGTAACTATGTGTACCTCTTCTGTCTTATTGCCAGACACTTGCCCCTCACCCATTGCCCACCACCTGCCTCCCCATAGCTCCTCCCTCTGTGGTATCCCTAGTTCTTTGTCTCAAGAGACAAGATGAGGGTGAGGGTGAAGATTGGGGATAAACAAGGATGTGAGGGAGACTTTAATGAGGGGCGAGGTTCAGATTAGGATTGGGAAAAGGGGGCTGAATTTAGGGAAAGGAGAGAGGGAAATCGGGGTTTGTACTAAATTCACTTGAAGATGAATGGGCTGGGAAGGAGAGGCTGAGGGGGTGGAGGGCCAAGAATGACAGGCTGGGGAGCCAGAGAGTTTGGTTTTATTCCTGGCTTTGTCGCAAATTAGCCCCAAGGTATAAGCCTGGCTATGTCACCTAAAGGTTGCTGGGTAGTGCAATGAATAGAATTCTGGACCTGGAGTTTGGAAGACCTGAGTTCAAATCTAACCTCAGGCTCTAACTAGCTGTGGGATCCTGGGCAAGTCACTTGATCTCTATCCACCTTGCTTTCCTCATCTGTAAAAAGAGCATAATAATAGTACCAGCATCTCAGGGTTCTGGTGAGGATCGACTGATAAAGTTTGTAAAGCATTTTACAAATCAAAAAGTTCTATGTAAATGTGAATTAATATATGCTCTCTGGGTCTCAGTTTCCCAATCTGTGAAATCAGGGGTTGACCTAAATGGTCTCTAAGGTCCTAACCAGCTATGATGTTCTATGTCCTATGTTGTAAGTTTCTTCCCAGCTGTGGTATCTTCTGTCTTTGTTCTCGTGGCTCCTGAGGGATCATAGTAGTAGGAGAGAGGGTTGGCCTTGGTATCAAGAAGACCTGGCTTTAGTACCTGTCTCTGGCTGTGTGACCTTGGACAAGTCAATTACCTTCTCAGATCCCCTAACTAACTCTTTAAAGCTATAACTTGTAGATCAAGGGTTAATGTGTTAGTAAAGGAATTTCCCTCACTGGGAGCTACTCACATGAATGAAATCACAAACCTGTTTTTTAAAAAAAGGCCCTCCCAACTCTGACATTCTGTGTCCCACTTTCTCCCAGTTCTGACATCCTGTGTTCTAAGAACCCTCCCAGCTCTGACATCCTGGGTTCTAAGGGCCCTCCCAGCTCTGACATCCTGTGTTCTAAAGAATCTCTCAACTCCAGGATTCAGGTTCAAGTTCCCTGTCAGTTTTGACATTTTATATTCTAAGGTTCCTCCCAGGTCTAAATTCTATAGTCTAACTTGCTTCCTAGCTTGGGCACTGTATGTACAAGGGTCCTTTTCGTCTCTGTCCCATGGTCTATGTTCTAGGGTTCTCTACAGCATTTAATTTCCAGGTCTGCTAGTCTGTCCTATATTTTAAGGGTTCAAGTGCTGATTCTGACACTGCCTATGCGACCTCAGGCAAGTCATTTCACTTCCTGGCGCCTCAGTTTCCCTATCTGTAAAATGAGAGCCCTTTGAGCTCTCCATCTGGGATCCTTTAATCCCATCATCAGGTGCAGGGAGCTCAGTTTCAGGGAGAGATGGAATAGTGGCTTGGACAGAGCCCTGGGCTCAGGATCACGAATGGCCTGAGCTTGAATTCCCCCTCTGACATTCGCCAGTTGTGTGACTACGGCCGAGCCACTTTGCTTCTCACTTCCTCCGTCTCCATCATTGACAGGACAAAGATCAATCAATAAGCATTTTTTTAAGCATCTACTACGGGCCAAGAGCTGTGGAATCTACTGGAGAGACAGACAGAAAATGCAATCGCCTTTGCCTGCAGAGAGTTTGCACTCTAATGGAGAGATGCCCATAGATTACATAAGTACATAAGGACATACAGAAGCATGCCATCCAAACAGAATGAGTGGGACGTGCGGTTGGCAGCTGCGTCTCTGACATTCACCTCATGGGGTTCTCGTGAGGATCAGATAAGGTAATGGATGTAATGTATTGGATAATGCATTTATTTAAGCCTTTAGAAGTTACATTAAGCATCAGGTCAATATGAGGAAAAATTACCTAAAAGATAAAGTTGTCCAGTAGGAGTGAGTTCCCTGTCACAGAAGGGATTCAAGCAGAGGTGGACTGACCGTATGTCAGAGATTGTGGAGTGTAGGGATTCTTGCTCAGATAAATGACTTATTGGCTCCTTTTGGCAGCACAGAATTTGGGATCCTAGGACCAGGATTTGAGTCTCATCTCTGCCACTGTGTGACTTTGAATAGGTCACACCCTCTCTGGGCCTCAGTTTCCTTATCTGTCAAATGAAGGGGTTGGATTAGCCTGTGATCCCATGGTGCTGTGATTCTACTAAATGATGATTTCTACCACTTGTCCCTGTTGGGAGAGTCTAAGATTCTAAGTATTTCATTGGGTGATGCACATTATAGGTCCAAACAGGAGCTCAGGAGAGGGAGAATTCACTTTGCGTGGGAGAGTCGGAGAAGGCTTTCTGGAGGACTTGCTATTTGAACTGGGCTTTGAAGGCTGAGTGGGTCTCAGATAAGCCTCAGTCTCTTCATCTGTGTAATGGGGTGTATTTAATGAGGTGACCTCTAAGGTCCTTTCCTATTCTAGATTCTCAGATGAAACCTATGACCTCCAGCTATGCTCAGCAGGAACAGGGCTTTACAGGGTTAAAGGTCAAAGCATGAACCTCAGCATAGGCAGAAGGAAGTTATGGTAATGAGGCAGCAGACAGAAGAAACTAATCTTGTTACCTATGATTTATTGGGCCTCCAGATCCCTGGAGTGAGCAGGGTTCTGAGCATCGACCTGAATACAGGGGAAGGGACCTGGCTGGGGGAGTTGGGGGGGATGAACTCAATAGCATAGGTGAGATGGCGCTGGGCCAGATGTGTCTGGCTGTAGCCCAGCTGACCTGCAGATATGGTTCAGAAGAACCAGCCATGGGATCTAGAGATGGCCTCCTGGCTGCCTCCCATTGGAGGTCACTGCACCCTCTGAGGACAGGGAAGAAGAGGGGGAGAGGGGAAAGAGCAGTCCAAGGAGGGTAATGCCCAAGAGTGGGAATTAACAGCTACATTTTTATCCCAGCTCTGGCATTCGGGCTCCTGTGTGGCCTCGGGAAAGTCTTCTGTGCTTTCTGGGTCTCAGTATTTTCCTTAAAAAATCTTGTTTCTAAAGGCCTTCCTAGCTCTCCCAGTCCTGCCATTCTGTGTCCTAAGAGCCCTCCCACCTCTGGCATTGTGTGTTCTAAGCCCCCCTCACCCCAGTCCTGCCATTCTGTGTCCTAAGAGCCCTCCCACCTCTGGCATTGTGTGTTCTAAGCCCCCCTCACCCCAGTTCTGACATCCTGTGTTTTAAGAGCCCTCCATCTCTGATATTCTTTATTCCATGATTCTCTACTTCTGGAGAAGAATAACATGACACATGCGTGTATGTGTTTGTGTATGTGTGTATGTGTGTATGTGTGCATGAGTTTGGGTGCACTTGGAGTCAGCTGATCTCTGTGTGTATCTTCTATATGATAATTCTTTATCCAAGGACTCTTCCTAAATCCCAAAGCATGCTTTTGGATCATCTAGAATTTCCTTCTTCACTGTATACTCAAGGAATCGAATGAAGAGACTCAGTTTAATACTATTCTATAATAAGCAGAATAAGATTGTTAACTCAGCTACTAAAAACGATCATATCATTCATTCTGAAGCCAAAATGAATGTGGCCTGGGTTTTGTTTACATGTCAATTCCCCTCTCTGGATAGAGATAAACAAAAAGTGACTATGAAGAAGGGTGGCAGGTGAACGGGAGAACTGACCTGGGCAAGCACAGGGAAACATCCTGGGCTTCCAAGGTTCCAGCTGGACAGAACTTCTGAGGTCAGCCAGTCAACCCAGTCCTGCCAAAAATGCACGAACAAGGAAAAGAAAGTGAAGAGAAGGGAGCAATGGGCCTGTGTTACAAAGCTAATGCAAATGGTGGCCTTTAGTTTGAGCACAAAGAAGGAAGGAAGGAAAGAAGGAAGGAAGGAAGGAAGAAAAAAGGAAGGGAGGGAGGGAGGAAGGAAAGAGGGAGGTAAGGAACGAAGGAAGGCAGGAAGGAAGGAGGGAGAGAGGGAAGGAAGGAAGGAGAGAGAGAGGGAAGGAAGGAATGAAAGAAGGAAGGAAGGAAGGAAAGAAGGTGAAATATATGGAGAGAGAGTAGATGGCATATTTAGAACTGGAAGGGACTTCAGATGTTATTTAGCACAATTGATGGATGGTCTAGAGAAACTAAGGAAGTTGCTCAGGTTCAGGCAGATTCAGTAGCAGAGTTGGGATTTGAACCCAGGTCATCTTGACATGGGCAGCTAGGTGGCACAGTGGGTAGAGTGCTTGATCTGGAGTCAGGAAGATGAATCTTCCTTCGTTCAAATCCAGCCTCATATACTTACTAGCTGTGTGACCCTGGGCAAGTTACTTCACCCTGTTTGACTTAGTTTCTTCATCTGTGAAATGACATGGAGAAGGAAATGGCAAACCACTCCAGTATCTTGGCCAAGAAAATCTCAAATGGGTCACAAAGAGTCAGTCATGACTGGACCTCTTGACTCTAAAGTCAGTACATGTTCTAATGTTCCATTGACAAGGAATGCAGAGAAAGCTTTTCCATCACAAAGGCAATGGACATGGTGTTGAAATGATGGATTGGAGCAGAAGGTGTTCTTTTCATCAACCAATCACCATAGTGTAGCAGGAGATATAGACCTGAATGGGCAGACAAGACTAAGGTTCTTAGAGTTGGATGAAGCATTGGAAGCCTGCCAGTCCACACCTTTGCCCAAGCTCACCCAGGTAGTGAAATGAAGCTGGGATTTGAACACAGGTCTTTGGTTTCCAAATCCTGTGCTTTATTTACTCGGCCTTGCTGTGTCATAGACTTACTATGTCACCCTTGGCCACATCAATACCCTCCAATGGGCCTTTGTTTCTAGATCTGTAAGGTATGTAGATGGGTGGAATGGAGTGTGGAGGGGGGGGGTGTTTCTATGGTTCCTACCAGTTCTAAAATTCTATGATTTTCTACAGAATTAATACACCCCACTATGCAACTTATCTTTCCCCATAAATTCTGTTTCTGTTGAGATACCATCATCTGTCTTGGTACCCAGTGTTCATAATATTAGAGTTGTCTTTGACTCCTCCATCTTCCTCAACACTTCCCATCAGTTGGAACCAGATTATAGAAGGAGAATTGGCTCTACATGAAAGAATGAGCCCAAGAATGAGAAGGCATTTATTAAGTACTTACTATATGCTGGATACCGTCCTAATGGCTGGGAATACAAGTGCAAAAATGAGCTATAGTTCTTGCCCTCAAGGTGCTTACAGTCTAATAAAAGACTATATACATAAAGGAACGGTGTCCAGGAAAGGGATTTTAGGACTAGAGAGTTACAGAGATGGTGAGTGATCTGTATATTGATTGGATTGGAGGGATGAATTTGGGGATTTTGAGGATTGTCTTGTCAAGTCTACCTCCACAGTGGAACTCCAACCTACTTTTATAGACATATCCTACTTCTCCCCTTCAAGCCCTCTGCCATCCAGCCAAAGTGCCCCACGGATCCCCAAACTCAACATTGCATCTCTCACCTCCATGCATTTGGGTGCATGACCTTTCCCCATCAATGGAATGTTCTTCCTCATGCCTTTCTTTGAGTCTTCACCGTCCTGTTGAGGTACCACTTTCCTAATCACTAGGGCAAAGTTGTCTTCTGCAAAGTGCCTTGAATTTTAAAATTCTTTTTGTATATACATTGCTTCTTCGAAAAGAATGGAAGTTCTTTGAGAACCAGGGCTATTTTTTTTTTTTTGGTCTTTGTATCCTGAGTGTCTAGCACAGCATATAACATACAGGAGGCAGCCAATAAATGCTTATTGACTTCCTGAGTGCCTTCACTTTGAGGAAGGAAAGCCCTTCACTACTTGGCCCCTTCCTATTTTTCCAGTTTGTTTTTAATACTTTGCAGAAGATTTGGGTACAAATTCTAGTTCTTCCACTTAATCCCTACATGCCCTAGGGCAAATCACTTCCCCTCTGAAAAAAATGAGAGGTGGATTAAATAGCCCCCAAGATTCCTTCCAGCTCAAAATCCTATGATTCTATGACAAGCTAGGTGCTGGAGGATCTGAGGAACCAGATGAGGTGCAGGTGGGAGCCCCACACAAGGCCCACTCCATGGGGAGGGGTGACAATCAATACCAACTTGGGGCTGAGTCAGAGGAGTGGCTGGGAGTGGAGGGGTCAGGAGACGCCAGGCCCGGAAGCCAGGAAGGCCACCTTCTGCTTGCAGCTCCCCTCCCGGAGGAAGATGGATAAGGAGCAGCCGATCCTCTTCAGGACAGCTAGGCACAGCGTCTGCCATCACGTTCTCCTATCTCCCTGTGGAAGTGGGCAGTCCATGGGCCGCTGGCGGCAGGAGCCCTTAATGGCCCGGGCCTAATGTTTTATTGTTGGTTCTAAAAGTGTAATTAGTTCAAGTGTAAACAAAAAAAACCCTGCTTAATTAAGAATTTTTAAACAGGGGCATAAAGAGATTCCGGAAACATTAACGAACCCCAAAGCTAGCATCATAAAATTGATCGGGGAAGAGTAGGGGAGAGAGGAAGGGGGATTGCCGGAGTGGGGGGAGGTGAAGGGAGGGCATTATGGCAGAAATAGCCTTTGGATTTCATTTGACGGCTCCGGGTAGGGTGCTTCAGTGAACTGCCGGGTTCAGTTTATGGCGACTGGTCTACGTGGAAGTGCCTAATGATTGTGTATGCATTAATGGTAATGACAGGGAGCAGATAGGTAGTGTTTAAGTGGATGTATAGGGCTCTTTTAAGGTTGACATGTCATGCATCAAACTCAGTGGAGCTGTTGGCCCTGGGGTCCCAGGGAAATCTCCAGCCAGGGCCCTCTTCTCTGTCCTAAGCCCTGTGGGGTGGGCTCACTCTATCAGCTCGGTGCACTCAATAAATCACCACTGAATGCATTGTTGAATGAATGAGTGATTGGTGAACAAGTGAATGGATCTTGTTATCAACACTTGAGGTGGCACGGTGGCTAGAAAACTGGACCAGGAGTCAAGAAGACCTGAGTTCAAACCAGCTTTGCAGGTTTGACAAGTCACTTAAACTTCATCTGCCTCAGTATTCCCATCCATAAATGGGTTAGATTTGATGACTTTTAAGGCTCCTTCTAGCTCCTATGATCTAGCTTGTTTTCCCTATTGAATTGAGAGCACCTTGTGACTCATAGGCTCATAGTTTTGGAGCTGGAAGGGACCTTGGGGATCCAACATCATCTCTTTGAAAATGAAGAAATTGAGGTCTGAGAAATGGGAATGGACTTGGCCAAGGTCACTCAGATGGCAAGTGGCAGAACTAGCAGAGATTGTCTTCTCCTTACATTCTATGATCCATACTCTGAGCACCATTTCTCCCCTATCACCCAGCCTACCACCCTTAGGGTGCTTTAGTGACAAGTACATCCAAGATCCTCAATATGCCAGTTTTGGTAATTGGAGTATTGGTGATGAAAGAGATGGTCATGGCAAAGGCAATGCTGATGTTAGTGACAGAAATGGTGGTAACATTAGGGATGATAAAGGTGGTGAGGATGATGATAGGAATAATGGTGACATCAATGGCCATGGTAATGATAATGGTGGTGGTAGGGACAGAGACGACAATGAAGATGATGACCTGGTAAAGTGAATGAAGAAGATGAAGTTGTTGGTGGTGGAGAGGCCCAACTTATATGAGAGGCCTCCATGAAGCTAACTTCCATTGGTGTTCTCTCTTCACCACTTTCTGACCTAGGGGATTGAAAAGACTGCTCTATCTTCTGTCAGTAGATGATTCTTTGCTTAGAGTACAGATCAAATCAAAAAATGCCCCATTTTTCTACCACTTGGGTAGGCTTTGTTGTAATCTAGTTACTGAAGGATTATCTCTGGCCACTTGCCAAGGAGAAGCCTCCAACACGACCTAGGTTGAGGGTCTGAAATGCTAATGACTTCTCCATTGTCCCTGGGAGGAGTAAATCGGACTGGTCACTCAGGGTTCTCTAAATCTGTGGGAGAAAGTGTAGTTTGCTTTGGGCTGGTGAAGTTGCTGTTTGACAATGAACTCAGAATGGCAAAATGGAAGCTGAGAGGGGATAGAAACACAGAAGAAATAAAGAGGAGTGCAAACAAATTCCTATTCGCCTCCTAACCAATCATTCCCTCTTCCTCTTTGCCACTCCAGGACACAAGAATTATAGAATCCTAGAGCTGGAAGGCATTTCCAAGCTCATTAAATCTTAACTACCATTTGAACAGCTATTGGCATGGTACCTTGCACATAGTAGGCATGTAATAAATATTGATTGATTGATTGATCGATTAAGCAAGCATTCCCTCTGAGGTATTCCTGACAAATGGTCATTCAGTAGCCACTTGAACACTCTCAGTGACAGGGAACTCACCATCCAGGTATCCTACTTTTTTTGATGGCTCCCACTGTGAGGAAGTTTTTTTCCTTACATCAAGGCGAAATCAGACTCTTTGTGATTCCTATCCATTGCAGCTAGTTCTTACCTCTGAGGCAAGCAGAAAAAGCTTAATCCCTTTTCCACCTGGCATCCCTTCAAATATTGTGAGGATATCTATTATGTCCTCCCCCTGGGTCTTCTCTTCTTCTGGCTGAACATCTCCAGTCCTTGGATTGGCATTGCCTGGGTACCTTCCTTTATACATATTTATATATTTATATATATTTATTAATATATATATTTAATAAAATATATATTTCTATATATTGCTCCAGCTGGCCAATCTTCATAGATAAAGTATCCAGAACAGAACAGATATTTATCTCAGATAAATCAGAGATTTATCTGGTCATCGCCCTCTAGGTGACAGAAGATCAGAGGATCTAGAAAAGGAAAATTTCCCTTGGTAATTTTTGGGGCTGCCATGCCATAGTGTTAACTTATTTGAACTTGTGGCCCACAGTTACCCTTACCTTCTTCCTAAGCGCTATGCTTCCCCTTCCTCTTCCTAGGTTGGTCTCATTATGATCTCGTGGTCATTTTTTTTTCATTCATTCATTCATTCAAGTTTTCATACAAACTCTTTAACCACATCTGCGCAGTCCTATACTTGTGCTGCCGATGACACCTTTGAAGCTTGAAAGAGATAATACTAGGGCAAGTAAAAGATAATCCTCCTTCAGACGGCAGGAAATATGCTTCAGGCATAGTTTCTGACTCCAACTGGAACATTCTAGGATTCTATGGAGTCCTCAGAGAGAACCCATTCATCCAAGCAGGAAACCAGGTAGAGAATAGGAACAAGTGGGACAACTAGGTGGTGCAGTGAATAGAGCACCAGCCCTGGAGTTGAGAGAACCTGAGTTCAAATCTGACCTCAGACACTTGACACACTTACTAGCTGTATGACCTTGGGCAAGTCACTTAACCCCAATTGCCTTGCCTTCCCCCTCCAAAAAAGAGGGAGAGAGAATAGGAATAAGCTTAGACATAAACATATGGGAAAGCAAGTGGTGTCTTCAATGGTAAACCTCAATGATCCAACCACAAAGCCATAATACAAACTACATTCATAGAGTCTGCATCCCAACTTATATGAGAGTAAGGTTAGAAACAGAGTGGCCCAGTGAGTAGAGAGCTGGCCCAGAAACCAGCTGGACTCATGCCTGCATCTGAGACATGCTGGCCCTCTCTTGTCAACTCTCCAAGAATCTAAATTGCAGAGAAGATACTGATTGGCATTGGTGAAGGGATTCCCATACCTGGAAGTTCCCTAAAGCACTGAAATCAAAGGTCTAGTACCTACCTCCATGTGGCTTAAGGCCACAAGAATCTCTGACTTACTTGGTATGGGCATTTCCACTACCCATACCGGTAGACACTCCATGCCTTGGCATGTCTTTCTGGGTTGCTATGGTTAAAAGAAAATAAAATCATCACCTTTCAACCAACTTGGTGATGGTCCCCTGTACACTGATGTCCTGGAAGACAGGCATTTGATTACCAGGATTGTACTAAAGTCATCTGAATATGTCAGAGTTTGTAATCCATTGTTGTGGCTTCAAGAACTCAGTGACCACGAGGTCATAATGAGACCGACCTAGGAAGAGGAAGAGGAAGCATAGCACTTAGGAAGAAGGTAAGCAGCTGCAGGTGGGCTAGCCTTGAAAAGTGAAAATACTGTCTTTAAGACCCCTTCCAGCTCTAAGCTCTACAATTAGAGCAGCTAGGTGGCCATAGCTGGGCACTGAGGAGGTCCATAGGAACAGATGGCAACTGGTGGCTTTGTTGCTCACCAGGTCACACACTCAGGATGGGCTGAAGAAAGGACTTGTGCCCTGGGGTCTCTGTTCCGGTCTGAAGCCTGCAGAGCAGTAATCTCAGACCAAAGGGGAGCCTCCTGTGCTGTCACTCTGAACTTGCAGGGCGTCGCAGCTGAGCCCAGCAGCTGAGCCCAGCAGAGGTCTACTGGAACTCCTAACCAGAGACTGGCCCACAGAAGTGTTGCTCAGATCTAAACCTAAGTCAGGAATCTTCAGACCTCAGAGCAGGACGGAGTGGAGCAGACTTCTCCCCACATCACACAGTTTTGGAAGCAGTGAAAGCTTTCAGGTTTCCAGTCAGAGATACTGTTGAGATCCTGGAGTAATACAACACTCAAACCCCCAAGAAAGTAGCAGAAGGAAGCAAGAGATCAAAAGCTCAGCCCAAACATCAGAGCTAAACCCTAACATAAAAGGACAGAGGCGGCTAGGTGGCTCAATGAATAGAACACCAGCTCTGGAATCAGGAGAACCTGAGTTCAAATCTGATCTCAGACACGTAACACTTACTAGCCGTGTGACCTTGAGCAAGTCACAACCCCAATTGCCCTGCCTTCCCCCCTGCAAAAACAAAACAAAACAATAAAAATACAGAACAGAGTTGGTCTTTTGAATCACCCTCCTAAACCTCCTGCACCCCACTCTACCACCTGGGGCACTGGCTTTGGAGCTAGGTTCTCTGGAATAGAATCCTTTTTGCTTATCTCCTATATCTTCCTCTTTAGTAAAAATTCTCCTTTGCCTAATTTTTTGAGAAGCCTACTTTCTCATTCTCATCCAATTTGATGAGCATTTTTTTTTGTCAAGAATAGCTATCAGTTACATAGTTTTCCAAGTTTTGCAAAGGTTTGCCAGTATTACCTCATTTAATCCTCACACCAACCCTGAGAGATAGGTGCTATTATTATCCCCATTTTACAGATGAGGAAACAGAGGCAGAGAAAGGTGAAATGACTTGCCCAGAGTCACACAGCTAACAAATGTCCAAGGCTTGATTTGAACTCAGGTCTTCATGACTCAAAGTCCACTGTGCCACTGAGCTGCCTCTTACTATGTACAGAGTAACTCTCTGGCCATATGTTTTAGGACAGTCATCACATATTCATTGGTAAAAGGAATTTCCATGACCCCAATGCTTAGAACAGTGCTTGGCACATAGTAAGTCTTAATAAATGCTTATTGACTGACCAGGTTGAGAAAACAGTAGAACTATCTCCTCCTCCCTTCTGGATGCTATGTCAGAGGCCATTAACCTTTTGGCTACTACCCTATCTCATCAGTGACTCGGATTTTATTTACAATCCACTGAGTCTTCTAGTTACTCCACACAAAGGAATAGGCTCCGACTTGCCTCTTCTATCTTGTACTTGCAATTGATTGATTCTTTGAACCCAAGCATAAGACTTGACATTTACCCCTTATAAAACTTCATCATATTAGATATGGTCTGTTGTTCAAACTCGGGGATCCTGAACCCTTGTCTGGGCCATACACCCCTTGGACAGTCAGTCTAGTGATACCTATGGACCCCTCCTCTGAATAAGGCTTGTAAATACACAAAATAAAATACATAGGATTAGAAGGAAGGTAAGCCAATGATACTGATATATGCAGTTCTCAAAATATTTTAAAAACAAATTCACAGAGCCCTAGTTATGAACACCTGTTCATCTCTGTTTATATGAAGTAGCCCCTTTGTCTCAACCATTAGCTATCCTTCCCAGCTCTGGGTCATTTGCAAACACCTTTCCAGTCTTCTCTATACTGTTTCCCTCCATATATTCAATGCTTTGGGCAAGTAGAACAATTTTCTGTTTCCCTGAGCACAACCTATGCCTTCCAGCCTCCAAGTCTTTGCTCACTCTTTTCCTTAGAGAGGCAGCCAGGCATACTGGAAAATACGCCAGACTTGCAGTCAGCAGCCCAAGCCTGGAATCAGTCTTGTGACCATGGGCAAGTCACTTCAATTATTTCAGCCTCTGTTTCTTACTCCATAAAATGGAGTTAATAATCCTACCTACCTCTCAGGGATTGTTGCGAGGAAAGCACTTTGCAATCCTTAAAATGCTATGACGATGGGAGCTGCATGAATGATTGAACATGTACAACCTATATCAGACTGCTTTCAGTCCTGGGGAGGGGGGAGAGAAAGAAGGGAGGGAGAAAAATTTGGAACTCAAAATCTTACAAAAACGAATGTTGAGAACTGTCTTTATGTGTAATTAGGGGAAAAGGCTATTGAGTAAGTATAAAAGAAATAAAAGGAAAATGAGAGTTGATACTGTCATGATTTGGACTGAAATGTTCTCCGTCCCCTTCTCTACCTGACGAATTTCTATCTTTAAAAGTAGAATTCAAATACCACCTCCTCCAGGAAGCCTTCCCTGATTAACACCCCCCTTCCTTGGGTCTTAGCAGTTTGATTCACACCTTTCCAATACATCCAATACATTCAAATTTAATGTTAACTATCTGTGTGTGTGTCCTGACCCTCTTCCCATCAGCTGCTTGGACAAAGGATTTAGCCAGGATTGTGATGGAGCCAGTTCTAACTAGCTCACAAGGTTAAATTTTCAGCGTGAGCATTTATACCTCAGAAATCTGCAAAGCTTCAATTCAGGGCTTCATTTATTGTTCTGTTGATTGTTGAGACTTAGGAAAATGATAGGGAATGTGTTGATGATGTAGACTAACCTTAAAAGTGTGTCTTCTGGACTATTTTATTTTTAGAGCTGATTATTAAACATTTACCATCAGGCTCCTGGATCTAACCCTTTGGCCTCTGGAATTCCTCTCTTGATGAGTAGATGAGTGGGTGAGTGTCTTGTGTGGCCTACTTTATCTAGACCAGTTCTAGGCACATTTCACTCTACTTACCAGATATCTTTCTGCCGGCTGCCATGTAGCTGGGTACCCTCTACCACCCCCTTCCCATTCTGTAGCTATAATCAAATAAACACTGCCATTGCAACTAGAAAGGCCCTGTCAATCAACTTCCCTATGGATCTACCATCCCTGTGACTTCCCAAACTGAACTATCCCTCCTTGGCCTCCATTCCCCTACATGTGTTGTTTCCCCTAATTTTAATATAAACTCCTTGAAGGCAGAAACTGTCTTCATTTTGACGTTGGCATCCTTGGCACTTAGCACCATGCCTGGCACCTAGCAAGAGCTCAATAATAAATGCATTCATTCATTTATTTTGTCCTCTTCTTAAGCTCCATGAAGGCTGGAACTCTGGGAGACCTGGGTTCAAATCCCACACCAGACATTTACTACTTGTGTGGCCTTGGGCAAGATGCTTAACCCTCTGCCTCAGTTCCCTTGAATGTAAAATGAAGAGGTTAGACTCAGTGGCCTCCAAAGTCACTTCCAAGCCCAGGACTATGAACTTATGAAGATAGGTTAGAGACTGTGTTGAGTTCAAGGTAAGGATTATTCTGGCAAGATGTGTCTGAACTTCTTGAGAACCCCTTTGCTGTACGGGGGCGATAAGGGCCCTGACTTCTGACCAAGATGGAAAATGAGGCAAAGAAGGAAAGAGGCCAAGCCCCAGGACATGCCACATTCCTGGAAAACCATTTACCACTGGGCTACCCCACCAAAGTCTTCCCTAGGCAGTGCTGTAGCACAATGACAATTGTCTCCTGGGGGAGTTTAGATCTTTAGAATCACCCCAAGGGAAGAGTGTCCTATCTCCTAGAATTATTCATTCATTTTCTTTAAAAAAAAAAAACCCTTTTACTGGTAAATATTTACTGTGTCTAGAGACTTAAATTTGCCTTTAAGGGATCAGAGCTGGGCTCTGCCCTCATGGAGCTTACAGTCTCCAAGGATCAACATTTGACCTCAGAAAGCCTGTTTGGAATTCTCCCTCTGACCTTGGCTAGCTGTGTGACCATGAGCAAATTGCCACTCCTCTCTGAATTCCTCTGTAAAATGAGGTACTCAGACTAAATGATCTCTAAGGTCCTTTCCAGCTAGAAATCTTATGATCTAGTTCATCTCCCTGCCTCTCTCTTAGTAAATTGTAGGTAAAGCACTTTGCAAACCTGAATAGGTTCGATATTGTTATTATTGACATGAAATGGCTGTGTGGTGCAGGGATAGAATGTTGGAGATGGAGTCAAAAGATCCCGGCTCAAATCCTGCCTCAGACACTAGCTGTGTGGCCCTGGGCAAGTCACTTAACTTCTGCCTGCCTTAGTTTCTGGGTCTGTAAAATGGGTATAATAACAGCATCTACCTCCCAGGGTTGCCATGAGGATCAAATGAGATAACATATGTAAAGTGTTTTATAAAACGTGAACTATAATAGAAACATTGGCTAGGATATTATTGTTGTTATCTGTCCTCTGTTCTCCAAGAGGACCATGACATCGGGGAGGTGATGCCATGATATGCAGTGAATTGGATTTAAGGGCTGTGCACAGTAGCCAGCTTCACTTTCTCCTCTGGAGCCATCTGGGTCCAGTTTATTAACATTTCCAAAGAGTCACGATTCCACTTTTGTTGGTGCTTCCTCTACTTCGGCAGGTCACAGCCCTGCTCATCTGCTCTGTCACCACTACTGATCCCCACCTGGGCACACGGTCTTTTTAGTTAGTTAAAAAAGAAGTCATCCTTGTTAGTTGAAAAGGGAAGACAGGAAGGAGAGGAGGGAGAGGGAGGGAGAAGGAGGAAGAGGAGAAAGGAGAAAAGGAAAAGCAGAGGAGGGGAGGAGAGAAGGAGAAAAAAGGAGGGGAGATGGAGGAGAAGAAGAGAGAGGGGAGGGGAGAAAGGAGGGGAGAGGAAGAGAAAAGAGGAGGGGAGAAGAGGAAGGGAGAGGAGAAGAGCAGAGGAAAGAGAGGGGAGAGGAGAGGAAAGGAGAGGAGAAAAAAGGAGGGGAGATGGAGGAGAAGAAGAGAGAGGAGAGGGAGGGAAGAAAGGAGTGGAAGAAAGGAGAAACAAAAGGAGAGGGGAGAAGAGGAAGGGAGAGAAGAGCAGAGGAAAGAGAGGAGAGAGGAAAAGAAAAAAGAGAAAAAAGGAATGGAGAGGGAGAGAAAAGAAGGGAAAAGAGGAGGGGAAAGAGGAAGGAAAAGAGGAAATGAGAAGAGAAGGGGGGAGAGGCATGCCCTACTTCTACAGGGATGGGGTTAGAAGGGGGCATTTAGCTGTTGCAGTGGAGTCATCTGTGGTGGGAGATGACCTGGGTCTCTTTAAAGCATCAGGTCCACAGCTCCTGGCCAGCTCCATATGGCCTCGGGGTCAGATGGCTTCCTGAATCTTTGCCTCCCATCCCCCTGCCCACAGGAGGCAGGGCTCCTACTCTCCAGAGGCACCTCCTGATTCCATCAACCCCTTTCTCCAAGCCCCTCGGGCTCCCCTTATCCCCACCCCATTCCCATCCCCACTTCCCAGCCTCGGCCAATTAAGTATCGATCCCAGCTCTCTATCGCTAAGTCAACCGGGCCTGCAGCCTGCATAGCTGCCTTCCATAGAAATGAATAATAACAATAATAATAATAAAGAAGGACCCCCCCCCTCAGCCCCCAGAAAAGGAGAGCTATCCTCCCTTCCCCCCTCCTCCTCCCCCTTCTTCTTTTTCTCCCTTTCTTCCCCTCCTCCAGATTCCGAGTGGCAGCTACAGGCAAGATCGATGGGGAATGGAGTCAGGAATGGAATATTTTGATCATCTAATTGGGAGGTGCTCTCTGACAGCTACAGAAGAGGTGAAAAGGGGATCTCTCTCTCTCTCTCTCTCTCTCTCTCTCTCTCTCTCTCTCTCTCCTTCTCTCTCCTTCTCTCTCCTCTTCCTCTTCTCCCCTCTCTTTCTCTCTCTCCCCCTCCTCTCTTTTTCTCCCCCTGCCTCTCTCCCACCTTCCCTCTCTCTCTCTCCTCTTCTCTTCCTCCTCCTCTTTTTATCTCTTTTTTCCTCTCAAACTTTCTCTCCTCTTCTCACTTTCCCTTTCCCTCTTTATTTATCTCTTTTCTCTCCTCCTCCTTTTTCTTTTTCTTTATAGCCTTTTTTCTCTCTCTCCCTCCTTTTACTTCTCTCTCCAG
>CM053587.1:310380308-310416090 GCA_028646515.1 Pseudochirops corinnae | reverse complement strand
TCTCCTCTTCTCACTTTCCCTTTCCCTCTTTATTTATCTCTTTTCTCTCCTCCTCCTTTTTCTTTTTCTTTCTAGCCTTTTTTCTCTCTCTCCCTCCTTTTACTTCTCTCTCCAGTCTCTCTCTTCTGTCTCTAATTCTCTATCTTCTTCCCTTCCTTCATCTCACTCTCTCTTCTCCTCTCTTTTCTCCCTCCTCTCCTTCATCTCTCTCTCCCCTTCCTCTCTCTCCCCCTTCTTTCTCTCCTCTTTCCTTCCTCTTCTCTCTCCTCATCTCTGCCTCCTTTCCTTCCTCTCTTTCTTTCTCTCTCCTCTCCACCCTCACCCCCATATTTTCTCTTCCAAATGATTTGAATCTGACATTCACCATTTCACATGAGAAGAAAATCAGGGGAAAGTTGAAGATTCCAAAAGAAGAAAGAGAAGTATCTGTTTGCTTGCAACAAAGGCCTGCCTTTCAGAACCTCCTATGGCTACTGCTTCCAGCCCCTGATTGGGGAAATGATGATTAGACTGGGCTTCTGGACTTGCTTCTCAAGGCATATTGGGATGGAATGACTCTACAGAAGGCAGATTTCCAAGGCGTGAATGAAGAGATCTCCTTTCTTCCCAACTTCAAGACCCAACTTCAAGACTCCCATCTAAACTGGACAATCCATATCAGGCCATCACTGAAGAAACCAATGTAATTGATCAGTGTAATTGACCTCTCTGAGCCTCAGTTTGCCCATTTGTAAATCACCAGATCACTTCTTAAGGTTTCTTCCAGGGGTGGCTAGGTGGTGCAGTGAGTAGAGCACTGACCCTGGAATCAAGAGGACCTGAGTTCAAATCTAGCCTCAGACACTTAACACTTACTAACTGTGTGACCTTGGGCAAGTCACTTAACCCCAATTTCCCTGCCCTTCCTCCTCCAAAAAACAAACAAACAAAACAAACTAAGGTTTCTTCTAGTTTACTAAGTCTAACTCCATCTTTTGGAGGGAATGAAATAAGCCTCAAAAGACAATTGAGGTTTAAAGAGGTAAAGAAGAGGGGGAGGGAAGGTAGATACAATGAGCAATAAAGTGGAAGCAGGAACAAGGCTAAGTGTGGGAAGAGCAAAACCAAGAGAACCACAGATTTATGGACTCATGAATGTCACAGATCAAAGGGCCTTAGAACACAGTATGTCAGAGACTCTCTCTGAGACTCTTGTCTCTTTATTTGCAAAATGAGCATAACAATACTTACTCTACTGACCTTGAGGGTTGTGAGAGAAAAGCTTGATAAACTTTAAAGGGCTATAGAAATATTATTAATATATTAATTAATATTAATTAATAATTAATATCATTAATAACATTAATAAATAACAAGAAGGAGGGGTGGCTAGGTGGTGCAGTGAATAGACACCTGCCTTGGAGTCAGGAGGACCTGAATTCAAATCCAGCCTCAGACTCTTGACACACTAGCTGTGTGATCTTGGGCAAGTCATTTAACCCCAATTGCCCTGCCTCCCTCCCTCCGAAAAAGCAAAAAACCAAAAACAGAACCCCCCCCCCAAATAAATAAATAACAAGAATGGAAGGAACATCATAATTGAGAAGGTCAGAGCTGGAAAGCATTGTAGAATGTAGAATGTCAGAGATGAGAGGGACCTTCAAACATAAAATCACAAACCTGAAAGGAACCCTTGAGGTCACGTAGCTCAATCCCCTTATTTAACAAATGGGGAAACTGAGGTCAAGAAAAGCTAAGTGATATGCCCAGTGTCAAAGGTCAGTTAATGCCAGGGCTGGGATCAAATGTCAGGTCTCCTGATCCAATGTTTTCCATGATTTATGCCACCTCTTTAGAAATATGGAGCAGAGGGGAAAAAAAGAAAGGAAAAGAAGGAAAGGACAAGAATATTAGGTCTAGAAGAAGATCCAGTCCAACCCAATCATTTTGCAGATAAGAAAACTAGAAGAAAGAAGGAAAAAGAGACAGAGTGAAGAAACTGAAGAGAGTGAGTGTTCAGTAATTCACTTTGAATTGAATTTGGATGATTCTGCAAGATCATCTAATTCAACTCCCTCATTTTACAGGTGAAGAAACTGAGGACCAGTACAAAGGGAGAAGAAGAAGCAGAGAGGACAGAAGAGACATGAAGGTCCCGTGGCTAGGCAGGGCAGCGGACATGGAGGCGAGAAAACCTGAGTTCAAATGTGACCTCAGATACTTAGGAGCTGTGTGACGCTGGGCAAGTCAGTGAACCTCATCTGTAAAGTGGAGATAATAATAGTTCCCACCTCCCAAGGTTCTTCAAGTAAGATAATATTTATTAAGCTCTTTGTAAGCCTTAAAAGTGCCACATAAATGCTAGTTATTATTGTTATTACTACTATAAAATAGTGGAAGCTGGGGAATGAAAAAGAAGAGAAGACAGAGACAAGAACCAGGTGGAAACAAGGAAAAGTCAGCAGAGGCAAGGAATGATCTGAGTCGAAGTCCTGCCTACCACGGACTCTCTGTGTGGCCTTGTCCAAGGTACTACACCTTGTGTGCCTCAGTTTCCTCACCTTTAAAATGAGAAGGTTGGATTAAATGATGATGCTCCCCCAAACCACTCTCGATTCTATAGCACTTTCCAGGTTGTGAAGAACTTTCCCCAGAATAATCCTTTGAAGGAGATGATATCGTTGCTATCATTTTAGAGATGAGAAATCTGAGACCAAGAAAAGTGGAGGGCCTTATCCTCAGGAAGTCAGCAAAGTTCTTCCCTTCTCTGAGCTTTAGTTCCTTGTCTAAAAAATGAGGGGATTGGTGTCTAGGATCTCTGCCGGCTCTGGCAGCTTGAAAGATGGGCTCGAAGGGTTCTTCTGACTCTAAAATCCTCTGGGCTGATGACTCACAGGCAGTGCTGACTAGTAGGTAGAGCAGTGGCCTTGGAGCCTGGGAGACCTGGCTTCAAATCCTGCTATGAGTGGGACCCTTGGCAATTCTCTTAAACTCTCTGATTTCCTTGTAAGTCAAATGAAGAGGGTGGGCTGGGTGATCTCCAAGATCTCTTCCAGCTTGAAATCTGTGGTCCTATCATGTTATGAACAGAGAGAAAGAGAGTTCTGTAGAAGAAAAGAAGGAAGCAAAGCTGGGATCCATGATGGGATATAGGAAGAGGGATAGGGGAGGAGTATGGCTCTCTCCCAGCATCCCTGTAGTCCCAGCAGGCTGAGATCAATAGTCCTGTTTGATTTGGCTCAGCTTGGTTCATCTGCTCCTTCTCCTCCCAGCAGCCCCTGCTCCCTCAGTCTGCACAGGCAGGATAGAAATAGTGAAGTTTGGTCTCTTCCCAAGCAGACCTCCTCCTAACGTTCTGGGACTTCCTGGAGCTAGTGCCCTGTTCTTTGCCTTCTGTGGGGCTTTGGATTCTCAAACCAAACCCTTGCGGAACCCCTGTGGCCCTGTGGCCTCCCAGGTTGGTCCTCTGCTGCAGCCAGGCTCCATCTGGAGCATTACCTCCACTTTGGGGCATATCTACAAGTTGTGATGTTCAGGGGGCTGGCATAATCAGCCCAGTGGCATTGTGGGGATCTATTAGCTGGCCCTCCTCCCCTTTGCTTCTCAGAAAATGCTGTTGCTATCCATTTGTTTCAGTCATGCCCAACTCTTAGTGACCTCACTGGAGGTTTTCATGGCAAAGATACATGGCAAAGCTTGCTGTTTCCTGCTCCAGTTCATTTTAAAGATGAGGAAACTGAGGCAAACAATGTTAAGTGACTTGCCCAGGGTCACACAGCTAGTAAGTCTCTGAGGTCATATTTGAACTCAGGTCTTCCTGACCCCAGCCCTGGCGCTCTATTTACTGTGCCACCTAGCTGCGAAAAGATTGAAACTTTAGGCTGTTTCTATTCAATTTCAAACCAGGCACTTTTTACACGTGAGGTGAAAGTGATAACCACTATACTATGGAAACAATCTTCCTAGGATACTAGCTAACATTTATCTACTATCTTAAGGTTTACAAAGTATTTAATGAATAATATCTCATCTGAGCCTCATTTCAACCCTATTTGAGGAAGGCTTGGTATTGTTATCCCCACTTTATAGATGAGGCAGACAGAGGTTAATCGACTTGTCTAGTGTTACCCAGCTAGTTTGAGGAGGATTCAAACTCCAGTCTTCTTGACTCTAAGCCCAATGCTCCAGGGTCATGTGATTCCTAGGGCTCTAAAGGTGGATTCCAATACGTCTTCCTGATTCCAAGTATACCTCTCTATCCAAAGCTCCATCAAGCAGCCTCTAATCCCTAGAATCCTTCTCTTCTCTGAAAACTCAGCTCAAGCCCAATCTCCTATTAATGAAGGCCTTTCCTGATTTTTCCAGCTACTGGTGTCTCCTTCCCACCCCCAATTACCTTCTCTTTACTTTGAATCTATTTTCTATCTACTTACATGCTACAATGTTATTTCCCCCATTCAATGGAAGGTCCTTAAAGGCAAAACAGTTTCACTATTGCATTTATCTTGCCAGAGCCTAATACAGTACACAGTACAGAGCAGGAACTTAGAAATGCTTATTGAGTGATTAATTCGGGACCTGCAGATAGAACATCCTGAATGATGGTGGCAAATGGTCTTCACCTCCATGCTTTATGCCTGAAATTGACCATTAGAAGACAGAACAGGGCCAACTTTTGTTGCCTATCGAGGAATCTCTTATGATCTTACTATGGGCATGGGAAATACCTTTTTGGAAGATATCCTCTAAGGCTACATTTTGTTCTACTGAATCAAATGCTTTTTTGTGGTTCACAAACAATAACCACAGTGGGATCTTGTCTTCTCAGCACCATTTAATTAATTGTGTGACTGTCAAGATGTGGTCAGTTGTAAAAATGTGCCTATCCCTTTCTTACATTTTCATCTAGAATGATGACTAGCCCCAGAACATTTCATAGCTCAAGGAGAGCCATCATCACTACCATCAGAAGAGATCACTATAACCAACCACACAGCAAACACTAAGTGGATGACAGATGAATATTACCCACAGTTGAATGAATAACCTCTAGAGTTGATTCACATACAGTCGCGTATCTATTATTGACTGAAAACTACAAATGAGTAATTTGCTAAACCCAGAATTGAATAGGAGAAAGCTAGGAGTCTGGATTGTATTTGGGAAATTGAGTTGTGTTTTTAATGGCCCCAACCTGCTCCTTAAAATTAAAGTCCAGTTTCTGAAAACCATCATTTTTTTCTGGAGATGCTATTTGGCTGGGATTCATAGACTAACACAGTATGCTAAGGAATCAAAATTTCAGGTGACCCAAAGAACAATGAGGAAACTTAGGGTGGAAATAAGTAGTCTGCATCTTATTGATGGCAACTGAAATAAAAAAGCAGTAGTAAAGATGTCACCAAAGAGAAGGGGAGAGTAATGATAACAAAGGGAGAATCTTTGTGCTGCTTTGGAATCTACACAATGTTGAGTATTTTAGAGAAAGGCTCCAGTACATCAGGTATACCCAATATGGAGGACTGACGAGAAGATGGATCTAACAAGGGTCATGAAGAAACCATAGGTGGGTTGCCATCCTCACTGCTGAAAGGAGTACCCACATTAAGAAAATCAAAGATAAGCTGGAACAGGTCCAGAAGAAAGCCACCAGAAAGGTCAGAGTGCAGAAGATCAGGCCATCCAGGGTTCACTTAATGCAGCTACCCAGAATGTTGGTGCTCAGGGCCAAATTCCCACTTGCCACATGCTAGTTATATTCAGCTCTAGAAGGAAGAATTAGGAGAAATGGATGCAAGTTCACCCCCAGAGAGAGATTTTAGCTTGATGTAAGGAAAATGTTCTAACAATTTAAGCTGTCCATAAGTGGGGTGTGCTCCCTGGGGAGAGAGGGAGTTTCCTGTCACTAGATGAGATCTCTAGCCTCCTTCAGCAGAGGTTAGAAAACCATTTATATATTGTAGATGGAATTCTTGGTCAGTTATGGACTGGACTACGAGATAGCCCCAGAGTTTCAATTCCATCCCACAAACACTGACCAAAGTCCTTACTATGTGCAAGATTATATGTGCAAAGTCTTTTCCAAATCTTGAAATTCTGTGATTCCTCTGAGAACTTAGTAGAGCAGGAATCCCCTCTCCAGTATGCTGACCTGTGGCCATCTAGCCCCTGCCTGAATATCTCCAGTGCCAGGGAGATCACTCCCCACAGTTGTCTAATGCTGGAATTAATACCTGTGACAGATGGGAGCTCTATCAGGGCTGGGACAATGTCACATCTAAGCTTAGTATCTCCCCTGGTGTCCAGCATTAAACAACTCTCAAATATTCTTTGGATGGATGAATGAATGTACTGAGGTCTTTGTCACTAGAAATGTTTGATCAGAAGCTAACTATAGAACAAAGTCCAAATGATGGGAAGACAGGATGGTACAATAGTAAGAGCCATTAGCAAGGAGTCAGGAGACACCTGGGCATCCAGGTGGCACAGTGGATAGAGTGCCAGGACTGGAGTCAGGAAGACCTGAGTTCAAATCCTGCCTCAGATACGTACTAGATGTGTTACCCTGGGCAAGTCACTTAACCTTGTTTACCTCCATTTCTCTATCTGTAAGATAAACTGGAGAAGGAAATAGCAAACCACTCCAGTATCTTTGTCAAGAAAACCTCAAATGAGGACACGAAGAGTTGGACATGACTGAAAAACAACTGAACAACAACAGAGCACTGAGATTTGATTCCTACTTGCATCCCTGTCTCAAGGTGTGACCTTGGAACCCTCAGTGATGTTTGCCCTCTACAATTTGGGGATCTGTCTCACACTCTTCCTCCCCACCATTAACTTTTCTAGCCTTCCTCAGGAGAGAGGAGCCGTCTTCCTCTTGGATCTCCCTTTTTCTGACACAGCTTGTGCAAGCCAGGCTGATAGAGCAGGGCCATAAATACATACCTATGGAGGTGGTGCAGTGGACCCCTTTTCTGGCCATTGGCTCCATCCTTCATCTCTGGCTGCCTGGCCACACAGCTCAAGGTGAACCTCAGCCCAGGCCCCTCGGCAGCCAGCAGCTCCCCGCCACCCCCATCCATCACCCCGCCACTCTCCCGCAGCCGATCACAGCCAGCCTGCATCAGCTATTGATTTATTGACCCCCTCCCCTCCCTGGGCTGGGGCCGGGAAGGCTGTGGGAGGCTGCTCCCTCCAGAACAGCCTTTTCAGAAGTACCGATCCGATTTTTTTATTTATTCTCAGCTTCAATGTATAGATCGGAGGAACTTTAGGGCACCGAGGAATGACTCTCTCCTCCCCACTCCCAGCAACACTCCTCTGCTTTCCACCTAAGCTGCCTTCTTTGCTGTGGGAAGTCTCTCTCTCTCTCTCTCTCTCTCTCTCTCTCTCTCTCTCTCTCTCTCTCTCTCTGCCTCTGTCTCTCTCCCTCTCTCCATATCTCTCTCTCCATTAATGTCTTTCTCTCTCTCCATCTCTCTCTCCTCTCTCTCTCTCTCTCTCTCTCTCTCTCTTTCTCTCTCTCTCTCTCCTCTTCTCTCCTCTCCTCTCCTTCCTCTCTCTCATTAGCAGTTCATGCTGGGCTTTTTCTGGTTCTGGGAGATAGATTCCTGACTTTGGGAGCTTCTCTTTACTCTTCAGAAGCCACAGGCCCTCAGCTCCAGCTGCTTCCAGAGCCAGAACTAAGAATCCTGGTGCCTGGGGCACGCAACTGAACAGAGGGGATGATGGTGGTGCAGAGGACAAGGTGACCTTGGGTGCAGTTCTACCACAAGGGGGTGGCTCATCTCCAAGAGAATCTGGCCCTAGGGCATGAGGAAAGATGGACCCTAAGAGACGGGCAATATGGTAGAAGTGACAGTCATGCCATGAACAGTGGCATGAAGAATGTGGTTGCCATAGGGATAACATGTGCTGTCTAGGAGGTCAGTGCCCTGGGATAAAGCCCTAGATGACCCAAGCCAGTTGTCTCTGGTTGCTACTTTTCCTAGAGGCAGTATGAAGTAGTGGAAGGAACGCAGAGGACTCATATTCACATCTTGACTCTTCTGTTGTTAGAGTTGTTACTGTTGTTTAGTCATTTTCAGTTTGTGTCCAACTCTTTGTGACCCCATTTTGGGTTTTTTTGACAAAGGTACTGGAATGGATTGCCATTTCCTTCTCCAGCTGATTTTACAGATGAGGAAACTGAGGCAAACAGGGTTAAGTGACTTACCCAGGATCACATAGCTAGTAAGTATCTGAAGCTAGATTTGAACTCAAGTTTTCCTGATTCCAGGCCTGGTACTCTATCCACTTTGATATCTAGATGACTTATTACATGACACTGGATAAGGCACTTAACCGTGATGAACCTCTCATACCCTTCATCTGTAAAATGATGGAGTTGAATTGTATGGTCTCTAGAGTTGCTCTCAGCTCTAGAATGTTATGATTCTAGAATTATAGCACAAGGCAGACTGTGATAGACCAAGTGTTACATTCAGAGGCAGGACATATCCCCAAGAGCTGAAATGGAATCACACAAAGCTTCCTGGAGGAGGGGGCTTTTGATCTGGTCCTTGAAGAATGGGAGGAGCTTTGATACTTAGAGATAGGATGGAGGTCATTGGATTCTGGGAAAACATGGACATTTTGGATGTTCCTTGGGGAAGTCCTTTCTCTCTGGACCTCAGCCTTCTTCATTTGTTAAAAACAAAAAAAGTAGGGGTGGACTGAATGACTCAGAGGTCCCCTCTAACTCTGTGCCTGTTACCAAGGGTAGCTCACAACAAAACCTGACATTCAGCATGCCTTCAAGGAAACACTCGACAGAGAACACAGGAGAAAGCACCTAGGATCTCCAGACAGCCTCTATCTGTCTCTCCCTGTCTCTGTCTCTGTGTGTATGTGTCTCTCTCTGCCTGGTTGTCTGTTTTTCTTTCCCCCTCTCTTCTCCCCTTTTCTCTGTGTCTCTCTTTCTGTTTGTCTCTTTCTGTATGTCTGTGTCTCTGTCTCTCTCTACATGTATGTGTGTATATATATGTGCATGTGTGTGTATATATATATGTATATAAACACTGTTTCTCTCTCCCTCTCTCCTCTTCTTCTCCCTCTCTCCTCTCTCCCTCTCTTTCTTTTCTCTCTCTCTCTTTCTCTCTCCCCCTCCCTTCCTCTCTCTCTCCTTCTCTTTCTCCTCCCTTTCTCCTCCACTTCTTCCCTCCCTCCATCTGCAGAGCAGTGTACTCTTGCAGCCCTCACAGGGTCTTCCTCTCACCCTTTTGCTCTGCTGCCTGCAGGCCCCCTCAGACATAAAGGCAGGCTTATGTGTAACTCAGTGCCGTGGCCCACTGCTGTTTCTCCCTTCCTGCCCCCACAGTTCAGCTACCCTGCCCTCCAAAATGTGGAGCTGATAAAAATCTGAATAAGAGCAGAACCCTGTCCTCAAGGAACTTCTAGTCTAAAAAGAGAAATATGCAAATAACAGGAACCTAGAATCACAGTCTTTCTTCCAGCTGGGGTTCCTTCCATTGTATAGTATGGTCTCCCCACCACTCTGAATCCTAAGGAAATGACCATAAGCAGAGCAGGAAGAGCCCTCAGAAGCCACTGTGCCCAGCCCCTCTGGTTTTGCAGACAAGGAAGGGGCACAGAGGGACTGGGGGCCTCATCTTCTCTTTCCTCCTCCTTCCCTCCTCTCGCTCCCCTCCCTCTTACTCTGGCCTTCCAAGGGCTCCTGCAGGCAGAACCTCATATCACTGGAGGCCCAAACCCAAAAGAAGAGGGCAAGACATTGTTGGATTCCCGCCAGAATCTGTCTTAAGACTGGACTTTACGTCCTCCTAACCGGACAAAGTGGTTCGTAATCTGATTGTGTTTCCTTCAGTTTACAGCGTATAGGATGGCACCTAAGCGGAAGCTGGAATGTCTGGGTTCCAATTCTAAGCCATCTGAGATGGGAAGTCAGTGTGTGTCTTGGAGTAAATCTTTTTATAGGGTCAAAGATTGAGAGATTGAAGGGGCTTTGAAGGCCACTTAATTCAAACCTTCCATTTTACAGATGTGGAAACTGAAATTCTCAGAGAGGAAATGAATTGCCCTAAGTCCCACAGGAAGGAGAAAGCAGAGCTACGATTTCAAATCTGGTTCTCTGCTTTCAGCTCCTGAGCTCTTTTGAACTGGACAGTTTTCCCCTCCAGATATTCTACACTGTGTTATTTGAGAGGAAGCATGTCATAATGAAAAGGGTCAGGAGATTAACTCAGTATGTGAGCTTGGGCAAGTGACTTTCCCTCTGGGCTTCAGTTTCTCCTCCTGTAAAATGAGTGTTAGATTTGGATTCAAAGGACCTGGGTTTGGATTCTGGCTCTGACACTTAATCCAATACAGCAGTGTGACCCTGGGCGACTCAACTGACTTCTCTGAGACTCAGTTCCTCATTTGTAAAATAAAGTAGGTGGACTATATGATCTCTTAGGTCTCAATAAGTCCTAAATCTCTGACCTCCTGATTCTATATTGCTGAGATTCTATTAGACCAAGATTCCCCCCAGGCTCAGACCCCAGAACCCTAGAACTGGACTGAGTCTGGGATGGGGGGAGAGTCTCTGCTGCCATGGCACTAGCCCATCCAATGGGAAGGCACAATGGCTCTCTTGCTTCCATGTTACATATCTATATTTATATATATATATATATATTTTATGCTGCACGGCAGGGCCATTGATTCCTGAGCCTGCTCGCTGCATGTCCGCTCCTTGCAAACACTGTATGGCTATCGATTGGCCTCCCATGCATTCTGAGACTGTGTGGCTGCCAGGGAAGACAAAGGCAGAAAGCCCAGCATCCCCACCTGGCCCTCCCTGAATAAAAGGCCAGGGAAGGAGCTGCCCTTGCAGCCTCCCCCAACTCACCCCCAGGTCCCCAGGCCAGACCCCTCTATTCCTCTGGTTTTCACAGTAAGACAGTGACCCTGTGGAGTCAGATCTAGACTTGTGATTGAGTGTGGGGGCCATGATTGGAGGCCTTGGGCTTCCCCCCACCCTACGTAAACCAGGTCCAATCTCAACCTTAATCCAAGGTGTCTCCCCACCCCCACCCTCCAGCCCTCTGGCCTTTGCAGAAGAGAGAGGCCCCAATTGAGGAAAGAGCAAATCTCTAGAGCTAGGTACTTGTTTCCATGTCATGGACTTCTCTGAATACTGTTTTAAAATGCATAAAATAGAATGCAGAGTATTACAAAGGCAACCAATTTTACTGAAACATAATTATTGAAATATTTTTTTGAAAGTTTGTGGACTCCAGATTAGGAACTTCTGCTCTTGAACCAGAGCTCTAGGAGGATTCCCTGCTTAAGAAGATAGAATGTTAGAAAGGCAGCCCAAGCTGTGGGACTGAGCTCATTTGAAGGCAGACTCCTCCCTCCTAGACAGAGTCCCTTCTCTGTCTCCGACCAAGCTGTGCCACCCAGGGCAGGGAGCTCACCTTCTCTGAGACTCAGGCTCTCCTGTCAAATGAGAATCATGATGCTTATGCTACTTACCTCATAGGGTATGTTGGGGGGGGGGGGCCTGAAATGAGGAGGGGAAGCTTTTCAGAAACTGTTAATCACTTTGTAAATATCAGAGCCTGTCATTATTATTATCAGGAGGAAGAGTATTTGAAGGGACCTTAGAAAGCAAAATATGATGTTAAAGCTGGGAGGGCCTTAGAACCCAGGATGTCAGAGCTGGGAGGGCCTTAGAACCCAGGATGTCAGAGCTGGGGGGGCCCTTAGAACACAGGATGTCAGAGCTGGGAGGGCCCTTAGAACACAGAATCAGGACTGGGAGGGACCTTAGAACACAGAGTCAGGGCTGGGAGGAGCCTTAGAACAGGGAATATCAGAGCTGGGAAGGCCCTTAGGACACAGAGTCAGAACTGGGAGGGCATCCCCAGGGAAACCTTTAGAAATTACTCATACAGCTCCCTCATTTTGCAGATAGGACAACTGAGGCCTAAAAAGGGGATTGCCTTCTCCAAGGCTGCCGCCATGATAATGACTAAGCTTGGCTTCCATTCAACTCTACAAACATTTCCGGGTCGTAGAAAAGAAGAGCAAACTAGAAATGGGGGGGGGGGGCAGTCTCAGCTCCAGTCCTGGCTCTGACCCTGGACTCCTTCTGTAAATAAGCCAGTTGTCTCCCTGCTTTGGTACTCCATTTCCCCATTTATAAAATGGGTCCATATCCAGCGTTGGCCACTTTCTACCTGGGTGACCTTTAGCAAATATTTTGGCCTCTTTGGGTCTCAGTTTCCTCATCCGTAAAAATGAGAGGATTAGGCTAGGTAGATTCAGAGTTCCCTTCCTGTTCTGGATCTATGGAACCATGAAACTATGGCCATCTAGGCTGTGGAGATAGAAAGGACTTTATCATATAATCTCACCATTCTCAAACTTTTTAGTTCTAAGGCACCCTAAAAATTTTGGGGGACCCCCCCCAAGGGAATTTTTTTATGTGGGTTAGACTTATTGATGTTTACTGCATTTGAAACAAAAAATCTCTGTTTTATTAAGAAATTAGTTCTGATCTTGTGAAACCGCTGGGAGAGCCCTAAAGGTCCCCAGATCATACTTGGAGACCTGCTGTACTAGTCCAATTTCCTCATTTTAGAGACTGGAAAGGTGAGCACAGTATTAAGTAGCAGACCCAAATTTGAACCCAGGACCCATAAATCCAGTTGTTGTTCAGTAGCGTCAGATACTCCATAATCCTATTTGGGGTTTTTCTTGGCAAAAATACTGAAATGCTTTGCTATTTCCAGCTCATTTTACAGATGAGGAAACTGAGGCAAACAGGGTTAATGACTTTCCCAGGGTCATACAGCTAGTAAGTGTCTCAGGCTGGATTTTAATTCAGGTGATTCAAAGGGCTGCCTCAACTAAGATACCATTATTTGCTTCTTGATTTTGTTTTGTTTTTTTACTGGTCCTGTGATTTCATTCTTGTAAAAAGCTACTCCTTCTAATTTCTATTCCTGGGCAGTTACGTTGAGAGGTTAAGTAACTTACCCAGGGTCACACAGCCAGTAGATTTGGACGTTAATCCCTGTCTTCCAAACTGTGAGGCCAGCTCTCCATCCACACTAGGCCATGATGCCAGAGAGAGACAGAGACAGAGAAAGGGAGAGAGGGAGAGAAGGAGACAGACAGACAGACAGAGACAGAGACAGAGAGACAGACAGAGAATGAACTGGTCTAATTAGGTCTTGTATATAGATTTAGGTAGGTGGCATGACTAGCTGAGACCTAAGGTCTGGCCAACCTTTCCAGCACTCTGGTAACAGTGGGAGGAGCCAATGAGGTCTAGGAGGTTGAAGGTTGGGTGGTCTTTCCTCTAGTCTCCAAGAGTACTGGACTGGTCTTCCTAGTATTCTGTCTGTCTGCCTCCCTCTCTATTTTTAGAGGGTATCTCTAAATTCAAGGGGTTCAGTGTCCAGGAGTCCAGAAGGAAAGCCCCTTTCCTGGTCTCTCTTTAGGGGAGGGTAGCCTTTGGTTTATATATCCCAGCTTAGCCCCTTCCCACTAATAACAGCACACAAGTCTCTAATGTGTTAAATTAGCTTACAAAGTGGTTTTTCCTCAACAGTTTTGAAAGGCAGGCATGATTACTGCTATTTTACAGATGGGGAAATTGAGGTTCAGAGAGGTCATATGATTTATCCAGGATTACACAGCTGGTAAGCATTAGAGCTGGGAGCCCGTCAGGTTTCCCAGGGCTCCTCTCTCCAGTCCACACTGCCAGGTAGTTGCCCCCCTCTTCCTGCTCCCTACCGGCCCTCATGGACCAAGCAGAGCCTGCTTGATGTCTGGAGGCCAGAAGACACAGCGGGCCAGAGTAGGGCATGAAGTGACTAGGGGAGGGGTGGCCCCCAATCTGGAGGGGGGCCCAACAGCTTGGCCCTCCTGCCTGCTGCCCTTGGCTGCCCACCCTGTCTCTGAGGCCCACTGAGCTGTAAATCCCCGGACTCCTAATCACCAGCACTGCTCCTTTATTCCCCTTCTGTCATTAGGCCTGAGCGGCCCCATTCAGCCGGTGACAGGTGCTCAATTGCTCTTAAGTGGCTGGTAGATAATTGTGGAGGTCTTTAGCTTCTTGTAACTTTCAATAATAAACAATAGAGGGGGTGTCCGGGTAATATCCATGCAAGGCACTTAACGGACTTCAATGCTCCCAGAAGGGTGGGCCGCCATGTCCCAAAGAGGCTCTTTCAAGGCGAGGGACTGGAGGTGGGAGGCCCCCAACCAGAGCCCACTCCCTGAATCCCCAGGTCTGCCTACAGAGGATCCTGGATATTGAACATATCTAGCAGAACCCCTCGTGTGACAGATGAGGAAACTGAGGCCCACCCAGGGAGTAAATGACAAAGATGGGATTTGAATTCTGATCTCTGTATCCAAATCCATCATTGACTCATTCTTTCTTATGGGCAAGTAAATGTCTTTCTCAGATCACCCAGCCTTATTGAGTTCTTAGTTGGTGTGAGTGAGAAGAGGGGAGGCATGGAAAAAGGAGGGTCACGCTCTTTTTGCTAGAGACTCTGAGGGACCTTGAAATGTCTGGGAGGTGCCATCACACACAGCGTTTTATTAGATCCCTGAGATCCTCTTGGGAGGTAGGTACTGTAGAATTATTCTCCTCCATTTTACAGAGAAGAATAACAGAATTTAGAGCTCAGACAGACCTTAGACATCATTTAGCTCAAGGTTTCTTAATAGGGAGTCCATGGATAGATTTCAAGAGGTCCATGAACTTAGATGGGAAAAAATTAAGTCTTTATTTCAATACAATTGTTTTCTTTAGTAATCCTGTGTGTTTGATTTTATTTATTTAAAGACATTATTCAGAAAAGGAGCCCAAAGACTTCACCAAATCCAAAGGGGTTCAGGTCACAAAAAACCTTATCCAGGTTAAACCCATCAGTTTACAGAGGGAGAAACTGGGGTCCATAGAGGAGAAAGTAGCTCCTCTAAGGTCACATAGCTGTTAGTAGTGGGGGCCCAAGTCTCTGGTATTAGTCTTTCATTCATTCAATAAACATTGATTCAGCACTTACTATATACAGAGCACTGATATGGAGCTAGGTAGAGGGGGGATACAGAAATCAGAGAAAATGACGTGAGAAAGGGAAAAATAAAAACACAAACCCAAGTCATTAAACTATGATGGAGATAATCAGGGGAGTAGCCTTATCTGCTGACCTGGGGCACTTCCCATGGAATTATGTTTGATGTCTGTAGAGACATGTGCTCAAGTTGGAGCCACCATTGATGCTGGGGAAGAGGAGGGGTCAGATAGTGTCACAGGGGAGAAATGCCCTCCTCCCCTTTGCTGGAAGTCCCAGTGCAAATTGGCACTGGGACTTCCCCCAAGAAAGAACAGATGGAATGAGAGAGCAGGTGAAGCCTTCCCACAAATCTCATAGATGACGAGGGGAAAGAAGGGTATTATCCACCAGACTCTGTCACCCATGATGCTCTGGAGCCAGTGCTCTTTGAAACAATCCTTGGTCTTGGGGGTATATGGAGATCAACGTGTCATGTAGGTCCTTTAATAAGTGTTCAAACCCAGCTCAATGGGAGGTGCCCCTGTCCAGCAAATCAGATGTTCGATTGATGACCCCCCCAGGCTCCCCACTAAAAAATATATGACCTTAAAGGCTGCATGGCATAGCGGAGAATGAAGCAGAGTTGGAATAAAGGTTTCCATTTTGGCTTTTGTAATGATGATAGTAACTGATATTTATGTGTTAATTGATATACATTTGAACTTCACAACGACCTTTTGAGGTAGGTACTATAAGTAGTAATATTATCATTTTGCAGATGAGCAGAGCTGTACTAGTCCATAATAAACAGTCAATAAACATTTATTAAGTGCCAGTTACATGTTAGGTACTGTGCTAAGCATTGGGGATACAAATAGGGAAAAAAAAAACCAGTTCCTGTCCTCAAGGAGCTTACAGTCTAACAGGGAAAGTCAACCAAAAAAAGAAGCTGAAAAGCAGGGGGTTAAGAGAAGGAAATGGCCAAGGAAGGTACCTGACTTTGGGGCATGGTGGGAAAATCAGAGAAGTACAGGTGAAGTAGCCAGATGAGAAATCAGATGTTCAGAACCAGGAATCAGGGCTTTGTTCCAGGACGTTAAACTTTAGAAGGCACTAACCGCACGTGGAAGCAGCTGAGCTCAACCTAGGAAAAATTAGGCACGTCACTTTTTGGACCCCTCAGCCCTGATGCTGTTTCAAGAAATCCTCCACAGAATTCTATGCTCCATAGTCCTCCCTCCCCTCAAATCCCAGATGGCAGATGTGTCATGACTTTGCATTCTGAGAACACTGAGGCAAGGAGAGCTTGTCTCATGGTCCCACAGCTAGTAGGTGGCAGCAGCAGGATTTGGTCCCAGGTCATCCTGGGATGAGTCCCCAGTACCTAAAATAGTGCATTGCACATAGTAAACCTTCAATAAACATGCATTGGATTAATTAATTTGGGTTCAAATTGGGTCATGTGACACCAGTTGTGAAACCCTTTCTTTGGAAGGTCTTTATCAACTTTGCAGTGGGATGTAGTATCAGTAATAGACAAATAATCCCACTGCTCAGCTGGGCTGCTGCTTTGCACAGCCGTATGGGTAATGGGTCCATCTACTGTTAGACTGGGTTAAACAGCTGACTCATCTGCTGAGTTGCCTCTTCATCAGGTTGTCAGGCTGGACTGGGTAGGTTGCTCACTCATTGACCATGACAACTGGACAAACTGATTTATCTACTGGACTCAGTCTTCAATGTGCAGCTGCAATCTCTTCCCAACTTTGGCCATGGCCTCAGCTGGGTGACACTGAGATCTCTTCAGCTGGAATCCTGCTGGGCTCTGAGCTTGGGCAACAACTCTGTATGTAAAACTGGGAGAATTCTTTCCTCTTTGATTCCTCTGGGCCATGGTTTTGAGGTCTGTTTCCTCCCTATAGAAAGTAGGAAGGGCTCTAGCCTCCCTCTCTGTTTGTGCTAGAATAACAAATGCTTCAAGGCCAGTCCCCTCAGCCAGGAACTCTTCCCTGGGTGTTGATGACCAGACCAAATTCAGTCATTTACCCTTCCCAGACTCCCATTTGGATTCTAGGGAGATGGGTGGCTAAGGGCAAAGACAAGAGTGTAGCCTGTGCTCTAGAGACAAGTTCATTGTCTGCTGGCTTCTTCATATACCAGCAACGGCATATGAAGGCTTGTTCAAGCTTTGGAACCTTCCTAAACTAGAGAATATTTATTTTGGGTGTGAAGGCATCCCCTTTTACATTGTAACATCTCTGTCTTCTTGTCCCTCATTTTTCAGCTGTGCTGAAGTCTCCCTAGGCTTACTATTACATCTGGTCTAAGGTCCTTCCAAACTGCTATTCTTTTTTCTAATGTACCTTCCATGTTCTAAGATTCCCTCCCAGCTCTTACATTGTGTTCTAAGGTGAAACCTGGCTCAGGAATTTTTTCTTCTATTCTAAGATTCCTCCCATCTCTGATGTTCTCTAATCTAAAGACCTTCCCAACTCTGACATTCCATAATCTAAGGCACTTCCAGGCTCTGATATTTTATCTTCTAATGGCCCTTTCAGTTCTAATGTTTATGTTCTAAAGTCCTTCCCAGCTCCTACATTCTGGGTTTTAAAATTTTGTTTTGCTTTTCGTTTTTTGAAGGGGGGGGAGGTAGGGCAATTGGGGTTAAGTGACTTGCCCAAGGTCACATGCCTAGTTTTGTGTTAAGTGTCTGAGGTCAGATTTAAACTCCTGACTCCAGGGTCACTACTCCATTCACTGTGCCACCTAGCTGCTCCCTACATTGTGTTTTAAAAGACTTCCCACTTTTACCATTTTCTGCTCAATGGCCCATCTCAGTTCTGACATTCCATGTTCTAGAATGTTTGGAAAAGGTTTCAGGTACAGCCAGGTGATGAATTGTGTGTCTATCATAAGTGGCCCAGTCATTAGAAATGCTAGCTTTAGCAGTAAGAGAAGAAAAAGAAATTGAAGAAATTAGACTAGGCAATGAGGAAACAAAGTTACCACCCTTTGCTGATGACATGATGGTATACTTCAAGAATCCTAGAGAATCAACTAAAAAACCACTTGAAATAATCAATAACTTTAGTTAAGTTGCAGGATATAAAATTAATCCACATAAATCATCAGCATTTCTATAAATTACCAACAAAGCTCAGCAAGAAGAGATAGAGAAATTCCATTTAAAACAATTGTAGACAATATAAAATATTTGGGAGTCTACCTGCCAAGACAAACCCAGGAACCATATGAACACAATTACGAAATGCTTTTCACACAAATAAATCGAGAATTAGACAATTGGAAAAATACCGATTGCTTATAGGTAGGCCAGGGTAACCTAATAAAAATGACAATCCTACCTAAATTAACTTCCTTATTCAGTGCCATATCAATCAAAGTACCAAGCCAGAAAAAACAGTAACAAAATTAACCGGAAGAACAAAAAGTCAAAAATATCAAGGGAAATAATGGGGGAAAAAAACAAAGGAAGTTGGCCTAACAGTATCAGATCTAAAACTATATGATGAAGCAGCAATCATCAAATCTATTGGTACTGGCTAAGAAATAGAGGGGTGGATCAGTGGAATAGATTAAGTACACAAGACGCAGTTATAAACGATCATAGTAATGTACTGTTTGATAAACCCAAAGACTATAGCTTCTGAAGAACTCACTATTTGACAACAAAATTTCTGGGAAAACTGGTGAATAGTATGACAGAAATTAGGTGTAGACCATCATCTCACACCATATACAAAGATAAGGCCAAAATGGGTGCACAATTTAGACATAAAGTAATAAGCAAATTAGGAGAACAAGAAATAGTTTACCTGTCAGATTATGGAAAAGGAAAGAATTTATGACCAAACAAGAGATAGAGAACATTATGAAATGCAAAAAGGATTTGATTACATTAAATTAAAAGGTTTTTGTACAAAAAAAAACCGCCAATGTAACCAAAATTAGAAGAAAAGCTAGGAAACAGTTTTTATAGCAAGTGTTTCTTCTAGAGCATTTCTGATATATGTATAGAGAACTGAGTCAAATTTATAAGAATACAAGTCATTCTCCAATTGATAAATGATCAAAGGATATGAACAGACAGTTTTCAGAGGAAGAAACTAAAGCTAGCTATAGTCATATGAAAAAATGCTCTAAATCACTATTGATTAAAGAAATGCAAATTAAAAGAACTCTGAGGTACTACCTGATACCTATCAGATGCACTAATATGACAGGAAAGGAAAATGATAAATGCTGGAGAGGATGTGGGAAAATTGGGACACTAATGCATTGTTGATTAAGTTGTGAACTGATTCAACCATTCTGGAGAGCAATTTGGAACTATTCCCGAAGGGCTATAAAAAAGTGCATACTCTGTGATCTAGCAATACTACTACTATTGTCTGTATTCTAAAGGCATTGTTAAAAAAGGGAAAAGGACCTGCATGTGTGATAATATTTATAACAGCTATTTTTGTGGTGGCAAATAATTGGAAAGTGAGGGAATGTCTATCAATTGGAGAATGTATGCTATTGTTCTATAAGAAATGGGAAGCAGGTGGACTTCAGAAAAACCTGGAAAGACTTATATGAACTGATGCTGAGTAAGGTGAGCAGAACCAGTAGAACATTATAAACAGTAACAACAACATTGTGTGATGATCGACTATGATAGATTTAACTCTTCTTAGCAATATAATGATCCAAGACAATTCCAAAAGACTCATGATGGAAAATGCTATCCACATCCAGAGAAAGAGCCATGGAGTCTGAATGCAGATCAAAGCACACTATTTTCACTGTTTTCTGGGTTTTTGTTTTGTTTTGTTTTTTATGGCTTTTACCTTTTGTTCTGTTTCTTCTTTCACATGACTAATGTGGAAATATGTTTACATGATTGTACATGTACAACCTGTATCAGATTGCTTGCTGTCTTGGGGAAAAGAGATGGGAGAGAGCAAGAAAAAATTTGAAACTCAGAATCTTATTAAAAAATTGATGTTAAAAATGATATTTGCATGTTAATTGGAAAAAAATTAAATACTATTTACAAAAAAAAGTGACCCAGCCTAGCTAAACTGCCCTAGAGAAGTTTGTTTACCAGCAAGTTGGCCAAGTGATGAAAGGTCCCAGGGAAGGACCTTAGGATGGAGAATATCAAGGTTGACTAGCTGTGTGACCCTGGGCAAGTCCCTTAACCCTGTTTGCCTCAGTTTCCTCATCTGTAGAATGAACTAGAAAAGGAAATGGCAAACCACTCTAGTATCTTTGCCAAGAAAACCCCAAAAGGGGACTTGAAGAGTCAGATAAACTGAAACAACTCAACAACACCGACAACAACCACAGACCTGATTAATGGCAGAGCCCAATAACACAATACAGAATCCCAGAAAGCTAGGGTTAGAAGGGACCATGGTAACCTCCCAATCACATATGCTACCCCACTCCTGCCCTACCCCATTTCATAGATCAGGAAACTGAGACCTAGAAGGCAGAAATCACTTGCCCATGGTCACACAAGTAGTAAACCTGGTATCCAATATCAGTTTACTTACATAACACAGCACAGAGAGGATTTCAAAGGCCAGTTTCTCCATGCAATGCCTCAGCTGCTCCATGATATAGGACAAAAAGGAGAGTCGTCTGTGGCTGAGCCTCCCTCCCCATCACCAAAGCATTCTGGGAGCAGAGGTTCCTGAGGACCATTTCTGTGGATTTCCTTCCTCACTTCCCCTCTCCTTTTTTTCTCTGTATCTCTTCTTTCTCCTCTCTCTCTCTCTCTCTCTCTCTCTCTCTCTCTCTCTCTCTCTCTCTCTCTCTCTCTCACACACACACACACACACACACACACACACACACACACACTCACACGACACCCAAGGCAGACCAAGGAACAACTGATGGAGTGAAAGATGCAAAAAAGTAATTAATCTACCGAGAAAAAAGTGTTAATACCTTAAAGACACGGGGGACGCTGACTGTCAGCTTCCGCCAATTAGTCACCTAAAACCCCGCGTGTATGATCTCCATGGTACAGCTGAGTTGATTACTCTAATTAATTTTGCATTGATCGGCATGGATCTGCAGGGAGAGGGCCGATCGCACAAGGAGCTGGAGATGGATGTGCCTGGGCAGCCCACTCTGGACTACAGTCCTCCTCCTCCTCCTCCTTCTCCTCCTCCTTCTCCTTCTCCTCCTCCTCCTCCTCCCCCCTCTCCTCTTCTTCCTCCTCCCCTTTCTTCTTCTCTTCCTCTTCCTCCTGCTTCTCCTCCTCCTCCTCCTCCTCCTCCTCCTCCTTCTCTTCTCTCTTCCCTTTCAGTCAATCTTGATTCAACCTGGTGGGACCTGGACACAATCTAGAGCCCTGCAGGCCTACCCGTGTCTGCTCTGACTTCTGAGTAAGCCCTAGATGGTAAGTTTGTGAACTGTTGTGCTAAATTGTTGTTGTTGTCTTAGACTTTCTGGAACATTGGAGACAGGTGTCGTTCTCTTAGATCTGAGAATATCTGAGCCCAAGGTGACCTTAGAACAGTGAAATATCAGAGCTAAGTGTGGGAAACCTTAGAATAGAAATTGTCAGAGCCAGAGGAGACCTTAGGACAGTGAATATCTGAGGCCAAAGGAACATTAGAACACAGAAAGTCAGAGCTGGAGCTGAAGGAGAACCTAGAGCATAGACTAGCAAAGCTGGGGGTGACTTTAGAATATCAAAATTGAGAGAACTCTTAGAACACAAGATCTGAAGCTGGAAGGAACCTTACAATGTAGGGAAGTGGAGCTGGAAGGAATCTTTAAAAACATCTAGTTCAACCTCTTATTTCAGATGAAGAAACTGAGGCTCAAATAGGAAAGGATTCACCTAGAGCCATGCACTGCCAGTTAGGGGCAGGGCTACCCGTTAGGATCCGGGTTTCCTGCCCCTCAGACTAGTATGGTTTGGAGGTCAACAGAGATGGATGTGGAATGTGGTCCTTAAAGTTATAAAGAAAGAATGGGGGGGTGCAGAGGGGGAGGTCAAATAAGATTAAAAAGTTTGGGTTTTTCAAGGGTGAATTGGGCTGACTATTAAGTTATAGAGAGGTTTTCATTCATTCAGATACCGACATAACCAGGCCTCTTTCTTTCCAGTCATCTCCTATCTTCGAGAGACGCCATAATTGTGCAATTCTGTGAAGGTGGCCAAGGGCAGACAAAGAATAGGAATAGTTGGCATTTGTGTAGGACTTTAAGGTTTGCGAAGAGGTTCACATATATTATCTCACTCGAACCTCTTTACCAGCCTAAGTGGCAGGTATTATCATTCCCATTTTATTGGTAAGAAAGCTCCATTTTAGAGAGATTACGTGATTTGTCTGGGGCCACGTAGCTAATAAGGGTCTAAAGAATGATTTCAACCTAAGCCTTCTAGACCCAAAGTCCAACATCTTCCCCCAACATAATCCTAGATTTATAGCCTCAAAGGACCTTAGAGTCTAACAAACCTTTTTACAGATGAGGAAACTGAGGCCCAGAGAAATTATTTGCTCAGAATCACAGCTAGTAAGGTTCTGAGGCAGGATTTGAATCCAAGATCCTTGACTCCAGGCTTAGTTCTTTATAGAGCATCTAGTGCAAGCCCTACCTTAACAGGAACCTCTTTTACAAAATCCCTGACAAGTGGCCATCCAGCCAAAACTTAAAGACCTCAAGTATTGTTTTTTTTTTTTCAGTTGTGTCTGACTCTTTGTCACCCCATTTGGGTTTTCTTGGCAGAGATACTGGCAGGGTTTGCCATTTCCTTCTCCAGCTCATTTTATAGATGAAGAAACTGAGGCAAACAGGGTTAAAAGTGACTCACCCAGGGTCATACAGCTAGTAAGTGTCTGAGGCCAGATTTGAACTCAGGAAGATGAATCTTCCTTTCTCCCAGGCTGGTACTCTATCCACTGGGCCACCTGGCTGCCTAGTGATGGGGATCCTACTAACCTTTCAGGGTGGAGCATCCCACTTTACTCTAGAGTGGTTCTCATTGTTAATAAAACTTCTTTTATATCAGGTGAAATGAATACTGACCACCTGTGTGGCCTGGAGCAAGACCATTAACCTTCTCCAGCATCTTTTCTTCATCTGTGAAATGAGGGGTTTGGAGTAGATGGACTCCAAGGTCCACTCTGGCTCTATAGCTAAGATCCTCTGATTCTCCTTTCTACACCTGGTTCTGAGTTCTACCCTGGAACCCAGGGGCTTCCTCTGCACTGGTGAGCCTTTAGCAGTCCCTATTTAGCTTTCAGTAACTTTCCCACCTTGCCTGACTCAGTTCCCTTCAGGGAGACTTTTACTGATGTATTCTCTTCCCCATTGTAGTCTTGCTATCTCCCTCTTGTTCTGACCTCTTCTTGCCTTTCCCTTCCTAACAATGAGTGTTCTAGCCAGGGTGCCTCTAGTTGCTGTTCCATACACTGGACAATGTTCTTTCCTCTCCACCACCACCTCCCCACCAACCTTCCCCCCAAGACTTTGGTCCTAGAAGGTTGGCAGGGTAAACATTGTCATTCCCACTTGGCATATAGAGAAACTGAGGCCCAAAGGAGGGAAGTGACTTATACAAGCTCACACAAGGAATTAGCAATGGAGCCAGGACTAGAAGCCAGGTCTCCTAACTGACCAGAGCCCACTCAGTTGACGTTGGTGAGACGTGGGCCACTCATCCTTTGCCCAGTTGAAAAGTATTACTAATTCAGAGAAGCATGAGAAGACTTTTATGAATTGATTCAGTACAAAGTAAACAGAACCAGGAAGACAACCAGGGACTACAACAATGTAGATAAAAAGAAGCAAAAAAAAAAAAAAACCCAAACCAAAACCAAACATTGTATCAGTATAACAAAACTTGTCTGCAAAGACCTTTTCCTTTTCCTGGAAAGCTAAGAGTCTATGGGCATTGCAGATAACTGTCAAAGACAGCTGATGTGTCAGTTAGTTTTGCCAAGTTATTTTCTTTTTTCTTTCTTCCTTTGTACAAAGGATGGCTCCATGGGCTAGGGTTGGGAGAGAGGGGAATTTGGGAGAAGGCATATATTTAGGAATGGATGTGATATATATTTTTAAAAGATGTCATTAAAATTTTTGAAAGACCAAAATAGAGAAATTGTTCTGAATCTCCCAAACATTGTGATAAAGAGGAAAGAGTACTAGGCTCAGAGTCAGGAGACAGGTTCAATTTTCACCTCTGCCATTGACTGCTCATGTGACTTTGGGTGAATTATTTAACTCTTCAAGCCTCACTTTTCCCATCTGTAAAGTGAGAGAGGTTTGACAAGATGACTTCTAGAAGCTTGTGATTCTTTCAGCTTTGAATTCTATCTTATGATTAGGGGCTGGTGAAGGCCAGGGAAAGGGAAGGGAATGGATCCTCAGTTAACTGATGCCCAGTAAATTTTCTCATCCTCTTCTCCCAGCTCTTCTGGTCTCTGGTCCCTTCTCTAGAGTAATTGATAATGATCTCCTCCTTCCCTCAAAACTATGACTTAGACACAGACTTTCTTCACTGAAGGCAATATTGGACTTAGAGTCAGGAAGACCTGAGTTCAAATCCTGCCTCAGATATTTAGCTGTGACCTTGGGCAAGTCATAACCTCTCTCACCCTCAATTTCCTCATCTGTAAAATGGGTAGAAAAACAGCACTTGCCCCCCAGAGCTGATGAGAGGGTCAAGTAAGACAAGATTTGTACAGTGCTTTATAAATCTTAAAAAAACTACATAAATGCTACTTTCTATTACTATTATTATTTCTGGTCTGTGATTGAGGGCTCAGGTTTTTTTATTCAGTCCAATGATTCAACGTAATTATTCTGTAGATCAATTAACTAGTGCCTCCCCTCTGAGATTATCTCTGGTTGATCCAGCATGCATCTTGTTTGTACACAGTTGTTTGCATGTTGTCTCCCCCATCAGGGTAAGCTTCCTGATGGCAGGGACCATTTTTGTCTTTTTTTGTATCACCAACAGTCATCACAGTGCTGGGCACATAGTAGGTGCTTAATAAATGTTTGTTGACTCGACTGGCTAGGTTAAACTGATCTCTTTGGGTTGCCATGAAAAAACAGCTTATTAAGGAAATTAATAAAGAATTTGGAGGGATGCCTTACCTACTAAATAGCATAGACTCTTTTAAACACTTTAATGGAGCTTTTTTTACATCCCCACAAGCAATGTGTCATCAACAAACATTCTTATCTATTCATTAACGGAACCTAGCTTTTAAGGTTGTCCAAAATAGTTCCAACCTACAGTTCCCAATTTATTTCAGATTACTTTGCCTCCAGAACTCCACTAAAGCCAAAATTGATTACTAGATATTCCTGAACTGATCGTGGCATCTCCCATCTCCATGCATTTGCACAGCTGTCAGAATGCACTCTCTCATCTTCTCCTTTCAGAATACTCTTCCTCCAAGACCCAGCTCAAGCTCTGCATCCTCCATGACACTTTCCTTAATTTAGGCTTCCCTTTCCCCCTGAAAATTTGTCTCCTCTTCCTCAAATTTAGGGATCATAGATAGGATCAAAGACTTAGAGCCAGGTGGAAGCTGAGAGGACATTTAATTCAATTCCTTCTTTTTACAGATGAGGAAACTGAGGGCCAGAGAAGTTAAGTGACTTGCCCAAGACAATTCCTGATTCCAAATTCACCCATTATTATACCATATCATATTCCAGCATAGAGTGTAGTCACACTGGCATCAAGGTCAAGTTGCATGCAAGACATTCTGGGACGGCAACCCAGGGCTGGACAAAATAACAGAATTAGTTGTCCAGCATGATGTGGGACTGGTAAAACAGGATCTAGGGAAAGAACTCAGTGCTCCCTTGTCAGTTACCCTTGACGCCCTGAAATAAAGTTCCCATTGTCCCACCTTAGGTACAGTTCTGATAATCTCCACCCTCAAAGTTCTAAGTACTCTCTCCCACTTATAATTACTTGGTATAACTTTGTATTTACTTATCTGTGAATATATTGCATCTATTCCCCAGCAGAATAAGAGGCAGTGTGATACCATGGTTAGTGTGCTAGATTTGTAATTAGGAAGATCTAGAATAGAATCTTGCCACAGTCACTTAATGACTGTATGACCCTAGACCAGTCAGTTACTAACCCTCTCTGGCCTCAGCTTCCTCATCTGTAAAATGATCATAATTGCAACATTGAACAATTTCTAGCAAGTCTTAAAGGGATATATAAATGTCAATTTTGGGTTTTGTTGTTGAAGGAAACTCCTTGAAGGATATTTGGTTTTTGTCTCTGAGTGCCCAGAATAATGCCTGGCCCATGGTAGACACTTAACAAAGGTTCATTGAGTCATTGAATTTCTGGAACTCTATTTGGCTACCAATTCATCAGGAAACTAGAAACCATTCTTATTTATTCGTTAATAAAGCCCCCTTGAAGGATCTCTGTGAAAGTGACCCAGTTTATCTCACATATTTATTCACTACTGGGACTGAGGGTTAGTCAACCTTTCTGGAATTTCTGGTCATAGCAATTCATTTCAATGAGAATTTAAGTGCCTACTGTGTGCAAGGGACTGTTTGCACATAGACATTTCTTTCTGGACTTGGGTTTCTTCTTCATATGTACAATGAAGAGATTGGACTGGAGGTGGAGGGTGGGGCAAGTGTCGCCTGAATCAGATTAAAATGTAATCGGGACATATTTAGTCTAACAAATAAAAATACAATAGAACATAGATAGTGTTAATATGTGGTTTTCTGAGTCAATACAAAGTCAGCAGGGATCCTTCTGTACTGGTCAGTACTGTGTCTATCTGAATTTAACACCGTCTGTCTAGAGGATTAGGAAGGTCTTGGTTTTGACATTGCACATTCTCTGTTCTAAGATTCGGTTCCCCTTGTCCCTAATTCTGATATTACCTGTTCTAAATCCCTCCCAGTTCTCATGTTCTATGTTCTAAAGGTGCTCCTAGCTCTGACTTCTCTGTTCTAAGGTCTATTTCTGATCAGACATTTTATGTCCTAGTGATCTTCTTAACTCTGACACCCTGTCTTCTACGTTCTAATGTCCTTCCCAGATCTGACATTCTATGTTCTATGCTTTAAGGCCTCCCAACTCTAAGTTCTCTGTTCTAATATCCCTCCCACTTCTGATTTTATATGTTCTATGGTCCCTCCCAACTGTGACATCTTATGTTCCATATTCTAATGTCCTTTCCATATTTAACATTGTATGTTCCATATTCTAAGGTCTATCCTAGCTCTGACATTTTATGTTCTAATGACTCTCCCAGCACTGACATCCTATGTTCTGTGTTCTAATCACCTTCCCAGAGCTAACGTTGTATGTTTCACATTCTAAGGTCTATCCCATCTCTGACATTCTCTGTTCTAAGATTATATGATTCTTACCTTTTGTGCTATACAAAGAATTCCCTGGGATTCATATCCCCAAACTCCTCTCCCAGTCCTGGTCTCTGACAGGTTTGCCAAATGACCAGCCACCTCTCTCCACACCCCCCATAATCGATCCTTAATCAAATATTCCAATGGGCCCAGGGTAGAGCCCAGCCTGACTCTCCCACTTTGATCATAAATAATCTCTCTTCCTTTTCCCATTCCCCCCTCCCTTCTCCCTGCCCCCAGTTCCTTTTTTTCCCCTCCTTTCACCAGAGTCTTGCAAATATCTTTTGGTTTTAAGAGCTCCCTAGAGAGACCTTGCTCTAAATGAGGCGTAAGAATCCAAGCCGCACAAAAAATGCCACGCCGGGGCAATCAATATTCTCTTCACAGCTACATCGATTAACAACCATATTCTTCATTTATTAATTATGAAGGGGAGTTTTTGGAGCTGCTGGCTCCCTCTTGGCTTGTGGTAGAGGGGTTCCAGGGTGGACGGGTTCTGACCACTGCCTCCTACCCCCACCTTTCCCTCTGACTAGCTTGCCCATTATCACTTGCCAAGGAAGCAGAGAAAACTTCCCCCCCATCTTCCACTCACTCCCAGGTCTGAAGGGTGAGGCCAGGCCGTGGCAATCACTCAGATGCCTGCTGCCAGTCAACTGATTCAGTCAACCAACAAATATTTCCTTGGCACCTACAATATGTAAATAAAGCCCCATGCTTGGTGCCGGGTGAGAGATTGTGGGCCCTGGGTAAGGAGTACGACTCAGGACAGAGATGGGACTCTCTATCAGGAGACCCAGTTTGGAATCCCAGCAATCTCAGAGCTTGCTAGCTGACTGACCCCAGGCATGTAATCTCCAAATTACTCAATGCCTCAGTTTCCCCAGATGTAAGATTAGCTTCAGCTCCCCACCTTTCTCAAAGTGGGGATAATCATTCTAGTACCCTCTAATGAACAAGGATTTGGGGGTGGGGGTGGGGAAGTGCTTTAGGTCTTAATTCTAAAGGACTAATAGTGAAACACACTTCCTCTCTAGGAAAGAGGTGGTAGACTAGAAGTGTGGCACACTGTGTCACTGTCAGACTCAGTTGAGATGTTGGTTAATTTTGCTTAACTATTTTTACAGTGAGGATGGAGTATACTGGGAAATAGCTGCAATTTTAAAACCCCAAGATATCAATTTAAAAAAAAAATACATATGCCGTTTATCTTTACACCACTGTCTTTTCCAAACCCCCACCCCTAGATTGAATCCCTCGTGACAAAGAAAAACAATTAAGCAGAGTCTGATAGAGAGACCTTGTCTAACACTGTATACACTGTACTATATTCCCCCTCCCCCCCAGCTAAGAGAAAGGAAGTATTTTTTTAATTAATCTTTTTAAGAAAGAAAACAATGTACTTTGGAAACACTAAAGCATCATAGAAAAGTGCATTATTATTTGGTAAAAATGGAAGAACTGACCAATTCCATGCCTGCAAGCGATTTATAATCTACTAGGGAGGGATACACATATATGAACATTTAATAAATGTTTTATGTCATTTGTTCGTATTGTACACAAACAAATAAACATTCTACAAGGTAAAATGTGATAGAAGCAGAAGAGAAGTATAGACAGAGTTCTAGGAAGAGGTCAGGAGAGTGAGCTCCTTCTCAGCCAGGTAGGGGGAGGGTAGAGAAGTGATGAGGGGGAAAATCCAGAGCTTAACATATTATCTGACACTGATACTTCATAGAGCTAGCCAACTGGTTCATAAAGAAGGTGGTGTTTAATTGAACTTAAAAGGAATAGACAAATTTCAACAAGCAGAAATAAAGGGAGAGTCAGTTTTGAGCATGGGGCTTAATGAGTTTATTCCCTTTCCTCCCACCTAGAGATCTGGGATTTTATCTTTGCTCTGCTGCTGACTTACTCTGTGACCCTAGGCAGCCATCATCCTATCTCTGGACTTCAATCCCCCTAGCTGTAAAATGGGGTTAAGGAATGGGGGAGAGTCACAGACTGGATGATCTCGGAGTATCAGGCATCCTTGAAAAATGCATATAGAGAGGAGTATCTGAGAATCTGTGCTGGTGTTGGGCATCCTATATCTGTTATGATGTTGAGCTCAGCACGTCCCATCTTGCGACCCAGCTAAGACGATATATTCAAAGCGTCTTGTTGAGTGCACATGGGTAGTGCCATGAAGAAATCCCTACTCCAGGTACTGACTTCCCATCCATGTAAACTTGGCCTCCCTGAGCCTCAGTTTCCCCATCTGTAAAATGAGGGTAGCAATGCTTGCACTATCTCCCTCATGGGGCCATTATGTGGAGAACACTTTGTAAACTGTAAAGTACTTTGAAAACCTGAGCTTTTAGTAGTTTTACTTTATACAGGAAAGCCAGGGCTGCAGCAGAGCAGTGGTCCAGGGATGTAATTCCATCTCCTTCATGAAGCTTTCCCTTATTGGTCCCCCAGGGAAAGCTTTTCCTCACTCCACCTTTCCTACTGCACAAAGCCCTTTACTCCCATCTCTCTCATGCTTTAGTTCTACATCCTTTTGTGTTATAGCTACTGATAAATGTTATAGCCTCCTACTAGGCTGTGGGCTACAGTCTGCATCTGTGTACAGCAAGTGCTCACTAAATGTTTGTTACATTGAGTAAAAATATAGTGTATGGCATGATGGATCTAAAGCTGTCCCTGAAGTCAAGAAAACTAGGACTTGAGTCCTTACCTCTGACACATACTGGCTGAGTGACCCTGGACAAGTCACTTTCTCTGTGCCTCAGGCAACTCAATAAGACTAAAAGTAGCAGAAGAGATATTGGTTTATGTTAGTGAACAGTTTCAGCACCAGGAATATCCTCACTCTGAATACTGGCCTGGCACTGATAATAATAATAGCTCATTTCTTTTAGCAATGATAATTTATGAAGCATTTTCCTTGATAGACCTGTAGGGCAGGAAATCCAAGTTCATTATTTCTGTTTCACAGTTGAGAAAATTGAGACTCTGAATGTTAAGGAGGCAGTATGACATGTTGGAAAGAATCCTGGAGTCAGAAGAGTAAATTCCAACCCCAGCTCTGCTACTTGTGTAAGCTTGGCCAATTCATTTAGCCCCTCAGGGCTTCACTTTCTTTATCTGTGAAAGAAAGGAGTTGGAAGGGATTTCTAATGTTCCTCTAGCTCTAGATGTTGTGACTTGCAAGGTCATGAAGCTAATATGTGCCCAGACTTTAACCCTGTTCTCATGAATCATAGGTAAGTATACTTTTCAGGACATCATTGCTGCTTATTACTTAAGCCTGGACTGATCCCAACTTGGATGGAGGTTGCTAGTGGAGTGCCAAAGGGATCTGTCAGCATTTTCATTAATGATTCGCATCAAAGTATAGATGGCATGAATATCAACTTTGCAGAGACTCTTGTTGGATGACAATCAGGATACAGAAGGATATCAACAGGCTAGTATTTGATGCAATGAAATTTAATAGGGATACACGTCAAGTTTTACTCTTGGGTTCAAATGATCAACTTCAAATGTACAGGATGAGGAAGATACGTTCATATGTACTTTCATACAAGCTCAATACACATCAACAGTAGGACGTAAGTTCAAAAAAACAAACAACCTAACTTAGACTGCACGAAGAATGTCCAAAACAAGGAAGGTCGTGAGTTTTGTCTTTTGCTTTTGTCTGACCACATCTGAAGCGAGTGTTACATTCAATTCTGGGTGACACATTTTGTATCAACAAAAGGTGAATGTCCAAACAAGGAGTCTAAGAGATCAGCTTGGAGACCACACCCAAAGAATGAAAGTAACTGAACACACAACCTGGAAAAGAGAAGACTACAAAAAGATGTCGTAGCTGTCTTTGAGAATATAAAGGGGTGTCCTCTGTGAGAAAGACTAGACTTGGCCCCAGAATGTAGAGCCAAGACAAACTGGGGGGAAGTTTCAGAGAATCAGGTTTGGGTTCCTCATAAAGATAATGTTGCTAACAATTAGAACTGCTTCAAGTGGGATGGGCTCCTTTGGGTTTCAAGCTCAAGCTTGAGGTTTCAAGCAACAGCTGGAAGGCCATTCACCAAAATGTCATAGAAGGGATGCCTGTCAGGAAGGGCTTAGCAAGAAGTGGTCTCTGAGATCCTTTTGGAGCCTAAAAGATTCTGTGATTCTGTTCAGCCTAGGATGAGTGGGCCAGATGGCACTAAGGAGCCTGGAGGAGGAAGAACATCTGCAGAGCTCTGGCATTCAAGTACAACTTCCTGGAAGCAGGGCTGGAGCTGGACTCTGGGTAGTGCTAGAATGGACAGAGAAGTCTAGTGAAGATGATTGTAAAGGGGCTGAGTCGGGGAGAGCCCCTAAATGGCCTATATAGAACACTGGCCCTGTCTGGTTGGAGAAGAGGGCCCATATTGGAGAGAGAGAGGAGGAGGAGGAAGGAGCCTAGAAAGGGGGATGATAGAATGTGAGCCCTCTAAAGGGCAAAGGAGCAGGTTTCTTGTTACTACTCTTTGGTCTTATCATTCTATTCCTACCACCTGCCACAATAAGTAGCACCAAGGTGGTATAACTGACAGAGCGCTGAACCTGGAGTTAAATCCAACCTCAGGTACTAGCTAGGAGACCCTGGGCAAGTGGTTGTGTCTGCCTCAGTTTCCTTTCCAGTAAAATGGGAATAACACTAGCATCTATCTCCCAGGGTTGTTGTGAGGATCCAATGAGATATTCACAAAACCATTTTATAAAACATAAAGTGCTACATAAATGCTAGTTATCATTATTGTGTTTGGTTCTGAGCGCCACATTTTATAGTGACACTGAGACACAGACTTTGACTTGCACTTAGTAGTCAGTGAGTATGTCAGTAAATGCTTGTGGAATGTATCTGAAATTGGACTGGGGAGGGCCTTAAAGGTCAGGTCAAGGAGTTTGGATTTGTGCCTATATGCAGTAAGGATCCATGGAAGGTTCTTGAGCAGAGGAGGGATTCAATACACTCCACCAAGCATTTAGTAAGGGGGTATGTGCCAGGCATTTAGGATCATAAATTACCTCAAGATGGAAGGGACCTCAGAGGCCAAATAGTTCAACCCCCTTCATTATTCAGATGAGAAAACAAAGGACTATGAGGTTAATTAATTGGCCCAATGACACATCTGCATTAAGTCAAAAGTGAGATTTGAACCCAAGTCCCCTGACTCCAGAGGCAGTGCTTTTTCCCTTATGCCATTAGCTGCCAACCAAAGGGATGTAAAGCCCTCCAGGAGCTTATATTCCACTTGGGATGGGGCAGGGGAAAGGATGTGGCGAAAGCCCAGTTAGAGGAACAGCTGAGCTTTACCATGTATTGCTAGCAGCTTCTCGGTTCTTCCTCCTCTGGTGACAGCTCACTCCATCACTTTTCTTTGTTCACTTCATAAATTCTGTTTGCTTCATGTGCCTGCCTCTCTCTAGTGACCCACGTAAGCTGACCCTAATCACCAGGAGTTGGGTATATGGCCTCTGCCTCTGTCTAGCGATCCTGACCAGTAACCCTGCCTGGGGCCAGGGAAGGCAGACTAACTGCCTACCTCAGCGCTGACTCCAAGGGTTCAGAGAGAAATGCACTACAGAGATTTCTGGAGTGCAAGGATGTGACACAGAGTGTGGCTGATACCTCTCAGGGTGCTCTCAAGGACAAACACAGCAAGCCCCACACCCACACCTCTCGCTGCTACAGGCTCATCAGCCTATTCATTCTTTATCTCTCTAGGTTCAAAGGCAAACTAAGAGCACATTTGGGTCTTACTTCAGAAATTCCCAACGTATAGAAACTATCTCTAATCATCTTGGCTCCCAACTCATCTAGTTAACTGGGAAAATCTAGAAGTTAGACGTCCCAAGGAATACCTGCTCCCTCCCTCTGCCTTTTCCTAGCTATTCCAGCCTCCAGGAACCAGCCAATGTTGTGCTTGGAGCAGCAGCACAAAACTCCTCTAGGGTTAGGCAATAAGAAATTCATCCTTAAAGCCGTAGGAACAGAATCCCATGAGGGAAGAAGCAGAAAGCTCCAGTCCCAGCTGTGGATTAAGGGGAGAGGGGTGAGCCAGGGAGGATCTTTCCTGGGGTTCAACTAAGCACGCCCTCTTAGTGGGTTCCTCATAAAGAAAATAATGCTGATACTTTCTGGATCCCTTTGAAGAAAGGGAGCTTGGGGAAAGTGGAGAAAGCTGACCACTTGATTGCTTCCTAATTTGCCTCATTATTCTAATTAATTAGGCTGTAAGCTCAGTTATTTCAAGTATCTTTAGCTTGATCTAACTTTTAGCACCTTAGGGTGAATCCTAGGACACCCCACCCAAGTTATACTTCTTCCATCCCCCCACCCTAAAAAAAAAATCATGCTTTCCTCTCCCCTCTTTATAGGTCTTTCAAGCCCAGGATCACCTCAGCATAGAGGATGTGCAGGGCAGGGTGGAAGGGAAAAGGTAAGAGTGTAAAGGGTCCCCAGGAAAAGAGGTGGGGAGTCAGAATCATTCAGTGACCTTGGGTCAGGGTCTGAGTCTCTATGTCTCTAAAATAAAGGTGTGGAATTTCATTATCCCTAAGGTCATTTTCAGAGTGGACCAGGAGAAAGAGATGGCCCATTGGATAGATAGCTGAGTCTGGAATCAGGAAGACCTGAATTCAAATCCTGCCTCAGACACTCCTTTAAGTGTGTGATCACTTTACCTTTATTTGCTTCAATATCTTTGTCTCTAAAATGGGGGTCATGATAGCACCTGCCTCCCAGGATTGTTGTAAGGACCCAATGAGATATTGTTTGTAAAGTGTCTGATACACACTAGGTGAAATATTAGGAAGAGCTGTTCTTGTATATATTCAATTATACATAGGAGGGAGAGGTCCATGTGTATTGTGGGGGTGTGAGGCAGAAAAAGCCACACCTATGGGGAGAGAGAGGGTGTACTGTGAGGTATGCGTGTGGAAGAGAGAGGGGCTGTGATTATGGGGCCTCCGTATGGTGGGGGGGCATGGAGAAAAGACTGCCCATCGGGGGCAAAAGGTATATAAATGAGGGAGAAGAAAGCATGTATCTGGGCAGGAGAAGATGTGCTCCTGGGGGCAGAGGAGTATCTATGGGGAAGAGGGCTAGGACTTGCCTGCTAGGAAGGGGCAGGCTGGGGCCTGAAGAGCACGTGTGGGGAGGAGATCAGGGTGTCCTGGCCTTCTGGGTGTTGCTGCTCCCCAGGTCGATGCAAGGGGGTTGGTGAGACACAGGCCTGTGGTTTTGCACTGAATCCGCAAAAATCAGTGTAGCTTGAACAGTGTTCAATATGGCCATCGATCGCCCCTGAGCTGCTGTGCTCAGACTGGGCCTGCCAGTCTGTGCTGCCGCAGTGCTCCTGGCAGGATGGGGGAAGGGAGCTGGGCGGGGGAGGGGGCTGAGCCCACAGAAGAGCCCAAGGCCAGGGAGGAAGAGGGCTCTCCCCCTCCCACCCATCCCCAGCAGACCCGGAGATCCTCACCCTTTCCTTGGTGTTTCTGCTTCCACAGGAGTGAATAGAGTCGTCCTGGGTCTGGAAGGAATGGTGGAGACCATCTGATCCAATCTCCTTGTTTGTGCAAAAGGAGGTATAGTTAACCCCCCACCTTCATACAACAGAATGAAGTTTCTAAAGCAAATCAACATCTGTTTCCTCTTTGGAGCCTCACAGACCCCGTAGGGGGCCAGCAGGGCAGGGTTTGTGTTCCCCCTTGGACCAAGAGAGAAACTGAGACTCACAGGGATGGATGAACTGAAGGTCACACTGCAAGTTTGTGGAGGACTGAGTCTAGAAGTGGGGTGTCTTGACTCCGGCCCCCAAAGACGTGCTGATCCACCCTCTCCACTCTCGCTGGGGTTCTGTGCTGCCCAGGAAAGCAGGAACCCTTAGAATCCAGCGAGCTTGGGAGAGTCTTCTGACTCCTTACAAATTCCTCAACTGACAGGCTTCAAAACCACCTTTCGAAGTAGGTACTGCTAACATTACAATCTCCATTCTGAGGAAACTGAGGCTCAGAGAGACCTGCTCTACCCAGCTAGTGTCAGAGGTTGGATCTGAGCCTGAGGGCTGCTCGACCTCAAGTCTTCAGTCACCAAACATTTATTAAAAGATTACTACATGTCAGGCATTGTGTCAGACTAGGGGCATATAGAGAAAGGCAAAAACTCAGGACAGCTCCTGCCCTCAGGGAACTCACGACATAAAAAGGAGACAACCTGCACATGACTATTTATATACGAGATACACTCAGTGTGAATGGAAGTCTGGCTCCTTACCTGCCTCTGAGGATCCCTGGCCTCA
>CM053587.1:310307735-310379808 GCA_028646515.1 Pseudochirops corinnae | reverse complement strand
AGAGACAGAGAGAGGAAAGGAGAGAGGGAGAGAGGGAGGGAGAGACAGAGATAGAGAGACAGACAGAGAGAGACAGAGAGATCGAAGAAGGGAGATGGAGGGAGGGGTAAGAGAGAGAAAGATGGAGGGAGGGGGAGAGGAAGAAGGAGGGAAAGGGGGAGGGAGGAAGAAAGGGAGAGAGAGAGGTGGGGAGAGAGAGGGAAAGAGAAGGAGAGAGGGGGGAGAGAGAGAGAGAGGGAGAGGAGAGGAGAGGAGAGGAGAGGAGAAGAGAAGGGATGTGAAGGGAAGAAAGGTGAAAAGAGGGAAAACAAGATAGAATAAAGGGAGCCAAGAGAGGAAGGAAGTTCCTAGAAAGAAGGAACTGAGACAGCCAAGCCCGGCTTCTGCTCAGTGCTGAGGGGGTGACGGGCAGGCAGGATTCTAGCCCCCGCTCCCCCATCTCCCCAAAGCTCCCTGGGGGGGCGGGGCACGCAGACACAAGCCAACTCAGAGTAGTTTGGCCTGGGGTGGGTGAGGTGGGGGAGCCTCTGGGGAAAGGAGAGAAATGACTCCCCCTCTATACAGGCCCCCCTCCTCACCCCCAAAGGTCAGAGAGTTAATTCCATTCCTGTGTATCTCTCTCACACCTCGCTGATTAATAATTGAAGAAAATGTATTTCTTTTTCGGCTCCGTATAAATCAAAAACAAGTACAGCATCCATATTCCGCCTGGGGCTGGGGGCAGGGGGCTGGGAAAGGGGAGGGGCAGCTTCATAGCAGGGAGAGTGAGGGGCTCCCCCAAGTATGGAAGGGCAACCCTAATGCTCTTACACTTTCATTTATCCAGTGATCGCCCCAACAGCCTCAAGGCACTCTGAGCCTGGGGGTCAGGAGACTAAGATTCATAGAAGCATAGATATCAAGCCAAAAGTGTAGGGGGGGGAGGGGGTGCTTAGAGATCATTGAAAGCCTTCACAACCTACCTATCTGGACTTATTATACCCCATTCCTTTACCCACTTAGTGGTCCAGCCCGCCTGGCCTGCTTTCTGCTCATTAGACTTCATCTCCCATCTCAGGGCCTTTGCTCAGGCTGTCCCCCATGCCTGGGATGCAGAGTATACATATCTGCCTCTCTTGGTATGCCTGTCTTCCTCCCTAACTCAGTCCAAGTGCCACCTCCTACATAAGGCTCTTCCTGCCCCCTCAGCTGCTGGAGCTTCAGTCCCACCAGCCAATTACTTTCTATTTTCTTTTTCTTTGTGAAATTTGCATATGTAACAATATGTACCAATTAATGTATCTGGGCTTTAGTTTCTCCATCAGTCCAATAGAGACCATGATCCTGTACTAACTAATCCAATAAGCATTTGTTTAGTACCTGCTATGTGGTGCAGTGGATAGAGCACCTGGCCTGTGGTCAGGAAGACCTGAGTTCAAATCCGAGCTCAGATACTTCCTGGCTGTATGACCCTGGGAAAGTCACTTAGCCCCTATTTGCCTCAGTTTTCTCATCTGTAAAATGGGGACACACTAGAGAAGGAAACCACTCCATAATCTTTGCCAAGAAAACCCCATGAACTTGTCACAAAATGAAAAGTAAGTCTTGCCCTCAAGGAGTTTATATTCTGCCCCCTTCATGAATGCTACTCTGATCTCTCTCTCTCCCTCCCTCCCTCCCTTTTTACTCTCTCTCTCTTCCTCTCTCTTTCTCTCTCTGTCTCTTTTTCTTCTCTCCCTTTTTCTTCTCTCTCTCTCATACACACACACACACACACACACACACACACAATCTCTCTCTCTCCTCTTCAGATCTCTCCCAGAACCTTGTCTAGACCTCTCTGCTCGACTCTTAATCTGCTTTTTCCTTGCATCACAGTCATCTGTTACTTCCTCTTGCCCCACATTTTTTATGAGCTGTTGGAGAATTTGTGCATCTTTGTATCTCCAGCTGTAGGCACAATACCTTGAATATAGTAGGAGCTTAATAAATGCTTGCTTGTTTAATTGATTTGGTGAATGACACCAAAAAAGATGCATGAACATCTATCTGCTTTACACCTGCATCCTAAGGACAAGGGGGCCTTTTCACCTTTCCGCCAGTTGAAACATGCATTCTATGTGTTTGGTCTCCCCAAATTAGAGTAAGAACTCTTTGAGAGCATGAACTGTCTTACTTTTTGATGTACATCCCCAGAATTTAGAACAATACTTTGCATATAGTGAGCACTGAATCAATGCTTTTTCTTCATTCATAGCTCCCATTTCTAGGGTGTTTTACAAATCACACTGTTACTAAGAACAGCCCTGTGAGGTATCCTAATGTACGGCTGGTGGAGCTATGAATTGGCCCAACCATTTTGGTTTTTTTTTGTTTTTGTGTTGGTTTTTTTTTTGTAGGGCAGTTGGGGTTAAGTGATTTGCCCAAAGTCACACAGCTAGTAAGTGTGTCAAGTGTCTGAGGTCGGATTTGAACTCAGGTCCTCCTGACTCCAGGGCCAGAGCTCTATTCACTGCACCACCTAGCCACCCCCCCAACCATTTTGGAAAACAGAAAGCGTCCATACTCTGAATCAGGAACTCAGTAATTAAACAACACAAGGCTCCATGCACACCAAAATATTTACAACAGCATGGTACAGAAGCAAGGAATTGGAAGCACAGCAGATGGCCATCGACTGGGGAATGACTAAACAAATTGTGGTACGTGGATGTGATGGAACGTTAGAGTGTTGCAAGAGAAGATGAACACAAAGAAGACAGAGAAGTGTAAGAAGACATATCAATGGATGCAAAGTAAGTAGAGCTAGAAAACAACATCTACAATAATGTAAATGGGAAGAGCAGCCACAAAACAATCAAAATGGAATGTTTCGACATTATAATGACCAAAAACACAAGACGGCATTAGCTGCCACGGGTTTATTTCTGTGCAGATATTCCCAGATCCCCATATCCAGCCCTAATTTCCCTCCTGAATTCCAGTTTCAGCATCACCCAACCACCTCTCAGACATCTCAAAGTGAAAGTCCAATTTTGTTCATACGTCTTTCAGTCATGTCCACCTCTTAATGTCCTATTCTTTGTGGCACTATTTTGGGTTTTCTTGGCAAAGATACTGAAGTGGTTTGCCAATTTCCTTCTCCAACTCATTTTGCAGATGAGGAAACTGAGGCAAACAGGGTTAAGTGACTTGTCCAAAGTCACACAACTAGTAAGTGGCTGAAGCCAGATTTTAACTCAGGAAGAAGAATCTTCCTGATTCCAGGCCCGGCCCTCTGTCCACTTTGCTGCCTAGCTGCCCTGGATGTCCCATTAGGCATCACAAACTCAACATGTCCAAATCAGAGCTCATTTTCTTTTCCCAAAACCCACTCCTCTTCCCAGCTTTCCTATTACTACTGAGGATACCCACATCCTACCAGTTACCCATGTTCATAATTCCAGTGTCCTCCTCCACTCAAATTCATGTCACGTGTCCAATCTGCCATAAAATCTTGTTGATGTTGTTTAATTTTCATTACATTTCTGAGATACTTTTTCATGGATGTCCCCTTCTCTGTACTCACAATACCACCAGCCTCGTACAGGCCCTCACCAGCTCTGGACTAAACTTTAACAATCCTCTCCCCATTCCAGTCCATCCTTTACTCAGTTGCCAAAGTGATTTTCCTAAAGTGTAGATCTGATCATGATACCTCTCCCACCCCTACTCAATACTCCCCACCACCTCTAGGATCATACCAAACCCTCTGGCATCTAAAACCTTTCACAGCCTGGCCCCTTCCCACCTTTCCAGTCTAACTTGTCCCAGGGACTCTGGTCTTTGTGATATCCCTCACACACACAACACTCCATCCCAATCAGTCAATCAACAAACTGGTATTAAGTGTTTATGATGAGTCAAACACTATCTTAAGCTTTTGAGATACAAGGGAAGACAAAAACTTGGCATCTGACCTTCAGGAGCTCACATTCTAATGGAGAAAACACGTAAGCAACTACATGCATATAAAGGTCATCCACTGCATCTCAAGCCATCACCGAGTCACCTTAACTCTGTCCTGTCACTGACTCTGGAGGAGAAAGTGATGCTGACAAATTTGTGCAACCCTACCTCACTTAAATCAAATTTATGCAGGAATCAAAAGACAACAAGAGAAGAAGAAAAAGAAAAACTAGATACAGAGCTGGTGGAAAGTCATTTCAGAGGGAGGACATGAATAGATTTGGGTCAAGAGGAATGGGAAAGGTCCATAAGGTGAGAGGTGAGGAAGCTAGGGAAGTCAGGAGTTGGAGGAGAGGAGGCAGAGCATTTCAGGAGAGGGAAACAGTCAATGAAAAGGTGCAGAATTGGGGGATAGAGTGTCTTGTCCAAGAAACAGCAATCCAGAGTCCCTGGATCATTGAGTCCATGGAGGGGAGTCAAATATAAGACAAGAAGAGCAGCAAGCGGCCAGATTGTAAAGGGTTTAAAATGACAAATACAGGATTTTGCATTTGATCCTGGAGGTAATAGGGAGCCACTAGAGTTTATTGACCAGGTCAGTGACATGATCAAACCTGACCTCAGACACTGACTAGCTGTGTGACTTCACCCTGTTTGCCTCAGTTTCCTCATCTGTAAAATGAGCTGGAGAAGGAAATGGCAAACCATTCCAGTGTCTTTGCCATGAAAACTCCAAATGGGGTCATGAACAATAGGACACAATTGAACAACAAGAAAAATGTTTAATAAATGCTCCTCAACTGACTAAGTGATTGACTTCACAATGGTGGAGGGTTATGGGTATAGAATCCTGGATATGGGCTGGCTCTCTGGGAGGGGGGAGGGGAAAGAGAAGACTGTATCGGGAAGTAGGTCATACAAAAATAAAAGATATCATTAAAATTTTATTTTTTAAGGAAATTATAATGACCAAATAGCCCAAAGACAAGGTCAGAGGATCACAGATTCAGAGCTAGGAATGCTCTTAAAAGTCATCAACCCCTTCATTTTACACAAGAGGAAACTAAAGCCAAGCCACTGTCTCAGGGTCATAGAGCTAATAAGGAACTGAGGAAGGACTTGAACCCAGGAAGTCTAAGTCAAGTGCTTCATTCAATAAACCAACTATAACAAGGGACCTCTTCCTCTTCTTTGGGGGACTTGGGGTAGGGAAATATCATATCAGTCTTTTTTTTACCTCCAGAGGCAATGGGGGTTAAGTGACTTGCCCAGGGTCACATAGTTGGCACATGCCTAAGACCAGATGTGAACCCAGGACCTCTTGGTGCTCTATTCACTGTACCACTTAGCTGCCCCCTAATGTCAATCTTTTTTTTAATATATTGGTTGATTTTGTGGCAATTTGTTTTATTTTGTTTTGTTCTTTGTTATAACTCTAGGCTCTTTGGGAGAGGGAGGGGTAAACATGGGTGATGAAAAAAAAAAGCTAGCACTGCTTCGTTAAACAGCCCCATTAGGTCCATAGCATAGGGGTCATTATTTGTGTTTTATAGAGATGAGGAATTAACTACAGCCACTTGCCCTTCTCTAGGCCTCAGGGTCCTCCAAGACAGCTGGGAAGCTTCCTTCCAGCTCTAAATCCTCCAATGCTCTGGCTGAGATGATGGCAGAATTTGAGTCATAAAGATGGCAAGTATGTAAAAGACCTTTGTTCTGGACTGCACTGTGTGCTGGAGAGGGAGAATAGAGGAATGAAAAAAATCTTGGAAGAAAGCACTTTGCCTTGCCCAGCCCATGCCGTGACATGATCAATCAACTCTGAAAATTAATTATAATTCTACCTGGTAATCTCAACGATTCCCATTGATCCATTGATTCCTCAGTCCTGGCAGCTATGGGCTCAGCAGGGTGAGCCTAATCCCCAACCCCCACCCCAACATACCCCAACTCATCCCCATCTCCAAGGCCTTCTCTGGCCCAGCGTGAGCTTTACTTGGCCAAGTGCTTGTCTGCCTTGCAAAATTAAATCCTGAAGGTCTAATGACCCAGGTGTAGTCTCAGCTCTGCAGCTGACTCTATGTGTGACTTTGGGTCAGTCACTTCCCCTGTTCTAGGCCTAAGTTTCCTGTTCCATAAAATGAGAGTGTTGGACAAGATGATCTCTAAGGCACCTCCCAACTCTGACATTCTTTGTTCTAAGAGCCCTTCCCATCTCTCTACTTTTTGCATTCTAAGGTCCCTTCTAATTCTGACATTCTGTATTCTGTATTTCCTTCCACCCTTAACATTCTGTATTCTAGGGTCCCTTCCAGTTCTGAAATTCAGTGTTCTAAGGGCCCTCTCCACTCTGATATTTTGGGATCCTAATTTAATAAACCAACCCGTCTTCCCTTCACCACAGACTTCATCTTAGTGTAGAGAAAAGCGCCTGCGTTTGGATTTGAACTCAGGTCTTCCTGACTCCAGATTCAGTGTTCTAAGCAATACAGCACCACCTAGCTGCCCCACACAGCCCCTCGCCTTTCCCAATTCTTCACTCCCGCAACTTGGCTGCCCAGGTGGTGACAAAACCTGCCTTCAACATCCTCAGCCTCTTCCTGTTCTTTTCTAAAGGTTCCTAGTTCCTTGAGAGACACTAATTGCAGCAGCACTGCGCTGCACCATCCCAACTCAGAACCCCAAGCTGAGGCTTCCCCTCCCCCTGCTTGGTCCCCAAGCCTCCCATCCAAGCATATTTCCTATTTGTTTATCTTCTCAGCAGCCACTATTATAGATTAGGCATGCTCCTTTCTGTTCTGCCTCCCCTCAACATCCCCATAGGCAGGAAACACATTGCCAGGGGTGCCTCAAGGATGGTGGCCCCAGCTCCCACTTTATCCCCCCAAACTCCATCCCCTCCTCCCAAGCCCCCTCAGCCCAGAGAAGACACTCGATAGATCAATAGATGGTGTCTGACTGGCTCTTGCTCCAGAGGGATTTCACAGGATCTCTTCTCTGAGATTTGAAGGACCATTTCTTAGGGAATGTTGGGACGAAGGGATCAGGGAAATTGACAAGCTTGGGAAGAAGGTTAAGAGAACAAACCACTGTCAGATGCTCCTGCACTGTCCCTTCCCTCCCCATAGCTGGCTGGTCAGGGCCACGGGAGCCTGGTTGGCACAAAGGATAAGAGGGCAGAGAGTTACTGCTAGAGAGGGTCTTCTATTTCCCCCAAATGAATTATTCCCAGATTCAAATACCTACCACAAGCCAGCCTAGGCAAGGAGACAGTGGGAGGAAAGCATCAGGAACCTGGTGATGGAGGAGATTCTGCCTTTGTCCTGGGTCAACCATAGGGTTTCCATAGCCCCAGGTCCTCAGAGACGGCTACTGTCCTTGATTTCCCACACACAGAACAGACCCAAAGATGTGTCCTACTGGCACAGCCTTGCCTAATGGACACAGTGGAATTGGTGAGGGGCTGACACTGTGGGATCATGATGGCAGCAAGTCTCAGCGGGGGGGACTGGAACCAGGAGACTCACTAGTCAAAGGGGTCTGACAAAATTAAGGCCATGGTCCAAAGGATGGAGCTTAGTCAAAGCCAAACTATCAGGAAAGAAGAGGTGGGGGATAGCCCCCAGGGGGCCAGAAAGTCTCAGTATTGAGGAACTCAGAACAGACAGAAGGGAGCAAGGATCCAAGGGGGCAGATGGTGATACTCTAGAGAGACCTAGAAGGGGGAATCAGTGGTCATCTAATCCAACCTCTGATGAGTAGGAATCCCCTCTATTTCCCCTTAGCCTAGCCCCTGCTTAACAATCTCCAGTGACCTACAATGTACCATCTACTGAGCCATCCCATTCCCCATCTGGACAGCTCTAATTGAGAAGAATTTTTTCCTTAGGCAGAAACAAAATCTGCCTCTCAGAAGCTTCCCCTCGCTGTCCCTGGTCCTGCTCTCTGGGGCTGAGCAGGACAAAGCTAATCCCTCTTACACTTGACAGCCCTTCAAATACTTTGACAGTCATCATTCTTCCCTCCCTGCTCCCACCACATGACTTCTCTCCTGGTTAAACCTCCCCAGTTCCTTCATGTAATCTTCAAATGGCATGGGCTTAATGCCAGCCCCAGAACTAGGGGGAAAAGTCATGGGTTGGGAGGCTGGTGTGGTTAGTCCAGAGCAAGGACCTCAGAGTTATCACTGGACTCTCTTAAGACACTAGATAAAGGCTGTTTTAGCCTTTATTGAGAGCACTGCTACACTAGGCTGGTAACATTTGAATAAGGATTTGACTGACTTGGAGGTGAAACTGTCTCCCTTTTCTCCCAGAAGTCACTTAAGATTAGGAAAACTGAGGCCCTGAGAGAGACAGGGACTTAGGGGTATTGGGATGTAAACAGAAAGATCTCAAGATTTGGAGCTAGTGAACCTGTTCCACTCACCATCTTTTGTACACTAGTCACATCCCAGACAAAAAGTCCCTTCCCAACTGCTCTCCCCCCCCCCCAAAGTAGTCTGCCCCAATCAGTGGCTGAGCTCAGTAAGCCCCGGGATTGCCTTCTCTTGTGTTTGTATGCTCATTGCTTTAGCATAATGCTTGGTACTTGGTACCAAGTACCAAAAGCTTTGCATTCAATCACTCATTTAATCAGTCAGCCTAAATTCTGCTGGTCATTGCCTTTGTGACTATGAGCAAATTTCTTCTAAACCTTTTTGTACAGCAGCTTCCTCCTGCGTGAAATGCAGAAACTGGACTGGATGAAGCTGGGATATTTCAGAGAGGGGCTCCCAAGGAAGGCCTTGTGAGAGACTCCCTGGCTAAGCACTGCAGTCATCACTGACCTGGGAACTGCTCTCTCTAAAGTTATCAGTGATCTCTTAATGGCCAAATCTAGTGGTCTTTTTCTCAGTCCCCATCCTTCTTGACCTCTCTGCAGCATTTTATACTGTTGATCTCTCTCCCTCTCCCCTCTCTCTGTTTTCTCTCTCTCCTTCTCTCTCTCTCTTTGTTTCTCTCTCTTCTTCCTCCTTTCTCCCCCCTCCCCCTCTCCCTCCCTCTCTCTCTCCCTCTCTCCCTGTCTGTCTCTTTTTCTCTTTTCCTACCCATCTGACTGCTCCTTCTCAGTCTCCTTTACTAATTCATCATCTGTATCTCCCAAGATTCAGTCTTCTTTTCTTCTCTCTATAATCTCTCACTTGGTGACCTAATCAGCTCCCATGGGTTCAATTATCATCTCTATGCAGATGACTTCCAAATCTATATATCCAGTCCTAGTTTTTGTTTTGTCTTGTTTTTTCTTCTGGAATTCCAGTCTGGCATCACCAACTGCCTTTTGGATGTTTTGAACTGGATGGAGACATCTTAAACTCAACATATCCAAAACAAAACTCATTCTCTTTCCTCTTAAAGCTGCCCCTCTTCCAAATTTCTTTATCACTCTCAAGGGCACCACCATCTTTCCAGTTCCCTAGGCTTATAATCTAAGCATCATCTTCAATTCCTCACTCTTGATGACCCCATACACCCAACCCATATTCAAATCTTGTCCTTTCTGTCTCTGCGACATCTTGCATTATTATTTCCATTCACATAGTTCCCCACCACCACCACCCTAGTTCAGGCCCTCAGCATCTCTAGCCTAAGTTATTGCAGTAGCCTACTTGGTCTTCCTGCCTCAGGTCTCTCCCCACAGTAATCTAGCCTCTCTGCAGCTGCTTAAATGGTTTTCCTAATGTCCAAGTCTGACCATGTCACCCTCTTACTCAATAAACTCCCTATTTCCCTATAACCAGGTACAAATTTTTATTTGCTTAAAATTTCTCCAGACCTTTCCAATCTTCTTACACATTATTCCCCTCTTCAATGCAATAATACTCAGCTGCTCTAGGTTTCTCACACATCTCTGCATCTTTGCACCAACTGTTCCCTATGTCTGGTATCCACTCTCTCCTTACCACCTTCTGGAATACCTGGTTTCCTTCCAGACTCTTTTAAACTCCTGCATGAAGTGGTCCATGCTCTTCCCTTTCCCACCCCTTCATCTACTAGTGCCCAATATCTCTAATTACCTTGTTAGGGGACAGCTAGGTGGTGCAGTAGATAGAGTACTGGGTCTAGAGCCAGGAAGACCTGAGTTCAAATCTAACCTCAGATGAAGTGAGAGTGGGTGAGTCTAGACAAACCACTTAACTGTTGCCTCAGTTTCCTCAACTATAAAATGCAGGTTGTTGTGAGGGTCAAACAAGATCATTGTAAAGTACTTAGCACAGTCCCTGTCACATAGTAGGTCCTATATAAATGCTTATTCCCTTCTCCACCTTTTGTTCTTTTTAAAAATATTCCATATATACTTTATATATGTATACATATCCATTAGAATGTAAGATGCAGGTACTTTTGTCTTTGTATCCCCAGTGCTTAGCACACGGCTCAGGAACATAGCAGGGGGCTTAATAATGTTTGTTGGTTGATTCTACATCCCACCCAAATAAGCTCTTCTGTGTGAAAGAGAATCCTTCCCTCTACTCCTCTCCCTTCCCCCTCACCCTTCTCTTCCTCCCTCCCCCCACTTTCTTTCCCCCATCATTTTCTCCCTGCTTTGTCCTCCACATCCTCTCCCTTCCTCTTCAAAGGGAGCATAATCACACAGACACACACACATGACATACACACAGACACACACACAACAGACACGCAGACACATGTGACACACAGACACATGAGACACATACACGACACACAGACACAGAGAGAGAGAGAGAGATGACACACAGACACACACACACATCGAAAGTACAAATTCTACAAATGCAGGAAGTGTTGTAAGCTTCTGATGTGTTATTTTTGCATCCTTAGCACGTATAACAATGCCTGACCCCTAGGGCCTTAATAAATGCTTGTTACATCAGATTGGGTTGGTTCCTATGACTTGCTCAAAGTCACTTGGGTATCAATGTCAGAACACAACTAGAACCCAGATCTTCTGACTCCCCTGTCCTATGCTATTTCAGGATTGGCCACTCTGGAGACAAGGGTAGGCTAATGAACCAACCAACAAACAAGCATCTTTTATGGGCCTACTATGTGCCGTACATATATTGCGCTAAGCAGAAATGAAGCATTCCCTGGGTTTGGGAGCCCATCAAGTCTCTTTGAGGAGACAGCACTCACTTGTTGCAAAAGTACACACTAGTTACAGAACCAATAGTTATAAGGTAATTGGGTGGGTTGGAGGGGGGGGAGGGGAGCCAGGATTTCTACCCAGCAGAAGCAGGCAGGAGATACAAACAAAGAAGAAATACATAAACAAGTCCTGATCAATAGTGAACAAATTCTTTGCACTGTACTGGGAGGGCTGGGCTAAATCATCTGTTGGAACCCCGAAGGCTTAATGACAGAGGGCTTCCTGAAGAAAGGACAATTCCGAGTTGGACTTTGAAGCTGGGGAGAGGACCTAATGTGGAGGGTGCTAGGGCTCTATTTCAACTTGCTACAAAATGTCTGATTTGGATGGGATGGAGGAGGGAGGGGAAGGGGAGGTTGGAGAGCTGCCTTCCTTCAAAATTAACTCATTGAGAGCATGAAATTTAGATTTGGACCTAGATGATCTCATCTGGTCCAGTCTGTAAATAATTGACAGACCAGAAGACTGAGGCCTAGAAAGTGCATATGGCTTGCCCAAGACCACATAGCTAAGAAGCCTCAGAGCCGGGAGTGGAACCCAGGTCCTCTGATTCACCCTTTCCACTGTGATTCTAAGGAGCCTGTGACAGGAATGGTCTCCAGTTCCATTTCCTATCTAGATGCTTCACTCTCCTCATTCCTCCAAAAAAGGTAGACCAAAGCCCCAGCCTGGGCTTCGGGACCCCCCTGAGAACTTTCAGGGCCTGCCCTGGCCTTTACTCTCCATATTTCCTTCCCTGCACTCTTGCCTTAATCTCTCCCTTCTCTTCTGCCTGCCCCCAACCTGACTGCTGAATTTAGTCATATCCAGGCTCTGCTACTAAACACCTTTGTGACCTTGGACAAGTCACTGAAGTTTCTAAGCCTCAGTGTCCCCCTTGGTAAAAGCAGGCGACTGGACCTCATGTCTCTGTGTATAATCCTACCATCCTCTTCACTGAACTCCTCATTCTTCCTACTCTCCCTTCCTCTCCCAAGATCTTCTCTCATCCCCCTCCCTCCATTCCTCCTCCCTCCATTCCTCCTCCTCATTCTCCTGTCTGCCCTCACCCACCCTCCTCTTCCTCCATCATTTTTCTCCCTCCCCTCTTCTCTTTTCCCTCTCCTTCCTCTTCTTGCCCCCATCCTTCTCCTCCCTGCCTTCCTTATTCTTCCCCTACCACCCCTCCGCAAAGCTATGCCTCCCTAAATCTCACATTCCGCGGCCCGTGGCCTTTACGAAGCTCTCTGAGAACCGAACTGGGCCGAGCCGGGCCAGGCCGAGCCCGGATCGATTGCAGCCGGAGCTGGCGGGATCGCGCTCCTCGGCCACAGCAGGCCCAGCGCTGCCCCATTGATCGGGCTCGGCCGCCGCCGCTGCCACAATCTAAAATCCATCTCCCCCGCCCTCCTCCCTCCCCCAGGCCCCCGTCGCCTAGCAACGGGGCCTCATCCGGGCCCTCATTGGTCAGCGGCGGGAGCAGCTCCCCGGGCCTCCGCGTGGTCAGTTGGTCAGCGCAGGCTGCGCTGCGTCCTCCGGCCTGGCTCCGGGCGCCCATCGATCGCCTCTCACATTTAACCTTATCCTTTGGGGGTGGGGGGAAGGGGGAAGGCAGGAGGGGGAGGGGAAGGGAGAGGAGAAGAGAGGAGAGAGGGGAAAGGCGGGGGAAATCTTTGAGAAAATTGTATTGACCCGTTCCTTATCGCGGGGCCGCACGGATTCTGTCCTGCAGGGAGGGGGAAGTGGGGGGGGGCGCTTGGCTTCCTCCGCCTCGGAGCTATCTCCGCCCCTCTTCCCACACGCCTGCCTTTCTCCGGAGTCCGAGATTCCATATAGGATCATGGAATTTAGAAACGGAATCAAGTCATCGCCTTCCCCTACCCCCTTTTTTGCGCGGGGGAAGAAACAAGCCCAGAAAAGGGATGAGACTTGCTTTCTAAAGTCGCACGGCGAGTCGGGGATAAAACTGGCCTTAAAATCTAGGTGCTCTAATTCAAAATCCTGGGAGGGGGATTGGATGTTAGGGGACTTGACTTCTAGTCCTGCGTGTCACTGAGGACACTCCACTGGACCTAGGCATAATGTTTCCCTCTCTCCGAGCCTCAGTTTCCTCATGTATAAAATGAGAAAGTTGAGTTAGTTCGTCTTTAAGTGGTCTTCTAGCGCTGACAATTCTCTATTCAGGGGGAACGGGGAGATTTTAAGGTGGAAAGAATCCCAGAAATTAGTTCAACTTTGGTTTTTACAGATGCGGAAACTGACGTTTCGAGAGGGGAAATCACTTGTATAAGGTCACACAGGTACTATGAAGCAGAACTAAGATTTGAACCAGAACTAAGATTGAACCGACTCCGAATCCACCTCCTTTTCTGCCAGTTCCCTTCTAGTTCCAACGTTCTGCGATTTATGGTTCTTTGTCCACAGAATCACAGCAGTCCTCAAAGTCCGTGCCCTATCCATAGGCTCTCTCTGTGTGTCTGTCTGTTTCTCTGTCTCGGTCTGTCTCTCTCTTCTCTCTGCCCCCCCCTCCCTCTCTCTGTCCCTCTACCTCCCTCTTCCTCTCTCTTCTCTCTCTCCCTCCTTCTCTCTCTCTCTCTCTTTCTCTCTCTCTCTCTCGTGTGTGTGCCTCTCTCTCCCCCTCCTCCTTCATCAATTCCCATGGGCTCAATTATCATCTCTATACTGACGACTCCCAAATCTGCATACCCATACTCATCTCTATTGAACTCGACCCAGTCCTCGATTGCCAACACCCTGCTAAACATCTCTACATCTCAAACTCAACATGTCCAATATGGCGTTAATTCTCTTTTCCCCTAAATCCATCCCCTCCTAACTTTCTTGTTCTGTCATGAGCAGGGCCTCTCGCCTAGTCATCTGCCTTCAAAACCTAGGAAGCCATCCTCTGTTCTTCACTCTCCTTCACTCTCTGCATCCAATGAGTTACAAAGTCTTGTCGATTCTACCTCTTCAAAATCTCTCTCTAATCACACACCAACCACCCCAGTTCAGGCCTGCTTGCCCCCTCCTCTCAACTATCCTCACAGCCTCTTAACTGATCTCCCTCCCTGCATGCAGCCTCTCTCTTCTCCAGTTCAATCTCCACATCGCTGGTGAAATGCTATTCCTAGAATATCGTTCTGTCTGACACTCCCCAACTCGTGAAGATTCCCCATTGATTTGGGATAGAGATCAAGTCATGCCCCCCCACACACACACATTTTCTGTGAGAAGGAGGAAACTGAAGCCTAGTACCAAGCTCTTCGTCATTTTAATCCTTTCACAATCTGTGTCCAGCCTATGTTTCTGAGCTGATTACAAGTTACTCCCTGCCATCCACTCTCCCCTCCAGTTAGGCTGTCTTACTTGCTGTTCCCTGTACATGACATTTTATCTTTCTCTTCCTTGCCTTTGCACTGGCTGGTCCTCATGCCTGGAACATCATGCCCCCTCACCTTGGCCTCATGGAACCCTTGGCTCACTTCAAGAATGATTTCCTGCTTGCTCCAGAAATTAGTGTGTCCCAAATCACTCTGTATTGATCTAGATATACCTGTTCGAAAGCCAGAATTTGAACTCAGGTCCCCTAAGCCCCAATCCAGTAGTAATGCCACTGTATCACACATCTGTTACCCGGTGACTCTACTCACTAAGGTCCTTGAGGGTAGGGGCTGATTTATCTTTGCCTTTGTATCCTTAGTGCCTAGCACACTGCCTGGCAATTTGAACAGGTGCTTATGAGTGTCTGTTGAATTAATGGTTGAATGAATTTGACTGGAGGTATTGGTAGACATGAAATCATCAAACCTTTTATCCATGCATACACACACACACACACACACACACACATACAGATATGGAGTCTTCTTTTGTGGGTGAGGGTACTTGAGAGGCTGAATCTGACTTCTTTAAAAAGAAAACAGTTTTGAGGGTTTTTTTTATTCAGTCCCCTAACCACCAGCACCACCCCAATTTCAAAACTGCTCTATTGAATTAAACCAAAATGTTATTTTAATTGGGCAGGTAGGTGGAGCAGTGAATAGCATGCTAGGTCTGGAGGAAGACATTTTCTTGAGTTCAAATCTGTCCCCAGAAACTTACTAGCAGTGTGATCCTGGGCAAGTCACTTAACTCTGTTTGATTCAGTTTCCTCAACCTGAAATAGAGAAGGAAATGGCAAACCATCCCAGTATCTTTGCCAAAAAACCAAAACAAAACAAAACCCAACAAACAAACAAAAAAACAACCAAAGAAAACCACCAGATGGGATTGTGAAGAGCTGGACACAACTGAACAACAAAAATTGTTTTAGCAATTGGTTAACTGAGCTCCCTTAAAATCCACATATTTGAAAGCTGACACTGAATTTGGTCAGATTGTCCATGATTTTGAAGATGACTAGTTGAATTCAGATAAAATAATCTGCTGGTTTCCAGCTTACTCTCGGTGAAACTGGTTTCAACCCAGCAGTTAGGTGTCTAAACCTTGATTCACTCCTGCTTGAAGCCCTGGGAGGATTCACCAACCAATCAAGTTTGCTCCCCATGGAAACCTCAAATCCTTTTCAGATTTCATGGTCTCATAACCACTCACATTTTTATTGTATTTTGAGGTTTACAAAAACCCTTTCCCCCCACAGCCCTACACATTCAAGTATTATCAGTCAGGGAGCTAAGTGGCACAGTGAATAGAATTCAAGAATGAGTCAAGAAGACTTGAGTTCAAATGTGACCTCATACTCTTATCGGATATGAGGACATGGACAAACCACTGAAATGTTTGTCTTAGTTTCCAAATCTGTAAAATCGCTCACACCTGCAGTACAGCTCTAGAAGCTCCCACAATGAACTGCTCACGTCTGGGTGTCTGGCTGGCTCTGAAAGGGCAACTCCCATCCCTGTACCCCAAGAGTCCAGTGTTGGCTTACCTCAGTCTCCATTTTTTTACTTACCCGAATATTATAATAACTGAAATTACTGCATCTCTTTCCTTTAGTGTTTGCAAAGCCCTTTTGAAACCATTGTCTTATCAGATCCTTACAACAGCCCCAGTGATAAACAGTAAATGGATTACTGTCTCTACTTTACAAGAGAGGAAACTGAGGCTTAGAGTAGCAGAATGAATAGCCCGGGATGACTCAAATTTTAGGTTGGGAGAGCATGGGTTAGAAGCCAAATCATGGGAAGCTGGTGATCATGTACATTTCAGCTATTCAGAACCACAGAATTTCAAAATTGAAAGGGATCCAGGTCAAAGCATATTTTTTCACTTCCTTTTTTCTTTCCTATGTTTTTTTTTTCCTTTTGTTCTGTTTCTTCTTCTACAACTGTGATAAATATAGAAATGTTTTACATGATAGCACATGTATAAACTATATCAAATTGCCAACCATTTTCAGAAGAGGAGAGGGAGGGAGAAAAAATTCAGAACTCAAAATCTTGTAAAAATGAATGCTAAAAATTTCCTTAATATGTAATTGGGGGGAGGGGAATAAAATACTATTTAAAAGAAGAATAATAAAACCAAATTGAAAGGGGCCTTCAGGGGCCATCCAGACCTGTCCATGCATACAAGTGTCCCTTTAAAAGGTATTAGAGGTCATCAAGCCTTTTCTTAAAGGTCTCCAGTGAGGGGGAACCCATGACACCCCAAGGCAGGCCATTCCATTGACAGAAGGTTTTCCTTACTGGAGGGAGCCCCAAAGTATTTTTTATAGGGATTCTGACCTCTGGGGCTCAATAGAGACAGTTTAATCCTTTCCCCACATAACAACCCTCAAAATAGTTCAAGACAACCATCATGGTCACTAGTCTTCTCTTCTCCAAGGCAAATATCCTCAAGTCCTTCAACCAGTTCTTATGTGGTATGAACTTAAAGTCCTTTCACCATCCTGATCATCCTCTCCTCAGTGTTCTCCAGTTTATCAATGTCCTTCTGGCAATGTGGTGCCAGGGGCAGCGTACCATAATCCAGATGGAGTCTGATTGGGGTAAAGTCCAGTGGAACAGCCATCTCCCTGGTCATCATGGTACATCATCATGCCTCTCAATAGACACCAAAATTGCTTCAACTATCCTGGATATTATGCAACACTAATGACTTGGGGTCAACTAAACCACTCCCTTTCTGGAGATGAGAGATGAAAGAGAGGTGGATAGATGGGTAGATAGATAGATGGATGGATGGATGATAGACGTATAGACAGATACATATGCACATAGATTGAAATGCATGCATCACTAGGATAAAAACAATGAATATAAAAACAAGATATCCAAGGAAGATTTGTATGAATTCTAGGACAATGTTTAATAAACCAGAATGAGCTACTACATAGCATTTTGTACTGCACTGTATAACCATTTCTGAAGGCAGCTAGCTATTGAGGGTCTCACCATCCCACCAGGTTCACAGTATTTGTGTTTTCCTCACCATCCTTACTCTCACTCACCTCACACAGTCAATCTCTTGTCAAATCTCATCATTTCTACCTTCATTACTTCTCATTGTCATCTTCCCTTGACTCACATAGCCATGAATTCAAGCCCTCTCACCTGAATTACTTCAATAGGTTGACTAATTGGCCAACTTTCTCTGAGCTCCAAGTCATCCTCTATTCAGTTGTCTGACTAATTTTCCTAAAGCATAGCTCTGACCACACTACTACCTCCACCCCTAACTCAGTAAGCTCCAATGGCTCCCTATTACCTCGAAGATCAAAAATGAAACTCTTGTTCACCTTCAAAGACCTTCAAAATGTGGCCCCTTCCTATCTTTCCAGACTTTTTGTTCCCCTCTACATGCAGTCTACAATCCAAATTCACTTACCTTGTTTCACTCACATGATACTTCATCTCCAGACTCCATACAGAATCTCTGTACTGGCTTTGTGCATCACGCCTGGAATACTCTTCTTACTCACCTCCATCTCCTGGCTTTCCTGACTTCCTTCAAGACTTAACTCAAATCCGACTTTCTACAGGAGGCCCTTCCTCCACCCTACCCCCACCCCTCAGCTGCTAGTCCCTCCCTTCTAAGATTCTCTCCATGCTTTGTATGTATCGTGTAGAATGGGAGATCCACTGCTCAGGCCCCCATTCCAATGGTAGGTACATATTTATTTGCTTGGTGTTTCCCCAGTAGAAGGTGAGATCCTTTCTAGAAGGGATGGTTTCATTGTATTTGTATTTCTAGTGCTTAATAAAAGCTTGTTGATTTATCAATGGATGTAGAGAGGATTCCATCTTCAGATAGATGCCCTCCAAGATGCCTTATAACTCTGGAATTCTAGTCTAGAATGTTATTAGAATAGGTGATTTCTCCAAGCCTCCACCCTTTACAAGAAGCCTTTCCGGATTCCCCCAGCTGCTAGTGCCTAACTGACCATTCCTCTGCACCACCTTTTGTCTATTTTGAGTAACCTTACATATATATGGCCGGGACAGCTAGGTAATGAAGTGGATGGAGCACTGGGCTTGGAATGAGGAAGACTCATCTTCCTGAGTCCAAATCTGGCCTCAGACACTATCTGGGTGACCCTGGACAAGTCACTTAACCCTGTTTGCCTCAGGTTCTCATCTGTAAAATGGGCTGCGGAAATGGCAAACCATTCCAGTATCCTTGCCGAGAAAACCCTCAAATGGAGTTGTAAAGAGTCAGACATGATGGAAACAACTCAACAACAATATAAGGAGTATAAATGACATATGTAAATATAAGTCCCTTGAGGGAATTTCATCACTCACTTTTATCTTTTGTGTCTACAGGACCTATAACAGTGCCTGGTGCATAGAAAGTGTGTAATGATTGTTTGATTGGTTGAAGGGAAGATAAGGCCCTGCCCTGTCTCCCTCAGTCTACCCTCCCTGGTAATCCCCAGGTGCCTGGAAGGGTTCCTAAAGATCATCCCATTAAAGGATCATAAATTTAAAGCTGGAAAGAGTTTTAGTTTTATTAAGTCTCAGTCTTCCCATTTTACAGATGAAGAAGTTCCAGCCTAGAGAGGTGGAATAATTTGTCTGAGATTATACAGGCTGAGATGAAAATCGAAGGCCACTGATTCCAATTCCAGTGGTCTGTGTACTGTACCCTTGCCTCACGGGAGGGAGCTGAGGACCACAGATGGGGAGGAATTTGCCCAGGGTCACCCAGTCTCAGATGGGGCTGCAGAGAGCCCTGGCATTTCCTGCCTCTCCTCCTCAGACTGTAGGGTAGGATCTGTCCTTCAGGAAAGGAGACCTGAGCTCTCAGTCATACCATAGCTAAGACCCTGGGAAGGACTGAGAGAATGCTTTGCAGGCTGGCGAAAATGTCAGTTGCTGATAGATTTCCGAATCTCTCTTTCTCTCTCAGTCCAGCTGCATTATTAACCCAATTGGATTGATTGATTGAGGTATTTATTTATTGGCCTTATATATCACGTTCCTCAAAAGAACTTTACAAAGGTGCTTAAAGTCACATTCCTCCTTCCAGCTTAGTAAGGGGGGTGGGCAGTGTGGGGTGGGAAGGAGAGTGCCCAGTGGAGAGGTTAAGAAAAGTTTCCCCTTGGCCAACTGTCCCACGGTGCTCCCTCAAACATAGTCAATGTCCATCCTCTCTGAAGATTTGGAGTGGGGAACAATGAGGGGGTGAGGGAAGGAAACAAAAATGGGACATCCCTCTGATTAAAGAGATTACAGAAAGTAACTGCATTAGGATGGAAAGAATCCTGGATTTGCACCCAGAAAATATCTCAGCTGCAATCCAAACTCTATCACTGAGTCACTGTGTCAAGTCCCTTTCAGATGACTCTAGAAGACCCCTGCTAGTATTCAGAGATGTTACCTGGGAGGATAATATTGACCAATTAACCCCAAGATGAACCTTCTGTCACTCAGAAGAGAGAAGGCTAAGGAGAGGAGACATAATCTAGCCCACCTGCATATTTGGTCATTCCTAGTTCTGACATTCTATGTTCTGTGTTCAAAAGTCTTTTCCAGAGCTGATGTATAGGTCCTATAAGTTTTATGTGCTAAGATTCTTCTTACATTCTATGATCTAGAGTCCTTTACAATTCTGATCTTCTATGGTTCTTCCAAGTTCTGATTCTATATTCTAAGGGCCCTCCCAGTTCTGACATCCTGTGTTCTGTGGCCCTCCCAGCTCTGACATCCTGTGTCCTAAGGGCCCTTCCAGCTCTGACATTCTGTATTCTAAGGGCCCTCCCAGCTCTGACATTCTGTGTTCTCAGATTCCTGCCAGTTCTGACCTTATGAGTGTTTATCTGTCCTCCAGAAAATGCTCCATCTTCTCTGCCTGACACCAGTGCTTTAAGAAACCCCAGGTCTGCTCCCCATTGCTTCTATCCCTAGGCTCTGAAGCATTTACCCATCAGGAGAAAGTCTCCCAAAGACCATTAGCTGATTTCTTTTCTTCCTTTTTTTTTTTTGTTTCCACTTAGAGTGCAAGCATTGACAAGCATGCTCGATATCTGCCAGGGCCTCTGCTGGCCTGGGGAGAAGTGCAGATCTGAGCTGAGGCTCCCTAAGATCTTATTTTCTTGTTTTCCTGCAGCTGAACCTTTCTTCTTTCCAATCTCAACTCCCTCCCCTCTCTCAAGACCCAACTTTCCTAATTAGTTAGATTCATTAGGCACATTACTAAAAGGAAGTGGGCAACTATTTAGGGGAACATTTATAGCACCTAGGTCCTGCAGTGGATAGAACCTAGATGTGGAGTCAGGAAGACCTGAATTCAAACCCATTCTCAAACATGCTAGTCATATGACCCTGGAAAAGTCACTTAATCTCTTCCTTAACCATGAAATGGATACAATAATAGCACCTATCTCTTGTGAAGATCAAATGAGATAATATTTGTAAAGCACTTAGCACATAGCAGGTGCTTAATAAGTGCTTATTTCTTTGTCTTCCCTTTCCCTCATGGGAAGAGCCCTGGATCTGGATGGAGTGAGAGGGTCTTGGAATCCCAGCTCTTCCACTTACTTGTGCAATCTTGGACAAATAATTGCTTCTCCTTGGTCCTTAGTTTCCTCACCTGTAAAATGAGAGAGTTGCACTAAATGACTTCTGGAGTCCCTCCCCAATATAGCATTCTAAAATTCTCTACCTGAAATTCCAGATCTTCCAAGATCAGGTCCCATTTAACTATCTAACATTCTCTCCTCCTCTCAAACATGCCTCTTCTTTTCATATTTTCAGGTGATACAGAGTTAGAAGGGATAGTCAATGACAAAGTTAAAAAAAAAAAACAACCTTAGGTTGTTAGAATATGGGACCAAATCTAATAAAATTAACTGTAATAGGGATAAAGGCAAAATCTCATGCCTTGGTTCAAAAAATTAATTTCATCCCCAATTGATACATAGTCAAGGGATATGAACAGGCAGTTTTCAGATGAAGAAATTAAAGCTATCTATAGGCATATGAAGAAGTACTCTAAATCACTTTTGGTTAGAGAAATTCAAATTAAAACAACTCTGAGGTACCACCTCACACCTATCAGATTTGCCAATATGACAGAAAAGGAAAATGGTAAATGTTGGAGGGAACATGGGAAAATTGGGACACTAATGTAGAGTTGAGAACTGATCCAACCATTCTGGAGAGCAATTTGGAACTATGCCCAAAGGGCTATAAAACTGTGCATACCCTTTGACCCAGCAATGCCTCTACTAGATACGTATCCCAAAGAGATCATAAAACGGGAAAAGGACCCACGTGTAAAAAACATTTATAGCAGCCCTATTTGTGGCAGCAAGGGGATCCTCATCAATTGAGGAATGGCTGAACAAGTTGTGGTATGTGAATGTAATGGAATACTATTGTTCTATAAAAAATGATGAGCAGGCAGATTTCAGAAAAACCTGGAAAGACTTACATGAACTGATGTTGAGTGAAGTGATCAGAACAAGGGAGGACATTGTACACAGTAACAGCAACATTGTGCAATGACCAACTTTGTTGACTTAGTTCTTTTCAGCAATGCAATGATCTAAGACAATTCCGAGGCTCATGGTAGAAAATGCTATCCACATCCAGAGAAAGAACTGCAGACTCTGAATGCAGATCAAAGCATACTATTTCTCTTCTTTTTTGTTTTTTCTTTCTCATAATTTTTCCCTTTTGTTCAAATTCTTCTTTCACATGACTAAAGTGGAAATATGTTTAATATGATTGCACATATATAGCCTATATCAGATTGCATGCCATCTTGGAGAGGGGAGAGGGGAGGGAGGGGGAAAATTTGATACTTGAAATCTTATAAAAGTAAATGTTGTAAACTAAAAATAAATATTTTTTTTAAAAAGAAGAGGGGAGGGGAAGGAGGGAGGAAGAAAATTTGGAACTCAAAATCTTGTAAAAATTATCCCTAAAAATTTTCTTGACATGTAATTGTGGGGAAAAATAAAATACTATTTAAAGCAAAAAATGAATTTCACAACCACAAGTTGGGGGAGGCATACCTAATTAGATAGAAATTTATTTAGAAAAAATCTAGGTATATGAGTGAGCATGTGATGAGGTAGCCCAAAGAGCTAAGGCAATGCCAGGCTGACATAAGAGAAACCTAGAGTCCAGAGTCCAGAGTCCAGAGAGATAGTACTCCCAATGTCCTCTGTCCTGGTCAGAACACACTAGAGTATTGTGGTCAGTTCTGGATAACGCATTTTAGAAAGGGTGATGATAGTTGGAGAGCTATCATGAAGAAGGGAAACAAGATGATAATGGGCCTCCAGTTCATGCTATTTGTGAATCCACTGAAGGAAGTGGGGATTGCTTCACCTGGAGAAGAGAGGAATTAGGGAGCACTTGATAGCTGTCTTCAAGTATTCAGGGAATGGACTCCATCTGCTTGGCCCAAGAGGGTAAAAGAAATCAATGGGTGGAAGCTGCAACGAGGGAGATTTAAGGAAAATAATTCCTAATGATTAGAGCTACCTAAAAGTAGAATGACCTACTTTGGGAGGTAATAAGCTCCCTTTCATTGATGTCTTCAAGCAAAGGCTGGATAGACACTAGGCAGATTTGTTTTGGTGGCATCCTGTTCATGTACAGGTTGGGATATATGGTCCCTGAGGTCTCTTTCATCTTTGAGATTCTATGATTCTACTGTGGCTATGGATTGAGCTTATCCTAGGTTCGTTCTAACCTCCATACCTTTGTATACACAATTCCTTTGGCCTGGAATATCCTTTCTCTCTCCTTTCCCCTTTTTGATATCCTATCCACATGTCTAAATACAATACAAACAACACCTTTGCCGGGAAACCTTTTCTGTCATTCCAATATAAACTGATCTTCATTGTTTTGAGTTTCTGGTATACTTACAGTCATCATCAGTCAGGCCTTTAATTGTCCTTCCCTTATCACAGGTATGTAAGTCCTGTCTCCCCAGCTGGAGCTGCCTCCCTCAAAGGGCAGGAATACTCTCACAGTACTCTTAAGTTCTGGGAAAGAGTAAAAGTAGATACTTGTTGACTGAGGCATTGCTACTTGGTGTGAAGATCCCTTGACTCACAGTCAAGATGCCTGGATTTGAGCTCTAGCTATGCTTCTCAACATAAGTGTGGCCCTGAGCAAGTCAATTCACATCTCTGAGCCTTCATAGAGTGGTTGAAAGGAAATTGCACCCTTTAAAGTCATAAAAATTAGGGGCTATTACTATGTGCCCATCCTTTATGATGGAGACCAAAAGAGGAAGAGAGAATATCCATCAAAGTGGAAACTATTCCTAACTTGGTCATTTCCAGTTTCCTCTGTGAGTTCATGAATGTGACTTTAAAAAAAAAATCAGATTTGTCTGTTACAAGGTGCATGAGATGAAACATTAATTTATTAATTATTATTTAATTTATATAATTTATTATATATTATATGATAATTGTATACAAATTGTTGATTTATTAATTGTTATTAATTAATAATGACTGATTTCCTTTTTATAGCCCTTTAAGATCATTAATGCGTTTCCCTCACAATGCCCCCTCTAAGTTATGCAACAATCTATGAACCAATTGCTCAATCAACAAGCATTTATTGAGCAGTTCAAGTATGATAATTCCCATTTTAAAGATGAGGAAACTGGGGCTCAGATTCTTCATCCTGTATTTTTTTCAGTGTAGAGCAAGCCCTCTCCAGGGGGTCTGAAGACCTCGGTTGGGGTGTAGGCTCTAGCTCTTGTTAGCTGTGTGGTCTTTGGCAGGTCAGTTAGCCTATCTGAGCCTCAGTGTCTCCATCTGTAAAATTCTGGGATTCAAGGAGACACTTAGAGGTTCTTTCCAGTCTTATGAAGTCTACAATTATTTTCCCTTTTTTCCAAATTGTGCCTATATCCCATTTGAGATTCAGTACCACAGACAGCTCCTCACACCACACACAAACAACCCATCCTATAGCCTATCTCCACTCACCAATCCCATCCTCCCATCCTCCACCTTCTCCTCACACAGTGGCACTTTTATTCCCTTCAACTCAATTTGACAAATTATGACAGAGCTCTGGGATGTCCAGACCCCTGAAGAAGAGATATACGAATATTGTATGAGCCTTGCTCTCAGAAGATGTGGAGATAACTACTGTGTAGGGCAGAATGTCTTTGTGAGAAATCTATATCATGAGTAGGATTTCTGTTCATCTACACTGTACCAGATACCTCCTGAGGTAAGTACATCGTCATCATCATCATCATCATCATCATCATCATCATCATCATAACTAAAGAGCATAGTGATTTAAAGTTTGCATAACATTTTAAGTAGATTGATACATTTTAGCTTCATAATAATCTGGAGAGGTAGGTATGATAGGCATTATACCCATTTTAAATTGTGGCAAACTGAAGCTCAGCTAGGTGTATAGAGTACAGATGTGTAGTGGATAGAGACCTGGGCCTGGAGTCAGGAAGATTTCTCTTCCTGATTTCAAATCTGGCCTAAGACACGTCTCTGTTTGCCTCAGTTTCCCCATATGTAAAATGAGCTGGAGAAATAACTCTGTTATCTTTGCCAAGAAAACCCCAAATTGGGTCACAAATAGTCAGACGACTGAAAAAGACTAAACAACTACAGCAACACTGAAGCTCAGGGAGGCTAGGTTTTCTTGCTCTACATTGCACAACTAAAAGTGTCAGTAACATGATTTAAACTCAGGTCTTCCTGACTCTGGGTCCAGCACTCAACCCACAACTTTACACTGGCTCTATACATAAAAAGGAAGAGAAAGTATTATGGGAAATTTCAAAGGGATAGAAGTTCTTAATGGGTCAATGTCCACTTAGAGAAAAGTCTCTACTGAAGTGATCCAAGGACCTTTACTTGACCACATGCTGTCCAATGTGTTTGTCAATGACTTGGATAAAGCATAGATGGCCTGGTTTTCCAAATGGCAGCAGACACGACACTGGGAGGGACAGCTAGCATGTTGGAGGATACAATCAGAATCCAAAAAGATCTTGACAACTAGATACATGGACAGAATCTGATAAATAGAAATTTGAAAGGGATGTGATCAAACGGGGGTGTGAAGTTTGCATATGGGAACAAAAATAAAACTGTACATATCCAGGATAGGGGAAGCTTGGATAGATAGCAAAAAAGATCTGTGAAAAAAGATCTAGAATTCTTAGTGGACTCCAAGCCAAATGTGAATCAACAGTGTGTCAAGGGAGTCAAAAACATGACCTTCAGCTGGGAGGCAGTGTGCCTGTCCTCCTTTGCCATGGTCAGATAATATCTGGAGTATCAGATCTAATTCTGAGCTCCATACTTTAAAAAGCATCCCAAATAGCCAGGCAATATGAGGATTCATTGAAGGAATTGGACTAGTTTAGCCTAAGAGAGAGAAGGCAGTTTCAGAGAGACAGATTTCAGCTTGGTAAAGAGAAAAACTTACTAATGATCAGGTAAGTAGTGAACTCCCCATCACTGGAGATCTTAAAGTAGCAGTTGAATAGTGACTTGTCAGAAATGTAAAAGCAGGGCTTCTTTTTCACATCTCTTTTGAACTAAAGTGTTTCCGAGAATCTGTGAGTCTCTGACAGAGGATCTGGATGCAAAATTACAACTCTATGACTTATCTTAGGGATATGATATTACCTCAGGAAAATCCCTTCCCCTTTTTGGTTTTAAGTTTCTTCATCTGTAAACTGCAGGGGTTGTATTAGATGATCTAAAAATCACCTTCCATCTCTAAATCTAAGGAAACCTCCAGACAAAGTAGGTCTCCTAATCTAAGCCAACCCATCCCACTTTGGGACAACTAGCTCAAATCTTCCTCTTCTTCACTTTTATCCATGACTCCTAGTTTGGCCAAGCTGGCTCCCTCTTCCCTATGATTCCTCTTCACATATTTGAGGCAGAAGTCAAATCTTTCAAGTTCTCTTTTCTCCAGGCCAAACACTTCTCTGTCCAGCTCTGTAGGGATACAAGAGATGCAGACCTTAGCACCGAGGAACTCAGTCTAGAGAGAAGACTCATATATAGTGATTGAGAGTCAACAATGGAAAATATATAGTGGAGGTAGTCTGGTGACATGGATAAAACGCTGGCCCTGGAGACAAGAAGGGAAGGGGAGAATTGGTTGTATATCAAAAGACCTAGCTCTGAAGCTCAGTTCTAACACTTGCTAAGTTGTGTGACTCTGAGTAAGTCACTTTCCTCTTTGAGCCTCAGTGACCTTGTCTGTCAAATAGGGATTGTAACAGTTGCACCATCTACCTCATAGGACAGTCATAGGGAAAGTGTTTTGAAAACTAATGTACTATAAAATTTGATCAGTTACTATAAGACCCATGGAAATTTTAAAATCACAGAACATGAAAAAACAGAGAATATTGGTCATCTTAGAACATAAAGCAGAATATCAGAGCTGAGCAGTATCTTTAGAAAATAGAACGTAAAGTGTTGGAGCTGGAAGTGACTTCAGAACATAGAATGACAGAGAAGTGAGGACCGTAGAATCCTAGAACATAGAACATTAGAAGTGGAAGGCCATTAGAATATGGAGTGTCAGAGCTGGAAGGTACCTTAGAACACAGAATGTCAGAGCTGGGAGGACTTAGAACACAGAACATCAAAGTTGGAGGTGGGAGAGACTTTAGAACAAAGAATATTAGAACTGAAAGTAACCTGGGAGATAGTTTGGTCAACCCTTTCATTTTACATGTGGAGAAATTGGTTGAGGGAGACTGTGGTTTTCTGCTTGGGTCTACATCTTGGTTCTTACCAGCTCCTTGGCCAACCTCTAGATCATGGACAGTTGTATCTTCTGTTCCCCACTTCTTCCCATCCCAGATAATAATTGGGAGGATGATCAGTCCAGTGGAGAGGGTGGCAGGCCTGGAAGACCCTTAGTCCCAGTCTAAGGGATGTCTGCTATGCACAGACATCAAAGAGTCCCATCAAGGACCTGTGGCTGATTTTGTGGCCATCCCTTCCATTTCCCCTGATCGACAACCTGGAACAGGCTATGGAGGTTGGGAAAAAGTGAAGGGAGGGAGGAGAGGGCTGGAGTGGTAGGGAGCCAAGTACAGAGTCCCAAAACTAGCCCATCTCAACCAGAGCCAGGTTATTAATTTTTCAGGAAAGAAAATGCTTTCTCCATTTTTTTCAGGCAAAATATTGATAATGGGCTTAATGTGTCTTTTCCTCCTCTTTTCTTTTGTGATGGTTTTTGTAAATATGTGTGTATGTGTGTGTGTGTGTGTGTGTGTGTGTATTCTCCACTGTAAGTTCCTTCTCCCTCCCTCTTTCCCCCTCCCCAGCCATACTCCATCCTAATAGGTTTGCTCCTTCTCTCCCCACTTCACCCCCCAACATCCCCCTTCCGCACATTAGCAGCAAATCCATTTGCAGCCAAACAGCGGCTTTTGTTTTTATAATAACTGAGTGGGTTAATGTGGTGGCAGCAGCTCTGCACCCCCTCCCCTCCCACCACACAAGAAGCCTTTATGCTCACACTTCTTGCTGGAGCCCCGAACGATTTTATTAATCCTGGCAGGGATGAAGGCATGGTGCTGCTGGCGGCTCTAGGCATCGATACGTTTTAAAGTTATTTTTAATTTTGCTTCTTCCCCCACATCGATAGGAGCAATCGGGATGAAAAACGCCCAAGTGTTTGAAGGGGCCTGGGATGGGGGCCTGGGAGGGGAGCAATGCAGCATGGGAGGTTTAGTCCTTTATTGCCTGTAGTTGACCAGGGAATTGGTGAATTTTCAAACTGGAAAAGAGCTGAGAGATCTTCCCAATCCAACTCTTTAATTTTATAGAGTGGGAAACTGAGGTGGGGAGAGGAGAGCCAGAGTAGAGACTAGGGTCTAGATCTCTTGACTCCTAGGCCGGTGTTCTTTCCATCATTCTTATACTGCAAAGTATCCATTTAAAGGCTCTGAAATAATCAGGTATAATGCATGTTCTTTCTTTCTTTCTTTATTTTTTGTTTTCAACATTCACTTCCATAAGTTTCAAATTTTCTCTGCCTCCCTGTCCTCTTCTCTCCCCAAGATGGTGGGCAATATGATATAGGTTCTACATATACATTCTTATTGAACATATTTTCACATTAGTCATGTCGTAAAGAAGAATTAGAATTAATAGGAGGAACTATGAGAAAGAAAAAACAAAACAAAACAGAAAAGAGGGCAAATAGTATGCTTCGATCTGCACTCAGAATCCATATTTCTTTCTCTGGGTGTAGATGGAATTTTCCATCGAGTCTTTTGGAGTTGCTTTAGGTCCTTGCATTGCTGAGAAAAGCTAAATCCATCAAAGTCAGTCATTGCACATTGTGGCTGTTACTGTGTACAATATTCTCTTGGTTCTGCTCACTTCACTCAGTAACAGTTCATATAAGTCTTTCCAGGTTTTTCTGAAATCTGCCTGCTCATCATTTCTTACAGCACAACAGTATTCCATTACATTCATATGCCACAACTTGTTCAGCTATTCCCCAATTGATGGGCATCTTCTCAATTTCCACTTCTTGGCCACCACAAAAAGAGCTGCTATTAATATTTTTGTACATGTGGATCTTTTTCCACTTTTTATGATCTCTTTGGGATACAGATCTAGAAGTGGTATTGCTGGGTCAAAGGATATGCACAGTTCTATAGGCCTTTGGACATGATTCCAAATTGCTCTCCATAATGGTTGGATAAGTTCACAACTCCACCAACAATGAATTAGTATTCCAATTTTCCCACATCTTCTCCAGTATTTATAATTTTCCTGTTCTGTCATGTTAGCTAATCTGACAGATATTACATGGCACATGAGAGTTGTTTTGATTTGCATTTCTCTAATCAATAGTGATTTAGAGCATTTTTTCATATGACTATATGACTTTTTTCATATGACATTTCTTCCTCCAAAAACTTCCTATTCATATCCTTTGACCATTTATCAGTTGGGGAATGACTTGTAGTCTTATAAATTTGACTCATAGTGCATGTTCTAATAATGCAAAAAACAGAGTCAATGATAATGTCATGGAATGTCAACTGGAAGGGACCTTAAAATATAGAATGTTAGAACTCGAAGCGATCTTAGAACATTGAACACAAAATATCAGAAATGAAAAAAACATTGGAACCAAGGACTTGCAATGTAGGAGCTGAAAGAAGCCTGAAAGCAAAGAATGACAGAACTAAAAGGGATTGTATACAATGATGATGATGATGGTGGTGGTGATGGTGATGATGATGATGGTGATGATGATGATGGTGGTGGTGATGATGGTGATAGTGGTGGTGGTGAGGATGATGATGGTGGTAGTGATGATGAAGGTGGTGATGGTGATGGTGGTGGTGATGATGATGATGATGATGATGGTGGTGGTGATGATGATGATGATGGTGGTGGTGGTGGTGATGGTGATGAACAGGCAATATGATAGGATTTTAGGGTTTACAGATCACTTCATGTGCTTCACTTCATTTGTGAGGTTGTCACACCAACCTTGGGAGGCATTATTATCTCCATTTTAGTGACATTGGTCCCCTTGCTGTTCCTTAAACAAAACACTCCATCTCCCAACTCTGGGTATTTTTTTTTTGTTTTTGTTTTTGTTTTTTTTGCAAGGGGGGAAGACAGGGCAATTGGAGTTAAGTGACTTGCCCAAGGTCACATGACTAGTAAGTGTTAAGTGTCTGAGGTCAGATTTGAACCATTCCTCCTGACTCCAGAGCCAGTGCTCTATTCACTGTGCCACCTAGCCACCCCCAACTCTGGGTATTTTTAGTGCCTGTTCACATGCCTAGAATTTTCTCCTTCTTCATTTCCACCTCCTGGCCTCCCTGGCTTCTCTAACTTCAATGAAATCTCAACTATAATCCCACCTTCTGCAAGATGCTTTTCCCAGTACTCCCATTCATGCTAATGCCTTCCCTCTGACATTATTTCCAAATTATTCCATACATATATATGTATTTATATAAACTTATTTGAAAATAATTGCTTGCACATTATTTCATTCATTAGACTGAAAGCTTCTTGAGGACAGGGACTATTTTCTGGTCTTCCTTTATATCCTCAGCACTTAGCCCAGAGCTTGGTAGGTAGCTAATGCATGCTTGTAAATGATTTGAGAGAAGTTAAGTTGCTTGCCCAGGGTTATATAACTACTAAATTTCTAAGGTTGTGCCAGAATGTGCTGGAACTAGGAGTTCCACAGAACACTAGAACACAGAATGTTGGAGATGAGAAGGCCTTTAGAATACAGAATGTCAGAACTGGAAGGACCCTTAGAATACAGAATGTCAGAGATAGGAGGGCCCTTAGGACACAGGATGTCAGAGATGGGAGGGATCTTTGAAATAATCTATACATATGCATACACATGCAAGTCACAAACATTTATGTAAAGGTTTATGCTTACAAGTATGCTTGTGCAAATATATATACCAGAAATCAAGTGTATCCATGGCATAAATGCATCATCACTATTTTTGGTTCTAAACTTGGAGACAGGTCTGAAGAGTGGATAATATTATAAATAACCATTTACAAACATGCTTTACACACATGCATTGATCTGTGGGCTGAGCAGAAAATGCTGTGGGCAGAAAGCATGGTGGTCCCGAATCCTGAATGAAATCCAACCAGGAAAACCTCACCCAAGCAGGCTGGCCCTGGTTAAGGGAGAGAAATTGATCCCCTCTACCCTGAGATTTTTCCCCAGATATGTGGTAGGATGGAACAGGTTGCTTTGGAATCCCATCTTATTACCATCACCCCAGAGTCTAACAAGCCTATTAGGACTGTACTAGGAGCCATCTGGATGCAAATCCCCAGAAAATTTCCAGTACCTGTTCTATGATTTAAAAACCAAAGAAACAGCATTGTAAAGGTTCCAAGTCTATACATAGTCAACCTCATAGCCCTGAGGAAGAGGAATATGGTGAGCGACCTTGCATGAAAAACTATTAAGAGGAAGATGAATCTCCTACCCACCACCTCCCTTAGGAGGATGTGGGCCCTTAACTATATCTCCAGCAGTAAATAGTGGCTCGACTGAGCCATCCAATCTCTTGTGCCCAAAGACTCATGTTTGTATGCTTGTAAAGGGAGGTGTGGAGATTGTCAGAGGAGCCCCCATGTGTTCCCTTCAATGCTGAAAACTGCTGACAGGCAACTCCCATGGAAGTGGAGTCTATTTCCATGCCCAGATAAAGAACTGATTTGGAATTCAGAGAGTGGGCACTGCCTTCTAAGGATCAGTTAACTAAGGCTCAGAAGGAAATTCTCTTGTCAGAGGTGCCATTCCCTATGTGGTCTATGAGAGTGATTATACCTTTGCTTTCTTTTCCCAAACTTCCTCTTCTTTGGATTTCTTGAGTCCTTCCCCAACACCCTGTAATAGTAAGATGCCCAGAGTCAGGTCTCAGTAAGAGTATGGGGGCAAAGCTCAGTCTGAAGTTAAGAGTCAGCTCGGTCTAGGGCTGGTGAACTGTTTCCCCCAAAATATGCTTTCAAAGCTAGGGATTCTAATGATTCCAAATTGTTAAAATTCAGATCCAGATGTTTCCAAATTCTCAAAGTTCCAAATTTAAAGATCCCAAATCCCAATGTTTCTGAAACATAATTATTTCAAATTATAATTATTACAAATTTTTATGGTTCCTAGATTCCCATGACTAAGTTCCTTAAGACTGGCAATCCTGTGTGACTCAGAGACTTTAAACTTCAGATTGAAGAATCTTTCTCCTTCCTATACACAAACCCACCCAGAGCAGTCATTGAAGAGACAAAAGAAGAGGTTGAATTTGAGTATGGTAGTCTGGGAGATAAAGGGGGATATAAGTGAAGGATGGGAGACTGTGAAGTGGATATGTATCTGTGCGTGAGGAAGGAGGGTTCCAAGGGCAAGAAGCAGCAACTTGAACTGGTCTCAGTGCCCATTAAAAGCACAAATACAGTATAGCCTATAGCATCCATGAAATGAAATGGTATGTTGTCATCCAGCCAGAGTGTCTTCCATCCCCTCTCCCCACCAAAAAAAAAAAAATACCACTCCCCACCAAGTCATTCCTGCTGAACCTATTTTCTGGACAGTTTTGGTTTCTCTCCACTCAGGTTCTCCCTCAACTTCCTCAGCAACAGTCTCTTCCCCACCACCTTCTCCCTGACAACCAACTCTCTCTCTCTCTTGCTCCTGACTCCCCTCCTAGCAGAATCAATTTCCAATCAATCCCTGGAGCTGTGACTCAGGCTCTCACTCACTCTGTCTAGGGCTATGGGGACTTCCTGCTCTCTTGAGTTTGGGGGCTTCCTGGTCTCTTCCTACTCTGCCTTCCCACTCTTTTCATCCTGGCTCTCTGAAGCTCTGTGTCTCTTTTTGCCTCTGTCTTTGTCTGCCTCTCAATCTTAAACTATTTCTATTTTTCTCTTACCTCTCTCTCTCTCTCTCTCTCTCTCTCTCTCTCTCTCTCTCTCTCTCCTTTCTCTCTCTTCTCTCTCCTTTCTTTCTCTCTCTCTCCCCCATTTCCCCATCTCCCTCTGTCCTCTCTTCCATCTCTTTCCTCTCTTCTCTCTCTCTCTTTCCTTTCTCTCTCTCTCCCTCCCTCCCTCTTTCTCTCTGCCTCTATCCCAATCTGCTTCTTTCTGTCTTTCTTTGTCTCCAGTCAAAGGACCCAGAGCTCAAAGTCACCTTAGAAATCATTTAGTGAATCACCCTCATTTTACAGATGAAGAAACTAAGCCTCAGAGAAGGTGGTCATTTCCTGTGACTAGAGATAGTAAAATGCATGGGTTCTCTCCCCCATTCGGAATATAAACTCCTTCAGTCCAGAGACGGTCTTGTTTTTTGTGTTTGTATTCCCAGGCCCACTGCCTGGCAAAGTGCAAGTATGTAAATGCGTTTTTGTCCATCCATTCACTACCCAGAGTCTCACAGGGAGTGACAAGCAGAGCTAGAAACTCTCTGCATCTCTTCTGCTTCTTTTCTCACTCTCCCAAGCTGCCTCTATCAGTCTCTTTCTGCCTCTCTGTCAGTCAGCCAATGAGGCAACAAAAATTTATTTAGCTCTTACCATATGCCTCATTTCCTCTTACTAGAGAAGTAAAACCAGGAAACAAGCCTTATAAACTCATACTCTTCCCCCTGCACCTCCAAAAGACTCCCGTACGACATATCACCACCAGTCTCCCTTTCCCCCACCTGCCTTCCTTACATTTAATACAGTTTAGGACTAAATGAATCCTTAGACATCATTTCAGCCTTATCATTTTCATAAATCAGGAAACTGATTTCTGGAGAAAGGAAGGGACTTGCCTGAGCTTACAGAGCTAGGATCTAATCCTAGGTCTGGTCTCTTGACTAAATATTCATTCATATGCCACACGGATTCCTTCCTAGATATGTACTTCCTTTATCCAGGGCCAGAGGCTATTTTAGAGGCTGGGCTAAAGAGAGGATAAAGAGGGTCCCAAACCTAGATGGTAGAAAAAAGAATCCTATACCCTTTCACCTAGTGGGAAATGCTCTTAGGGACTCTTTCATCCTTCTGTTGACCCCATCGTTCACCTCTCTTGGGTGGAGAGAACAAGCCAACCCACTGGCAGAATGAGGAAACAAAGATATAGGAAAAACTCCCATGAGAATTCCATTTGTGCAGAGTGCCTTGGATTTCTCGTTTATCCACAGACCATAGGATCCTGACAAATACATCTTCTTGGCAACCCTGTTCTGTCCCAACATACTAATTGCCCCCACTAAACCCCAGGTCACCTGATTGAGTACAGAGGACTTATCCAGCACTATAAATGAAGGAACTGGACTCAGTGTCCTCTAAGGGTCCTTACCATTCTCTAACATTCTATTTTCTAAGGCCTCTTCTAATTCTACCATATGTTCTTTGCTCTAACATCTCTCTCAGCTCTGACATCCTTTGTTCTAAGCCCCCACCCAGATCTAAAATCTGCATTCTAAGGTCCACCACTAGCTCTGAATCCTGTATTTTAAGGACCTTCTCAGCTCTGAAATTCTATGTTCTAAGATCAATCTCAGTTTTAACATTCTATGTTCTAAGGTCAATCTCATTTCTGACATTCTATATTCTGAGATTCCTTTAAGTTCTGACACTCATTTTCTGAAGTCTCTCTTAGCTCAGACAATCTATGTTCTGAGATCCCTTTCAGCCCTGACATTCCTCGTTCTAAGGACACTTCTAGCTCTGACATTCTATGAGTTCTCATCTTCTCTCTTTCCCTCTGTCTTCTAGGATCCCTTCCCCAGTAATTGCTTTGGATGTCATTTCTGTCATACACCTGGAAAGGAACAGGATAAACATGAGGCTTCTCAGGCCTGCTAGCTGCCAAGTGGCTTTAGTGGTTTGAGTGAAGATATTATTTCTGTCATTTTTAATGTTCTACCTTCCATCATCATGCTTTCCTGTCTCCAACCCCCAAAGGTTGGGGTGGGAGTGTTCAAATCAAGTCAAGAGTAGTGGAGACCATGGAATTACATATTTAGAGCTGGAAGAGACCTTGAAGACCACCTAGAACAAGCCCCCATTCTATAGATGAGAAAACTGGGGCAGATGGATGATGATTTTGGATAAGGATGCCACCACTCACATTGGAATAGGCTCAGGATGAAGTGTCTCCCCCAATCTTGTTATCCCTTGTTCTCTCTCATTGAGTTGGCAAATATTGCCACTTATGGTCACAAATCTCCCTCAGTCTCTTTCATCCTAGATCATAATAAATTAGATATGGAAAAAAAGAATTAAAATGTAGAGAAGCAGGAAAAGGAAGAGGAAGAAGAGGAAGGCAAGAAAGAAGAGGAAAGCTAGCAAGTTAACTTTTAGGGGAAGAGTAGGATTCCAGGGAAATGAGATCTATTTCCCCTTAGGAAACTTTAAAAAGTCATAGCTGTTGTTGATAGATGTAGAATGTCAGATTCCTGATGACCCATGGCAATCATCTCAGCCAGCCCTCTCTCAAGATAGATGGGAGACTAAGACCCAGGGAGGAAAGGGGAGGAGGGTCACACAAACGATCAAGTCCTATGGCAAGTAATGAACTAGATGCTTCCCATGCCTAGTGCCTCAATTCAATTCCATCCTCCAGCTAGGTCTTAGCTCATGGTCTCCATATCCTTTCTTATTGGGTTCCTCCTAAACCATCCCCTGAGGATGCAAGACTGGAAGGATCCTGAGGGATTATCTAGTCCAAACCCTTCATTTTAGAGAGAAAAAACCAAGTCACATGGAAAGTTGAGAGATCTGTTTGAGTGGGACAGTGAAAACATAGACATAAAATAAGAGGACCAGAGTCTTAAGTTCATCTCTGCCATTGACTTCCCATTTGACCTTGGGCAAGCCACTTAATATTGCTAAGTTTCAGGATCTCCATCTGTAAAATGAAAGGTTTGGGGTAGATTGTCTTTTCCAATCCTAAATACATGATTCTCTGATCCTTCATAGTCCTCCCACTGAGTCACAGTAAAAGAGTTGATGTTCTTGCTTCAAAGCCACATATTCCCAATCTGACAAATAGAGATTCTCAGGTTTTTGAGAGTGACAAAAATAAAATACTATGTCTATTTAGAAAGAAAGAAAGAAAGAAAGAAAGAAAGAAAGAAAGAAAGAAAGAAAGAAAGAAAGAAAGAAAAAGAAAGGAAGGAAGGAAGGAAGGAAGGAAGAAAGAAAGAAAGAAAGAAAACAGTCACAGAGCCAGGAAGTGACAGCCAGTCAGTGTCAGATCTGAGATCAGAACCTTGATTTCCAGAATCCAAACCTAATGCTTTTTGTACTACAACCTGCTGCCTTCCTCTCTAATGATAAGTGAGGGTTTGTGTTACTCAGAAACCTCACTTTCTCCCTATATATATTTCTGAAACATATACCTAAGTGGAATTCTACTTGGTTGAAGTAGAATTGCTAGCTATGTAAAAAGGAGTGGTAGAAGCAGTTTGAAAAGTGAATTGACCAGCTCTCTTTGATCTGCCCTGTTTTCTCTGGAGTGGGCTGTACCTGTAAGGTAAGAGCCAATAGAACTCCTTCAGGAGAGTAAGACCAAAGAAGGAGCTGACCTAAGAAGAGCTGTGAGCCTTAGAAGAAATTTGGAAAGCCTGGAAGATGAGAGGACATAGTTGGGAAAGGTGTTCATGAAAGGGGGGACAGCAATGCAGGTCTGGTTCTTTTAAATGGTCTGCTTATAGGCTTACAGGGATAAGGCCCACCCCATAACGGCAAAGCCCAAATACCTTTCCCCTCCCAAGCACACACACACACACACCACTTCTCCCAGCCTAGGTTCATTAATGATTAACTAACAAGGTCCTGGTTTCCTGACCCTAAGCTCCTTCCCAAGGTCAGCAGGCCAACAGTAGGGAGGAATGGACAGGAGACATGCATAATCTCCCTCCCCATCCCCAGGTGACCAAAATCAAGGTTCAGTTGATATAGTTCATATTCCTCCCACACATATACTACCTCCAGTACCACCACCACCTTGACTCCTGCTCCTCCCTCTCCAAGTTGGAGGGGAAGAAAACCAGTTGGAAGCAGGAGAAAATTGAGTCATGGAAAGGAGATAGGCTTGGGAGTGGAAGAACCAGTGGGTCTCCTGCTGACTATCTTTTCTCTCCTCCTCCACCTCCTCCCCTCCAGAGGGAGGTTGAAGAGAGGAAGAACTGTGCCAATTGCTTCTGCTCTTTATGGCTCAGTTTCCTCATTTGTAAATCAAACAAGGAGCTTGTGCAGGGCATCTCTAAGATCCCTGTTAGGTCTGAATTTCTCAGCTTCCCTGAGAAAAATTGGAAAAGATAAGGGGTTGGGGGTGGGGAATAGGGAACACACCGAGGAGAGCCAATTAACTTAGATTTGGGGGCTTGGGGAGGAGACCCAAGCATGAGGATAATTATTCTGGAAGGCCTCAGAACCTTCCAATCCCAACCTAGATCCAATCCCAGCTTCTCCCCTCCACAGCATTCCACACAGTTGAAAGTTTAGGGACCCGTTGGAAAAAGAGAATCCCCTTAAACAATGAAAGGAGGGGGAGATGTGCTCTGGGTCTCCACCCATACCGTCTCCACCCTTGGTTCACTTTGCCTCTTTTCAGGGTTTGGTGCTCATTTTACTACTGATAACTTTCTGAGTGGGGACGACCCACTCTGCCAGGGTCCCTTCTACCCCTTAGGAAGGGGAAGGAATGGTTTACTTTTTGGTCTGCCTGATTTTGTTTGCTTATGTTTCTTTCTCTGCCGCCAAATCATCTCTGTGGATTTGTGCAAGCCCCTTCCACTCACTGGGCTTGTTTTCTCATATGTAAACATGGGAGATGGGACTCTGCAGGATGCTTACAGCCCCTTCCAGCTCTGCCCCTTCATTATACAGTTCTGAAAGTCTATAATCCTAACATTTCGTTTCTAAAATTCTAGGGTTCCAAGAATCTGTCTAAGATTGTGGGATTCTAAGATTCGTGATTGCTTCCTGGAGCAGCAAAAGAAGGGCGACGCTGAAGACTGAGGTGAGAGAGAGTACGACCTCCCGGCCTTCCTTGGCATTCGCCCAGCCAAGCTTTCAGGAGCCCTCTGGGTTCGGGACACCCGAGAGGTCCCCGGCCCACTTTAAGCACCCTGGGAGGAAAGGGAACTGGCAACTCACATTCCATGAGCCCACCTCCGGCCCTGGCCGAGTGGGTGGAGGAAAGGATTAGAAAGAAACTTACAACTGCCTCCTTCTCTCCGCCTGCCCAGCCTACTCCGCCACAGACTCCATTTCGTCCCGGAATCCTGTGCTTTGGAAGGGAGTTGTGAATAGATAACATGCATAAGAGACTCTGGGTGAAATGAAGGAGATCTCGTAAAGGCCTCCACTCCGGATAAATAAAGCAGATGGGCACCCGGGAGGGAGCAGTCTGGCAGCTGGGAAAGGCAGCAGCAAGTGTGGCTGCTAATTCGGAGGCCGGAGCCTAGGGGTCCTTGCTCTGCCCAGGCCCTCGCCCTCCGAACCCTCGGGGCTGCTGGGTTGGAGGCGGGGAGGTGAGGAAGGGAGGGAAGCAGACACTTCAGAGGGGCCCCCGAGTGAGAAGCAGCTGGGTAGGCAGCACCGGGCTTGGGAGAGGCATGGCGGCAACCAAGCCCGGGTTTATCAGACTCTCCCCTGCCTAGGCCATCGATCGCCAAAGCCCCTCCTTAAAGGTGACTGTCCCCTCTGAGCCCGGTTATAGGCCCCCCTCGAGCCCGGAAAATCGATAGTCAAGATGCACTGCCTAGTTGGTTTTGTCAATGTCTGGAAGAACTCGGATGGGGAACTGGGGCTGAAAGCAGGCCTCCGAGTCGGGCTCTGCTAAAGGGTCATGGTCAAGCGGGCGCTGTGTTGGGGGGGCGGAGGGGAAGGAGGGGGTAGGTTAGATTGAGAAAAGGATACTGATGTTCCCATTTGAAATTGCAACCAGGAGGCCGTAAGGCCTCTTACCAATTGCTGTCTCCTTCTCCCCACTGCTCCTGTGCCGCAGCTGGGGAGCTGGCGGAGGGACCAGGAACAGAGGCTAGGGGAGCTGGGAAACAGGCTAGTCCAGCACTTCTCAGTCAGATAGCAAAGTTCCAGTTCCTTCCATGACCCTGCACACCATCCCTGAGCCCTTAAAGAGAATCGACACCCCCCCACACACACACACACACATACACACAAATTCACTTAGACCATCCCAACATTTTCCCCACCTGAGTCCGTCACACACCTTTGCCCCACCTATCCTTCACCTTTCTGTCGAGGTGCCCTAGCCCACCTAGGGGTGAGTGGGTGGGAGTCGGACCAGGAAGCTTCCCTTCCTCCGCCCAGCCTCACCCGGCTCGCGCAAACAACCCAGTTGTTTGCCGAGATGACGGCTCGGCTTCGGAGAATAGAGAGAGATGAGGATTAAATAGAGAGACGGGAAGCGGAGGGGGTGGAAAAAAAGACGGAGAGGAAGAGGAGAATCAATAGGGTGCAGCTGTCGAACAGAGAAACAGCAAAGAAAATGAACAACTACATTCGAACTAATTGTAGCCGGCTCGGGCTACCGCTCCGGCGGGGCTCGCTGCCCGCTCTCCCCAGCTTTGCCCAAATGGAGAGTTGGCCGGCTGGAGCCGGGAGGCCTGGAAACCAAAGCGGCCGAGCGTTCTGACCCAGAAAGCCTGCTCGCCAGCAGCTCCGAGCATTGGAACTTCCGAACTTTCGACTGGCCCTCAGAACATGCGAAATTCCGAACTTCCGACCTTCGGACCGTTTGGGTTCGAACTTCTGACCACCAGACCGTCTGGATATCAGAACATTCTGACGCCCAAATAGCCAAAATAAACACCGGGATCTCCGAACGTAGGAACGTCTAACGCTCCCAACAAAATTATCTAAATAAAGTCTTTAAAATCGCTCATGTTTATATTGTGTTTATATGTATTTAGGTGCATTTTCCCCCTCACAATAAGGAGAGAAAAAAGTGCCTAGGGATAGATGGTTTTTTCTCCCTTCCCGAATGCTTGAGCCGGGATGGTTAAATTCTCTATTCTTTCGTTTTCGTATGTTTCCATGCTTTGGAGAATCTGGAGGGAGTCGGTTTCGTTTGGAACCGCGGCGGGGTTGGGTCTTTGGTGTTTTTTAAATTGCCACTATTTATTAAAATCTAGCTGTAATTAAAGTCGGCGGGGAGAGGGGGTCGGGGTAGCCGCTTAATTCCATTTACATGAGAGCAATCCAATAAGCTAGGCTTGACGGCGGAACGAAGGAGCCGGGATCTGAGGCCGGCTCCGAATCTCCGGGTCGGAAGAAGGGAGAAGGTGGGGAAAGAGGTAGGGAGGGCACAGGTCCTTAAATCAGAAACTTTGGGGGACTCAACATCTTCTCCCAAAATATAAAAAAAGAACAGCTCTGGGACCCGCAGGAGACTGCAGCCTTTGCCCTAGAGAAGAGAAAGAAATAATATTGATCAGAAAGGGGAGGGGGGCGTGAATCAAGCTCTCTGGAGTTGGGAAATTTATGACTCTTGAGATGGGAGGGACACACACCAGTTTGGGGACCTTGTATGGGGGGTCGCAAGAAAGCTGCCTTATCACGTCCAGCAGCAAGTGTTTGGGCTCGGCCCAATTCTTTATCGAAAAGCACTAAACTCTTTCCAGCCTTTGAATGATGGGCCCCGACCCAGAGAGGGTGGTCGCCTGGCCCAGGATGTCCCAGGGCGCCGGGAGCCTGAGATTCGAAATCGCTCTGTCTCTAAAACCGGCTGGAATGGGCTCCGCTATGAAGATGGTAGAGGAAGAGTCTGGACCACCGGGAACTCGAGACTGCCTTACGGGTTCTGGGCTCTGAATGAAGCAGGATGGACAGATTTCCGAACCTAGAGGAAGGGGCCTGAGGCTAGTGTGAAGAGGGGGCTCATGCCCTCTTTGGCCTCAAACGGAGAAGCCCCCACTGCTACCTCCCCTCCTCAGGCTCCGCAATTTGCCTAATGACGCGGCATCGATCCGTTGGGGGCGCTGGGTGTAGCAGAGCCCGCACGCTCGCTCTCGCTTTTCCATTATATTTTACTAATTACTAACAGGCTGGTCTCCCGGCTCCTGGCAGGGAAGGGAAGAGCAGGGGAAGGCCCCTTCCCTCGGCCCCAACGCAAGCTCATAGTAACTTCAGTCATGCTCTATAGAAGAAAACTCCAAGTACTGGGGGTTGGGGGCGGGCGTTGGCGTGGGGATACCAAGAAGGTACATTTCAGCTCTGAAGAGGCCCTTCCTAAGGGCCAGAGCTGTTCAGCAATGGAAAGGTGAGGTCTCAGGAGGCACTGAGCCTTCTATCACTACTAGGTGTTCAGAGACTCAAGCGTCTCAGAGCCAGAGAATCTCAAAGCAGGAATCTGATTCAACTCGAGCATTTATCACTTGTCTACTGCGTGAAGAGCACTATGCTAGGCCTTGGGTATACGAAGTCTAAAGATCTGAAAACAGTTCCTGCTTGTCCTCAAAGAGTTTAGTCTGGGGGGGGGGGGGATAGGGAAGGACTGGGGTATGAATTGAACACGTGGGCAGATAAATAAACACAAAGTCCATCCTATAAGAGATTTGGAGTCAGAAGGGACCATACCAAGGTCATGAAATCCAACCTCTTAAAGAAATGAAGGTGGAGAGAGAAGTAGTGGCTTGCCCACAATCACACAAACAGTAAAAGGGAGAATCAGGATCTGAACCCAGGACTGAACAGTCTAAATCTTGAATGCTATCCATTCTGCCGTGCTTTTTCTAAGTGAGAACCCTTTCAAGAGGGAGACAGCAGCTGGAGATCAGTGGTGGCCTCCAGTGGGAGGTAGCACCCTGTATTCAAGGGAAGTTCTAGGTTGTAAGAGGAAGAGGCAGAGATGGGAAGGGAGTTGGAAGGAGATCCATGCAGCCTTGAACAGGTCCTATCAAAGGCTAAGACATTGTTATTCTAAAATAGTCAGTCTGATGAAATAGAGGTCCTAGACATAGCCTTCAGGTTCTGCTATTTACCTGTTAGGTAGGTGCTTAATACTCATAGACTTGACTAGCTAGCTGACTGTGGATAAGTCACATTCCTTCACTGAGTCCAAGTTTTCTCAGCTGTAAAATGGGGATAATAATTTTCAATCTGCCAGCCTAATGGGACAGCTGTGGGGAGGGCTCTTGAGAAACTGGGGTTAAGATTTTTTGAGATGTCTCTCTCCAGAGGAGACCAGAGTGTAGTATGAGATAGAAAACCAGGAAGAGAATGTATAAGGAGGAACTTTGATAACATTATGTCATATTGTCTCCAATGGGTGCCTTTGTAATAGGTAGCTTATTTCCCCCCCCCCCAAACCCTCCCCACAACTCTGAACTCTGGAATCTAAACTTAAACTCTATCTAAACTTTGTATTTCCCCTAGAGCATAGTTGCTCTGAACATAATGGTTAGTGGAACATAGATGGCTGTAATTGAATGATAATGTTTTGGTTTGGTTTTTTTTTTTCCTGGGCCTATCTATACCTGTCCCTCAAACATCCATTTCTTTATGCAGTTTTGAGAAAGCATTGTACACACAACTCCAGCCTCATCCACACATTTCAAGGAAGGGTGGTGCAGTGGAAAGGATTCTGAACTGGGGAGACCTAAGTTTCTGATCCTGAGGTCTGCCTTTGATTGGATGTATGTATGACCTTGAGCAGGTCACTTCCCTTCTCTATCATTTGTGAAATGACAGCCAGATTGTGATCTAGGTGATCCAGACTAAGAGCTCTCTCAGCTCTGACATATTCCAAGGTCCCTTCTATTTCTGACTTTTTCTGTTCTAAGGATCCCTTCCAAATCTGAGGTCTACTAGGTACCACTCCTTCCTCCCATGTTCACATCCTTACAGCAGATGCTTAAGGAATCTGTTCTTTCTTACATCCCTACCATAGACCTCACTTCCCATTAAGCTCCCCTCCAGGCACCCACAAGCTGTTATTTTCTTCTGGTAAGACTCCAACTCAGAGTCCATTGAGTTTCTGAATCCTGGGCAGAGTGAGCTGGGAAGCAAGGAGGAAAATTTCCTAATTAAAGGGGCCTAGTGGCAGGCACCTCAGCTGCCCAGCTCCTTGCAGAATCCAATCCAGACTCCCCAGCTGGAGATGCCACCTCCCCCTGCAAACTATCCACCTTGTTGGATCACCTTTGCAAGCCTCCTTATTCCCACATAAAATTTGAACCTCCATCCCCTGTCAGCCCAAGCCCCCCCCTCCCCATACTCTTCTCCAGGCAGGCCAGGAAAGTCCAAGGAAAGAAGAAAGCCTAATCTGAGACAGTCTCCTTGATCTTATAATATCCTTTTTAAGAGCATTTGGGAAAGGAAGGGAAAGGAATTCTCCAACTGATTTTATACCCTCTGGGCCTTCAGGCCACCTTTCTATACAGTAGTATCTGACTGCCTATCTGTCTTACCTGTCTGTCTATATTCATGACACTAGTCTTTCTGTCCATCTGTCTTTCTACCCATGGGATAGGAGGGAATCCCTAGGTTATATCCTGTACTTGGTCAGCTGGGGGTAAGTTCCAAGCTCCTGTAAAGTGAGTGAATTAAGAAATTGGTACTTGGGTCAAATGATTCAGTTTTACATCAATTAAATTAGTTTGGTTGTTCAAGAGAGTGAGGAGTAAATTGCATAATAGCCCCCTCTGAGAGAGAGACAGAGAGACAGAGACAGAGACAGAGAGAGACAGAGAGACAGAGACAGAAATGGAGAGACAGAGACAGAGAGAGACAGAGAGACAGAGAGACAGAGACAGAAATGGAGAGACAGAGACAGAGAGAGACAGAGAGACAGAAACAGAGAGAGACAGAGAGAGAGACAGAGAGAGACAGAGATACTGTTTGGCCACCCGGTTTGGTGAATTGTAAATGCAGGAGGTGGCTCAGATCCAAGTTCTCTGCAGTATCCACTAAAGGCTGGAGTTACCCAGATCTACCCTAACCCAGAGAATCAGAAGCCAATCCTTAAAACCATCAAAGGTAAGCACAAATGGGACTCAAACACTTAAACACTATCTAGTCCATCTCCCTTATTTCACCAGAGGGAAGACTGAGGCCCAGAAAAAGGGAATGCCTTTTCCAATGTTCCCTTGTTAGTTATCTGTCAGAGACTTAGAACCAAGGCCAACACCCTTTCCTGATGCAGTAGCCCCCCAAACCTGGTGGGAGACTCTCCTTTACATTACCAGATAGTTATGTAAACATTACAGGAAGATGAATTTCTCCATAATTCTTTAGGAATGGATGTGATTCTGTGCCTTAGTGACCCAGTCCTGGGTATGGCCATGGGCCTATAGAATAACAGGGAGGGTTAGAAGTGCTTAGAGGGGGTCTCTTTAGGGACATCATTATACTCCTATATATACACAATACACAGGGACCTATATAGACATCTAGCCATTTCCACACAAAATCATACATACACCTGTATATAGAAACACACATATTCACAAATGCACATCCACATATGTGAATGCAGACACAAACTATCACCCATGTACACACACCCATAGCTTTGACTGGGGTGAGAGGTGGGAAAGCTAAATAAAGTAAACAACCCGATGGCAGAACTAGCTTTCCACAAGCCCTGGATGTCCCAGATGTGGCTAAGCTGCTGCCTCCAGCATCTGGACCAGACCCTCATCCTCCCTCATCCTCCAAACTCTCCTCTCTTCATTTACTAATCCGTGGAACAGCAGGGGCAGAGATGCAGCCACTACCACCACCACCACCACCCACCCACCCACCCACCCACACACACACACACACACACACACACACACCTCAACCCTGGGAAGGAAAGAAGAGACCCTCTTCTGTTCATCTTGCAGGGGGAAAACTTCTGGATGCTTAACTGTGTCTTTATCAATAGATGTGGATGTATGTATATATCTGTGTACGAGTATGCAGAAGCAGCTCGGACACAAACATCACAGATTACTGTGTGTAATACTCAGTGAAGACAGGTCGTGTCTATGGGAAAAGATGTCCACGGAGATCTGTGCCCCTCTAGACAAAAGAGCGAAATCCATTCTAATCCTCTTTGTCTCTGAATCTCGGAGCACACTCTGTCTCTGTGTCCCCCAATCCCACCTTTCAAACGCATAAGCACACACAAACACCCCTCACTGGATGGTTGGAATTCGGGACCCTGGATTCCTATACTGAGCAGCTAGTCCTGATTTCCCTTTCGGGAAGGAGTCACATACAGAGACCCGGGTCCTATCTGAGTGTGGGGAGGCAGGAGTGAGAGTCTTGACCACAAGCCCCAGAAGGTTGATTTCCCACCCCACCCCCCCAATTCTCCCAGTTCTAGTTTTGCTTGATGTTCTAAGAGTGCGGGTGAGTGGGGGTAAGAGACAGAGGATGGGGGTGGGGGTGAAAGAGAAGAAATGGAGAAGAGAAAGGAGAGAAAAATATGAGACTTGATAGAAACAGAGAAAGCAAGCAAAACGAGAGAGAGAGAGAGAGAGAGAGAGAGAGAGAGAGAGAGGGGCAGGCAAGTGAGAGCCCTGATGAGCTGGGAGCTGCTGACGTCAGGCGGCGCTGGCTGCGAGGCTAAGGCTGGCGGGCGGTCGGCGGCCACATCGTTTTCGGCGCTGGCCCGGGCGGAGCGGGCTCGCTCGCAGCTGCATCCCTGAGCCCCGGGGAAGCGGGCGAGCGGGCAACCGGCGGCGCTGGGAGGCTCGGGCCAGGGCCGGGGGGGCCAGGAGGCCGGAGCATCGTGGCCAGGGACCGGGGGCCGTGCCCGGGGGCCCCGCGGGCCGCGCTCTGCCGTCGCCGCCGCCTGCCAGTGCGCCCAGCCGGCCCCATGGAGTAGCGGCGGGCGCGCCTTCGGAAGGCGGCCAGAGGCGGCGGCGGCGGGGGGCCGGCGGGCCGGCGGGAGGCCGGCCGGCCGCCATGGAGCTGAGCTTGGACAACCTGGGCGGGCTGGCGCATCCGCAGGCGGCCGGGGAGCTACTGAGTCCAGCCCACGCGCGGCCCGGCCCACATCGCGGCCTGGTGGGGGGACCGGCCCGGCCGGCTATGGTATCCGGCGTGGCCTCGCTGCTGGAGAGCGGCGCTGCTGACTACCGGGCCGAGCTGGCCGCCCCGCTGCACCCAGCCATGAGCCTGGCCTGCGACTCACCCGGTCCGGCCCTCAGCCTCAGCGGCTCTTACACTACCCTCACGCCGCTCCAGCATCTGCCACCCATCTCGGCTGTCTCCGACAAGTTCCACCCGCACCCACCCCCGCACCCACACCACCACCCGCACCCGCACCACCCCGCCGGCCCCCCGCCCCACGGAGCCCACCCCCACCAGCGCCTGCCCGCAAACGTCAGCGGTAGTTTCACCCTCATGCGCGACGACCGGGGGCTGGCCTCCGTGGGCAATCTCTACGGCCATTACGCCAAGGACGTGCCGGCTATGGGGCAGCCGCTGAGCCCGCTAGCCAACGGGCTGGGCCCCCTGCACGGCGGACAGCAGCCGCCACCGCCGCCGCCACCGCCGCCCCCACCCCCGCTGGCGACCTACGGCACCGGGCCGCACCTGGCCGGGGAGAAGATGTTGTCTGCGGCCGCCTTCGAGCCGCACGCGGCCATGCTGGCCCGGGCTGAGGATCCGCTGGGCCGTGGCCTCGGGGCACCCGGAGCGGGTCTGATGGCGCCGCTCAACGGGCTAGGAGCGCACGGGCACCACGCGGGTCCAGGCGGAAGCGCCAGCGGCGGGGCGGGACTGTTGGCCGAGCGCGAGCGACAGGCGGCGGCGGCCGCGTCGGGTTCGCAGGCGGGCAGCTCCGGCCAGGTTGAAGAGATCAACACCAAAGAGGTGGCGCAGAGAATCACAGCCGAGCTGAAGCGCTATAGCATTCCCCAGGCCATTTTCGCTCAGCGCATCCTGTGCCGCTCACAGGGCACCCTCTCCGACCTGCTGCGCAACCCCAAGCCCTGGAGTAAGCTCAAGTCCGGCCGCGAGACCTTCCGCAGGATGTGGAAGTGGCTGCAGGAGCCTGAGTTCCAGAGGATGTCGGCCCTCAGACTTGCAGGTAGGGGTCTGGGGCGGGTGCAGGGCGGGGCGAGTCCCAGGCATAAGGGGGTCCGAGCCAGGTGGAGGGAAGGAGAGGCAGGGCTCCGGCAAGAGCTAAAACTCCTAGCTAGCACTGGGACGGAGAGGTGGAGCGCACGGGGAAAAGATTGGACCAGGGTTGGGGACGGGAGGGAAGATTGGATCGGGATAGGGGAACCCTAAGGCACACAGTCAGGGGGCTAGGATCAAGGACTGGGCAGGAAACGCTGAGATTCACAGGTGGCAAGGGGGCCAGGACCTGAAAAATGGGAGGAAGTCAGGGGGCTGGGGAAAAGAGGCGGCCGAGTACTGTGGCTGAAAGATTCAGGAGTCCGGGAATGAAACCAGAACAGGCGCCCCGTGAGTCCGGGAGACCAGCGGAGAGGCAGGGGGATGAGGTGGCCAGGCAGTGAATCCTCTTCACATACCCTGTGCTCCCAACGTGGAGCAAGTTACAGGACCCCCTAATGGGCAGATTTCCTTCCCTTTTCTCTATAACGCCCTTCCTACCACCCCCCTGGATCTGTCCGGCCACCCACCCAACCCCGCTCTCTCCTCTCTTCTCCTTTTCGACTTCGAGCAGAGAGACTCGGCTATAACCTCACAGAGGTGCCCCGGGGTGCTGTAGGCCAGAAATGCTTGGGAGAATTGTATCGAGATGGTCAGGGGGGTTGAGACAGAGGAAGGAGATAAGCCTGGCTATCCTGAGAAACTCTGGACTGGGGAATCGTGCGCTGGGATGTTATACGATCATGGTGGAAGGAGAGATCTGCCGGCGCCACATTCTAGCCCGAGGGCTTTCTTCTCCCTAGCGTCTATCAACTCTACTCTCCTGGGCCTGGCTCTAAAGGGTTCACTGCCTCTATTCTCCCCCAATCCCCACCCCCTCATATTCCCCTCCATCGATCCCCTGGCTCCATCTTTTCTATACAAATGGCCCCGGCTATCAATCCCCACCCCCAGCCCGCCGAGAGAGGCGCCTTCTGGGGCCTCCCGGGGCCGCCCGGTCATAGAGCCCAGGGCCAGCCACAAAGGTCAGAAGAGAGCCCACGAACGAGGGTGTGAACAGGACAGCTTCGGGAGGGAGCCAGAGAGAGGGGAACCCCAAGTGCCCAGAAGATCGACACACAAAGACAGGCACGCTAGGCATGAACCCACCAGGAACCCCCACATGCATCTGGAGTCACCGACACCGAGGCACACGTGTGGACAGGGTGTCTTTGCCGAGCCCACTGATCACATACACTAGATTCAACCTCAGACACAGGTCACACACACACATTCAGAGTCTGCTCTTTCTCCCTCTCCCCCACCCCTTTTCTATCTCCATCTCTATCTTTTCTCTCAATATTTATCTCTTGTCTTCCGCCTCTAAATCTTTCTGTCTCCTTTCTTTCCGAATATCTTTGAATCTGAATATCCCTTCTCTTTGTCTGCCTTCCTTCAATCTTCCTTTCTCTTTCTCAATCCCTGAATCTAAATTCAGACAGCTGAATTCTCTCTCTCTCTCTCTCTCTCTCTCTCTCTCTCTCTCTCTCTCTCTCTCTCTCACACACACACACACACACACACACACACACACACACACACACACACACACACACATACACACACATCAGGCCATAGCTCCCAGGAGAGATTTCCCCGTGGTCAACAGCTAGAGACAACATCTGGCCCCAGTGCCTCCCCAAATCCTCCACAGGCGATATCCTCAATGGGCACCCCTTTGGAGGGGGTGTTCCCCGCAGTCCCGATCCCTCCCTCCTCCGCTGTCGGGGTCCTTGGGCCAGGGGACCCGCTGGGAGCTGGGGACAATAGCCGCAGCTCTGCTCGGCAGCCGATCGATGGTAGCTCGCAGCTTGCCCTGTCTCTAGGCCAGGATGGGGGGTGGGGGCCTGACTTGGGTCCCGAGCACCCAGACTTTCCCCTTGGATCAGAGCCTAGTCTCCCCCCTCCCCCCGCAACAAATGAGGCCAAGTAAGACTGAGGGGCAAGGACTAGACTTTTTCTAGCTTCTGAACCTCCTCAGCATCACCTCACACACATACACACATATGCATACCTCATATCCCTCTCCAAAAGAGGAAATGTAAGAAAAGGGGCAAAGGGAGTTTGAAGTTGACCTGAGGTGTGAGAGGAGGTCTCTACTTCAATCCATTCCCCCATTGCTTTCTCGGAGGACCAGAAACTCCAGTCACTAATATTCATGCCATTATTCATAGTTAATTAATCTATCATAATTATACAGATAGAATTTGTAATAGCACTCTTGCTCCCCATTACATATTTCATCACAGTGTATAGACTTTATATTAAATTGGTTAAATATTAAGTTGTGTATTACATATTATGGGGCACGCTAAACCTTTGCATTATGCATTAAGGTATAGATTTTTAAAATATCTATTACACATTCCGCGTCCTTTAACAGAAATTACATTTTACTTCGCACTCTATTGTATACTATATATTACATATCACACGTTTTAGTATTCTATATTACATAAGATGTATTAAATTCAGCATTTACTGGATTTCCTGTTTTGTAAAAAAAAAATCACTACATTATTATATATGTCCCACACCTCCAAGTCTACATCATGCTGGAGGCTCAGAATGGAAGGAACTTTAGAACATAGAATTCTAAATCGGAAGACATGAAAGTATGGAACAAAACGTTCGAGCTAGATGGGTAGAACACAGGACGTCAGAGCAGGCGGAGGCCTTAGCTCATAAAATGTTAGAGCTGAGATGAACCTTAGAACATAGAACAAAGAACGTCGGAATTGAACGACCGATTCAGAACACAGAATGTCGGAGCCCTGACTAACTTAGAACATAGAACAAAGAATCTTTGATCCAGAAAGGATCTTTAGAACGAAGAATGTGAGAGCCGAAAGGAGCCTTAAACATAATAGCTCATCTAGTCACACTTCCTTATTTTACAGACCAGGAAACTGAGGCCCTAGGAGGAGAAGGGACTTGTTCAGGCTCACAGCATCAGTCGCAGACATTATAAAGTCTCAGTTCTAGAGAACGTGTTTAAAATTAGCTATTTTGCTGGCTACATTCGTTACACATCCCTCATGACAGACACTCTCGCGGTCCACACGGGAACCTCTTTCCCTATCAAACTGTTGTTGTACGTCGAGGACCTGTGTCCTGGGTTCCCGAATCTTGGCCTCTACTTAACTCTCTTCAGGGTTCGCAGGACTCACAGTCTCTTTTTTCCATAACTTGGGACCCAGGCAGAGCCTGGAGCAGACCAGGAAGGCGAAGACCCAGAGCCCTGGGCTAGGGGTGCGGGACTGCGCAACTACTACGCGCGGGGGGTGGCTGGTAATTAGGCCCCGCACGCCATCCTTTAGTTCCGGTCAATGGGCTATTGAAAAGCAGTTAATAGAATGCAAATAGCTCTCGGCTTTACGAGGCCCGAGGAAATCGAGATTTAAGCGTCGCCACAGCCAGAATTAGCCCATCCGGAAGCCTTGAGATGAGAGCAGGAGCGAGGACCTAGGTGGAGGGTTCCTGGAGGTGGTTTTTGGTCTGGATGATTCGTTGCTTTACCTCCAGCCCGGGCACAGGGCGAACACAGGGACAGAAGTATAGACAGCCGCTCCACCGCCGCCCCCACCAAAGGGTCTGAGGGCGGAAGGGAAAAAAAGAAATCTTGACAGAGTGGACCACAGCCATCGCCCCGACCTGTGATCCGTTCCTTCTCTCACAAGTCGCCCCTCCCCCAAGAAAATAAATCGCATCCATGGTAAGAGAGTAGGCTCTTGCTCCTCTCTACACTGTCTCCTATTAGGGCTCCCATTTCCCTTAAAATTACACAGGCCGAACCTCCCTTGGCCTTGGGTCTCTGAGACCGAACCTTAGAGCCAACAGTTAACACTGGGCTAGAGCCCTTCCAGATCCAGTACGCCTCCCTGCTCCTAGAGTCCTCTTTACGCCCCGCTTGCCCAGAAACTTGGAAAACTAGGAAAAGATAACAGACGCAAAGACAGGAAAATGCAGCAGAGGAAGAAAGAAGGAGGAAGAGAGGCAGAGAAATAGAAACAGATACACAAAGAGACACGAAAGACCGAGAAAAGGAGACAGAAGAAAAAGACAAAGGCAAAGGCAGAGAAATAGACCAACGGACAGAAAAAGAGAGAAATGGGAAGCCGCACACAGAGGGCCCCAGAACAAAGGCAAAAGACGAAAATGAAGAAAAGGGGAGGGAGGCAGGGAGGGAAGAGAAGGGAAGGGAAAGGAAGGGAAGGGGTGAGAACGAAAGTAAGGCCTTTTTCCCAAAGCTAGCTAAAGTGGGCATATGCCACCCGCTCAGCCTTCCGGGGCGGGTAGAGTTGAGCTGTGGAGGACTTTCCCCCGCCCTCTTCCCTCCCCCCCCCCCGCCTTCCGGCGATGCCTGGGGAGGAAGAGGTGGGGAATCCAGAGGGCAAAAGGTCAAATCCCGAGATTGGCCCCAAGGGCCCCAAAGGCTCCAGGTCCTCAGTTCATTTGAGTTGGATGTGAAGCGACCCAGGCTCCTTCCGGAAGGTGAGTGGGAGAGCAGATGGCGCTCCTTGGGCAGAGTCACCTTCTGGAGGGCACAAGTCCCTGGTTTCAGTCCTCCTGGGCTGTGTCGATGTCTGGAAAAAGACAGCTTCATTTCCTTCCTCCCCCACGGACACCCTCCCCCCCCAACTTAGGTCAGCCTGGGAGCCTCGCACTAGAGGAGAAGCAGACCTAAGGTAAGGAAAGAGGAACCAAGAACACTACCCAGTCTCTGGAGAGTTATTGCTCGCACCTCTCCCCAGCCGGGATCAGGCCATTAGGGTTCCCAAGCTTCCTTGATTATTCCGAACAATGTGGATAATCCAGTTTAAAGGTGTTGGGCTTTGTGATTCCTGTAGTTGTTTTGATTTGTCTGTGCTCATTTCTTTCCCTAAATTACCCTGCGGATGAATTCTGGTTGTGCAAAATCCAGGCCAGCAGCGTGCGGTGTGGACCAAGCGTTTCCCAACACTAATCACTACAGGGTCAAGAAGAAAGGATGCTTGTATTCTAAACACACCCTCCCCCCCATACACACACCCTCAACACCATCTCCCTGTGTGACCTTGACCAAATCACTTTTTTTTTCTTCTGTATATTACTGTCTTTGATGAAATGGGAGCCTTTGTACAGCGCTCTAAGGTTTGCAAAGCGCTCTCCATAGATTAACTCATTTGATAATTCTCATCTCTAGAAGTTGTAAGGATCAATAGGATAAGAGAATTAATAAGAAAGCATTTTGGAAATAAAAAAATAGTAACAGATGTGAGGATGTGTATGCCGGGGGCTGACATATTTACAAATTATAAAAGCCCCACGAGTGGAAAGACAGGAGAGGACCCGTGGACAAGGGTTTAGCCTGAGTATATGAATTTTGTTTCTAGCTAGAATAATTTCCTCCCTTTCCACAGATATGTACATAGTACATTAATGTAATACGGACCTCGTCCATCTCCCCACACCTCATTAAGGTTAGATTCATAAATAGTCCAAGCTGGGGAGGGTTTGTAGAACAGAGAATGATAGAGCTGGGGAGGTCTCTTACCTCACAGAATGTCAAAGTTAGGAGAGAGCATAGGGACCATTTCTGTTCTTCCATTTTACAGATGGAGAAACTGTGGCGAAATTCATGCATTGAATCATTAACAGAACTTGAGCTAGAACCTCCATCCTCACCTTTCTATCCTACTCCACCTCACCCCCCACGTCTCACCTCTTATCCGAGTCTCCCACACCTACACCCCACTTCCCATTCACACGAACTTCCTCAGTAACCCGGTTCCTCTGCAGATCCGATCCAGCCGAGACTTGGGGCCTCCTTTCCGTGATTACATTTAAAACAGTAATTATATGGAAAGTGGAATTGGTTTGGGGTGGGGGGGAGGGCTTCTTCAGGCCACAAAATCGATAAATTCGAATTACTATCTCTAATTCATCACCGTCACGCGGATCGATCGTGCTCGGCCCGCTTCAAATATTGTCGGAATTGCAGCTCAGGACTCAAACTATTTTTGTAACTGATCAAAATCTAAAATATAAAAAACAAAATCCATGACGGAGAGAGAAGAGGCGAAAATCGCTCGGGGACCAAGCCCTGGGGAAGCTTGAACCAACGCATTTGGGAGCCTGTGCGGTCCACAGCTGAGCCGCTGGGGTCAGGCTGGGTCCTGAGCAGGGTGCGAAGCAAGCCGAGGCCGGGTCTATCAAAGGCCGGAAACAGCTTGGTTCGGTGGGGGGGAAAGTCATTCTCAAACTGACTGTGGAGACAGAAACAAAACCTCTTGCTTTCTCTTGTCGAATCAATCCACACATGCATTAATTATTATATTATGTAATAGGACTGGTCAGTAAGAATATATCATATCATATCATATGGTATTTACTTGTGTCTGGAATTTCACAATTTATGAAGAGGTTTGCTTTTTAACCCTTTGTCTGAGTCCCACAAACAGCCCTGTGAGGGTGGAAGATTATTACCCCATTTGATGGTTTAGGAAACTGAGATCCAGAGACAGAAAGTGACAGAACCTCTGAGCATCTTGACTCCCAGGTTAGGATTCCTCCCCCCGCCTCACAAAACTATCCGATTCTAATTTTATTATAGATACTATGTGTGGAAGGGAAGGGTAAGGGGTCTCAATTTGTACTGCCCTAGAGGCACCGACTTTGGGACCGGAATCCGGGAGTCTCTTCCCCAAGCTTCAGTCTCTTTGACATAAAGCTGTAGATATAAAGCTGATGGTGAAGAAAGGCGATGGCCGGCCGGTGAAGGAGGGACTGGAGGAGTTGCTGAGACCAAAGTTGAGGCATAATAGAAGGAAGACGAAAGAGAAAGAAAGGTAAAAGGAGGGATAAAAAAGGAAGACAGAGAGACGGAGACTGCACACAGATGGACTCAGTGAGAAGAGAGTCAAACGGACAGAAAGAAAAATACGATCTCGAGTGGAAACAAATTTAGACAACAGTGAAAGAGAAAAGGCTTCAGAGGCAAATAGTAGCTAAGGCTTGCATTTTCCCTATCAGATATGGTTCACTCACTTGCTTCTGCAACTCAGCCCTGTCACTGGTCCAAAATGCCCTTGGCCCTCTTTTCTTCCCATAAATTCTTGGACTTTCCTTGGCTGGGCATGGTACAGGCAGCTACAGAGGCTGGCTGCAAACTTCATTCCTTCCCCAAGCAGGAAAGAGTTGTAAGGTTTCGGATTCTGCAAATACTCACTTCATTTCTCCCTCAGTCTTCCTTCTGCTCAGGTTCTTTTTCTTTCTTGCTCCCTCCCTCCCTTTCTTCCTAACTTCCTTTTTCCTTTTATTCCTTCCTCCTTTCATTATTCCCTTAATTCCCTCTTTCCTTCCTTCCATCTTCCTTCACCTCATTTCTTCCTTCCCTGCATTCCCATCTCTGCCTGAGTAGGATCCAAGGTCAGCCCACCTACCCAGTCTTTACCACCCTGGCTTAGGGCTGAAGAAGGAGGAGAGTCTGAAAATGCTGGGAGTGAGCTAGTGAATGTATACAAAACACTGTCCTGTGAACACTATATATGTCTTAGATACACACACACACACACACACACACACACACACACACACACACACACACACTGAACCCATACCCAGTCACACCACACTTAACCTTGTGTACACATGGTATGAACTGCAAGATTTAGACATAGAAACCTACACACACAGATTGCTTTAGACATCCATATACAGTGACACAACCCACAGAAATACATAGATACACATCCAGCTTTAGATGCAGTGTACAAATACACTCCCTACAAAGGCACATCCACCCTATGGATCACATGCACACACCTAATCTTAAGTGAATAGTTCTATAACCATGCAAAGGAAACACAGTTTTGGAAGCCCATAGCCTCTGCACAGTTCCATGGGCCCCACTCACTCTGAAGACATTGGTGGCCTTATGCCCAAACAGGACCCCTCCACACAGACATGCCCACAGCCTTAGACACACTAGACAGAAATCAACTCTCCACAAAGCCAGTAAGACTCGAAGACTTCTCCTCAGTAAACCTGTTTATTCTTCTTTAAAATGCATTAACAATATTGAGACTAAACTCCAGAGATGTAGATTCTCTGCTACTTAAGGGTTAAAAGTAGCAGGCAATGTGGTACAAAGAGTGGAAGATTTGGGGGCAAGGGAGAGGGGTTCAAATTTTGTCTTTACACCCTGGTCCATGGTATACTAGGAAACGCACTGGCTTTGGATAACAGGAGAGTGATAATACGTTCGATTGTGATCCTGTTTGGGTCCTAGTTACTTCCTCTTTTTTGAGTCTCAGTTTCCTCTTCTTTAAAATGGCTACAATCATAATTGCACTATTGACCTCACAGAACTGTAGAGAAAGAGCTTTGTCAGTCCTGAAATGTCATAGAAATAGGCTAACTCCCATTTGGACCATAGCAGCGAAGATCCAAATGATGTGTTTGAAGTAAAAGGATTGGGAGGTATAATCCCACCTCTTCACCTTGCTACCCAAGTTGCTTCACCCCTCTGGGCTTCCTTCTCTCTTGTCTTTAAAATGAGGGTTCTGGATTGGATCACCCTCTCTTCAGCTCCAGATTCTGTGAGCAGAAGATGTTCTAAGGTCTCTCTCAGCTCAAACATTCTCCATTCTAGCTAGTGACCAGAGTATATTATTAGTGTATGGTGATTGTGCAAGACTATGAGTATGTGGTGTGACAGGGTGTGCACTGTATGTATTCAGAGAGCCAGCCCCTGGCCAGTTGGAGGGTAGGGGGTGGGGGCTTCTGCTCAGAGTGCTGGGGAATTGGAGCTGCCAGAGCTGGAGCCTGGCTGCCTGTGTCATTGGCCCACCCAGCAGCGGCTGCGCTCTTGGGGAACTGATCTGGAGCTGGTTTGAACTGAATCTGTATCGATCCCCCTCCTTGCTTTGCCTTCTCAGCTGCTCAAACTAGTCTTCACCTCTCCTAGCCCAGCCTTACTCCTCCCTCCTGCTCCCCACTCAAGGCCACCCGTCCTCCCACCTCTCCACTCAGCTCTAGACTGAGAGCAATCCTGGCTGCCTTCCTGAGAGAAGCAGTGGGGAGCCTGGAACCCCTACCCAAAGCCTCCCTACTGGACAATTGGGAGACAATACAATCCCCCCCCCCATCCAGTCATCTCCTTAAAGAAAGTGGTGACCTTTGCCCAATAGGTAGGAGAGGAAATCAATCAGTCTAGGCAGTCCAGAGAGTCTCCCAGGTACCACCAATGTGCCTGAGAGAGGTGCAAGCCTGAGCCTGAAACTGGGCTTAAAAATAAAGCCTCCTGGACAACCAGAGACTTTGGGCACACTGCTGTGTGACCACAGCTAGGTACTTTCACAGAATCTAGAATATCAGACTGAGAGGACCTTTAGAAACTAGAATATTTTATATAAGAAAGGTTTCAAAATGCAGATCATAAGAGCTGAAAGGAATCTTAGAACACAGGACTCATAATGTTAAAGCTGAAAGAGACCCTAAAGCTAATCTACTGCCCACACCCACATTCTACAGAGGAGGAAACTGAGGCTCAGGCTCAAAGTCACAGAGCTTCCTCAGTGGGTCTTTTTGTTTCCTTCATTTGTTAAATAAGAGCATTCAATGAGATGGTCTTAGAGAGTTCTTCTAGATCCTCTAATTTTACATAAACACAATTCATAATACCAGTTTCATAAGTGTATAGTAAGTACTAGGGTGAGAAAACTAATAATGCTCAGCAACTGTTCTGAATTTCGCAGTCTTAGTTGCCTGGGCTAAGTTTAATTGACTTGCCTAGGGTTACACAGTCAGTATGTGTCAAGAGGCAAAATTTGAACCCAGGTCTCCCTTTCCTTTCTTTGGGGTCGGTTTTTTGCCCACGACTTCACGCTGCTTCTCCTCTATACAATAGCTTCTGTCAAATGTTCAGTTATATTCAGCACTAGCTGAGAGAGAGACAGAGACAGAGAGGGAGAGACAGAGAGAGAGAGACAAAGAGATTGAGCCAGTGAACAGTCGTCGCCGCCCCAGCTCCAGGCTCTGGGAGCTCAGGCAGCCCACACTTCGGGTCTCCTGCATTCAGAGCTCTTGCCTCTCCTTTGGGCCGCCACGGAACTTTAGAGCAATAAAAACGAAGTGTCCAAAATTCTCTGGGAGTCAGTGCGATCCCCGAGGCCTAATGAACCTAATGGACCTACCGACTGACGGACCACTCGAGGCAAGCCAAAGGACACAGCCTGGCTGAGCGTCTCCGAGACCACGTCCGAGCACACTCGGCCTGGTCTAGCCTTGCTGCAGCCATTACGCATGGGACTAGTGAAGCAGGACCCAGTCTTGCGGGCTTAGTGAAGCTTTAGATACCCCCTGGGAGCTCTCCAGCCCCGGGTCTGTACAAGAAAATCACCTCCCTCAAATCAAAGCCAGAAGGGATTTGGGTTTGTGAACACAGAGCCTGAGGTAGGGAAGTGGACGGACGCGGACAGACATCAGCAGAACTCAGAGAAATCACCGAATTTCAGGGACTCAGAGGTCTGACACGGCACTAGGGGTGGGAGGGAGGGAAGGAATGACTGCCCCTTTCTTCGCCTGGATGTCGAATTGGAAGCCTCCAGGTGATCGCCGCTGGCCCAGTCCCGGAAGAGAGACTCAGTGGGTTCTCGGGCAGGGAATCCCACGTCTTTGGGATCCCAGTTCGACTCACACAGTCGCCCACAGTTGCACCTACTTCTTTAGTCAGGGAGCATAAAGTTGTGAGCCCACTTTGGCACCAGGGAGTCAGGACGAGCTGCCCACCCCGTCTCGTCGTCCCCTACTCACTTTAGATCAGGAAGGGAATTCAGAGATCATCTAGGCCAACACTGATTGTACAGATTTGGAAAAACAAAGAGATTTATCCAAGGAAATAGTTTTATTAAAATAATTTTACAAGGAAAGTCAGATTTCAGACCTAGCCCTTCTGACTCAAAATTCTCCCTTTCTTCACTATCTCCTCGCTGACTGTCTGTTCTCTGAACTATTCCTGATGTCTTCTTAGTGCGGGGATTCTTAACCTTTTTTTGTGTTCTGGACCCCTTTGGCAATCAGTCTGGTGACGGCTATAAGAGCCCTTCTCAGAATCATGTTGCTAAATGCATGGAATAAATACAAAGGAAATCAATTATGCTCAAACACAGTTATCAAATTTTTTTTAAGACACGCTATTGCCCTAGGGACGAACCCCAACTTATATTACATTCTTGACCGTTAGCTAGTTTGGAGGTGGGAGTCTACTAAGCGAACTCGCTGAATGTCTTAATTTCATTTCTGACTCCTGGGATACCAGGTAGAAAACGCCTCCTGGTGGTAGGGCGTCTGCTTGTCGACCTTGCAGGCCTGGGGAGGGAAGATTTGCTTATATCTTCAGGCTGCAATACGGAGTGTAGTACCTCGAATCAGGTATGGGCACTGAGGGTTCATAAACACAGGCATCTGTATGTGAAGCGCCTCATGGGACGGCAATAGGGAATGCAATGTATGTGTATGTGCTAACACCCTAATATATAGGTCTAAGATTCTTCCTCTCTCCCTTCCCTTCCCTTCCCCTCACTCCCCCCTTCTCTCTCTCCCTCTTCTTCCCTTCCTCCTCTCTCCCGCCTCTTCCTTCCTCTCGCTTCCACTCTCCCTCCCCTTTACTTCTCTCTCTCCTTCTCTCTCTCTCTCCCCCTCCCTCTCTCCTTCTCTCTCTCTCTCTCTCTCTCTCTCTCCCCCCCCCATTATGATTCCGCTTCTGTCCCATTTCTAATGAGCCTTAAAGTCTACAAAGAGCTTTTCTCCAGCCACCCTCTTGAAGAGGTAGTGCAGCTAACTTCTCATACATTTGGGGAAACTGAGACTCAGAGAAGGAAATGGCTTGGCCCCAGGGTCCCAGAGTCAGTGGCAGAGCTGGGAGTAGAGACTCCCATTTTCTTTCTCCCACTGTGGGTCCTTTTCCAGTGCTCCTACTGGATTGGGGGGGGGGGGGAAGCTTGTTTTGTTGGATCCATTATCTCCTTGCTGTTCTCTGTTGGCGCTTCTTCCAGCAATGCAGATAAACCCAGGATCTCATATCCTGAGCTACTTACCTTCCTCCATTAATCCTCCACTAAGGGTCTATTGAACATGCTGGTAGCCTTACTAGATTAACGTTAAAAGGGAAAGCATATGATGCATATATGCACATATATGCATAGATAGTTCTTTGATTTTTTTTCCTGTGGGTCCCCCCCTCCTACATACTTCACTGATATTCCCTGTACAGCTTGTTAAACTGTGGTCCAGAGTTGCTGAGACTGGAAAGTGTATCACCTCCAACTCTTCTCCAAGCTAGTCATTGAGCCCCTCCAAAATGAACTAGGCTGGTTCTCAGAGGATACCATACTCACGCAAGTACTTGAAGTTTTTCCAGCTGGATCAGGCCTGAGCTCAGCTGGCAGAGCTAGATGCCATGCCAAGATGATTGTTCATCTTTGGAGCTGGACCCCAGTGAAGGATGTATATGTAACTTCCTCCTAAAATACCTCAGGTTGGTTCCGGAGGGGGGGCACCTACATTCTCTGGTCTGTGCCAAGAGCCAAGCTTTGGCATAGCCTGCCCACATGGAAATGCTTGAAGCCCTGTCCTGCCCATAATGTTTTATTTATCATCTAAGGACCAAAGCTAAGTTGGAAAAGAGACTCATCCCTGGAAGGTGAGCCACCAGTGAGGGACACAGTAATGCAAGAAGACTGTTATGATAGAGGGGCTATGAACTCCATAAGAGCATAGTCTTCTGACATACACATATGCACTCATGCTCCCTTTTGTGGGCATTGGGTATACACATCTGCATCATTCTTTCCCTTCCCATCCCATTCTATTCTATCCTACAAGAATTATCATACAGTGTACATAACAGACCTATTACTTATTCATTCAAAAATTATTTAATAAGTCCTTACTGTCTGCAAAGCCTTTACCTGGCATTCTAGGAAATACATAGTGAAGATAAATTAGGTCATTGCTATCATGGAGCTCAAAGTGCAGGGGTAGGGCAAGAATAAAGCACACATAAAAATGTACCATGCTGTATAATTACCCCCTAGCAAGATAGAATAGAAAGACAAAGTTCTGCACAGCAGTTGCATATGTGGATTTATGTACACGGTGACAGAGTAACTCTCACTACTTGCCAACTGTGATAGCTAGAACAAGTCAATCCTCTTTTTTGGAACTCAATTTTCCCATTTGTAAAATGGGAGCATAAGACTCGATATCTAATATCCATTTGGGTTCTATGCAGAGAATACTGTGATGTGTACTTGTTCATCCCTAGAGCAGGCTCAGGTTCCCAGTCCAGCACCTCTTGGAACTCTTGCTTCTGAGACCTCTGACCCAGAGCAGCAGTTCCCCCAAGAGGACTCTGAGAAGCCCTCCCAGGTCCTCAAAGGCATAGATACTGGTCTGTAGGTTCTCTTGCCCCAACCTCTTGGAGGTTTTATTCTAATTCTGTCTCCACTGAGAGGATGCCACTGGAACAGTTCCCAGGTGTCTCCTGTTAGAATTTAGGCATTGTTGTGTTTTCAGCACCTAGTACAATGCCTGGAATATAGTAGATGATATTGTTGCTCTTCAGCCATTTTTCAGTTGTGTCTGATTCTTCATGACCCCATTTGGAGTTTTCCTGGCAAAGATAAAAAGAGTGGTTTGCCATTTCCTTTTCTAGCTCATTTTACAGATGAGGAAACTGAGGCAAACAGAGTGAAGTGATTTGCCTTGGGTCACACAGCTAGTAAGTGTCTACTGTCTTCCTGACTCCAGACCTGATGCTATCCTCTGTGTACCTAGCTGTCCCTCATTGATTGATAGATTTGTCCTGGGCTGGTTCAGTGCCATCTACCCTACAACTGGGAGGTCTGGATGTTTTCTGCACCATGGGGCTGCCCTATCTCTCCCAGGTCACTTTCTAAGGCCTGAAGATCTGCATTTCATCTGGGAGACCCCAGAGCTAAGGTCTTAGAGGGAAATTAGAGATCCTCTACTATCCCCTCACTTTATAGGATGGGAAAGGATAATTGGAGTTCAGAGATATGAATTGATTTGTCCAAGGTCACACAGCTAGTAAGCAAAAAGAGCTGGAATTTGAATTGAAGCATCCATCTTCAAGTCGCAGGAGGCTTTATAGTGTGATACAAATATCACTGGCTCATAGACCAGGCCCAAACAGTTACACTTCACTTATAATTAAATTTTTTGTCTTCCATTATGGCTTCCCAAAGCAGGAGGCTTCCCAGAAAGAAAACGAGACTGGGTTCTAGTCCAGATTCTGCCATTGACTTACTGTGTAACTTAGAGAAAGTTGCTTCCCCTCTGGGTCTCCGTATCTCCATCTTTAAAAAAGGGAAAAATAATCTCTGCTTTTCTTCATTTTCAAGTGTACTTGCAGTTAACCAGAGGATGTCAGAGCTGGAAGACATCTTAGAACATCTTTCAGGTCTAGGAGGTCCTAGACACACAAAACATAGGGTGTTTGGATCTGGGAGAGCCCTTTGGACACAAAATATCAGAGCTGGGAGGGCCCTTAGGACACAGAATGGCCAAGTTGGAAGCACCTTTAGAACAGAGAAGTTAAACTTAAGGGCATCCTGTGATGTTTCTACCACCTAAAACTATCTCCTTTCTCCCTGTCATTTTACAAATTGAACAATTGAACCTCAGAAAAATGCAGAGTTGGCCACAGAGGTGAGTTACTGATACAAGACTAGGTTGGATGAGAAAGACAGCACTTTGGGATTTGAAAAGTACCTGCACTCTATGTGCAGAGAAGTACCTGCACTCTATGTGCAGCACTTTGGGATTTGAAAAGTACCTGCACTCTATGTCTCAGAGCTTACATGAGGCACTAAAAGTTTAAATGGCTTTTCCCCCCACCACAGGGTCACAAAGCCAGTAAATGTTAGCAGCTAGACTTGAACCCAGATCTTGCTGACTCCTACTGCAGTTTTTTATCTTCTATAGCACACTGCATTCCAAAAAGTCCAATGCAAGAGGTTATGCTTTTCTGATATGATACAGCTGTAGAGAAATGGAATGTGTTGTGTCACTCTCCCCAGAGAACTTAGGGGTTAAATCTTCAGGCTTGGCATCCTGATTGGGGAGGAAACATCCAAGGTGAAACTAAGAAATGATTCCACCTCCCTCAAAGCAGGAGATCTTGGCTTCTAGGAAGAGAGGTTGTGTACTGAGAGGATGTCCTGAGCTCCTCCAGGTCTCCCACCCCAGTGCTTGGGGGGGGGGGGGAGAGGATGATGAAGGATCTGAGAAGAAGAGGTTTCTGGGAGGTCAGGAAGGAGCAGCACTGTCTACCCTAAAAAAGGGGAGCCAGGCCTCCCACTCCCCTCCACTGCCCTGTGTGAGTATATCTATGTATCTGGCCATATCTTTGTGTTTCTTCCACATAAGAGTTCATTGTCATAGAATGTCAGGCCTTTGATGTTTCCATGACCTAAGACTGTCTTATCTGACCTCCCCATATGGTAATAGGCTTTTGGATTTAGAGCTGGAAAAGAGCTTTAGGGGCCATCGAGTCCACCTCCCCAAATATTAGAGACGAGGAAACGGAGGCACCCGTCATTGTGTGCCCAGTATCTGCATCTCTGCAGTGTACTTTTTAGGGCATTGTGTGTCTTAGTATAAATGTATTTCTGATGATATCAGCATCCGTGTATGCCAGAAATGCCTCAGTTTCCTCTTTCCATGTCAAAGATGAGAACCAGAACCTGGAAACGCTGCCACTGAGGAGGGAGGCAAGATTGAGCAGTAAGTCCAGGGAGAAATAGGGCCTCTTCTGTCATTACCCACCCCCCCCCCCCACACACACACTGGACCCTGCACTTTTTCCACAACCTTCTTCCTTCCACAGTCGCTGAATACACACATGCACATGTGCAACAACACAAATCACAGATGCAACAACACCCATGACATAGTATGCCCAGAAACACATGCACACATAATATATCTGCACACGGGTATAAGCACAAATCCAGGTGTGAACACAACAAACACATGCTCAGTTGTGTCTACATAGAAAATGCCTGTTTGCAATACAGTTCATAGAGACCCAGAGACTTTTTTTGCACAAATATCTGTGTACAGGTACACAAGCAGACACCGACACCTGGCTCAGTGCACTCCTGTCTCACATATGGGATACACATGCACATCTACATAGAAACATCGACAGACACAGAGATTCTCTGCATAGAAACCTCACCCTCTCTTTACAAAGACCTGGACATACACAGACCCCAAAACACATCTACACGGGCAAGTTTTCACGCAAAAATTGACTTCGAAGACATACAACCTTGTGGACACAAAGACACTCGGGGGCATCCAGATACACCCACGCTCCCGATGCGGGAACACAGAGCTGCCCCCTCCCACCCGTTCCATCCTTTTTCCCCTAGTCCGGGCTGTGGGACTCCTGGAGACAGACGAGGGGAGAGAGAGAGGGCTCTGGGAAGGCATCGCCTGCGTAGCCACAGCCTGAAGCCTCAGCTTGGCAGCCTGGGGCCATCGTTTTGGTCCTTAGAGCGGCGGCCCGCAGAGTGTGTGTGTCTCTGTGTGGGTGTGGGTGTGTGCGTGTGCGAGTGTGTGTGTCTGAGAGAGAGAGAGAGAGAGAGAGAGAGAGAGAGAGAGGGAGAGGGAGAGGGAGAGGGAGAGAGAGTTGAGGGGAGAAGTGGAAGAGGAAAGGAACGGTTTTCCCAGGTCTTCAGGATTTAAACTTGTTCCTCGCAGGAACTTTGACATTGTGCGCAAAATGACCCCCAGTTTAGGGAGGAAAATGAGGCTGGGAGGGGAAGCACGTTATGGAAGATCACATGGATAGTATTAATTTCATGTTTGCAAAGCATTTTACAGATATATCTCCTTTGAGTCTCCCTATAACCCTGGGGGGTTCATGCCGACGGGTATTCCGATTTTTACAGTCGAGGAAAACGAGGTTCCGGGAAGCGAAATCAACTTGCCCCACTGATACACAGGTAGTAAGCATCAGTGTAGGCACCGGACTCCAGATCTCCCGACTAGCAGGGCTTGCGCGTAGTTTTTGAGGACGACCCAGGATTCCAGAGAGTGCGCTTAGACTTAGAGATTATCGAAGTTACTCCTATTTTCTTCCCGTGACACCTCGGGCTCCTTCATTCTTAGAATCTTAATAATTTTTGTCCGAGCTCTCTCTCTCTCTGTCTCTCTCTCTCTCACGCCTCAGCAGAATCAGGAGTAGAACCCAAGTGTACTGACTTGGACACCAGTTCCCCTCGCCCACCCCGCACAGCCAGGGCAGCTGAGTGGACTCTTTGGGTCCAGGCCGCTGGAACCCTAGAAGTGGCTGCCACAGGCTTCTGGGAACCGGGACTGGGACAGTCAGCCTTGGCTCGGGGCTCAACACGGTAGGAAGGCAGGAAGCAGGAAGGGTAAACAATTGGACAAAACTGGAGGGATGGGGGAATGGGCAGAGGGAAGGGCAGGGGAGAGGACCTGGGGGTAGAGCTAACTGGCCCGGGCAGGGTACGGGGTAGGGGTGGGAAGCGGGCCTTGCCGTGGTAATGAATATAGGTACCGTCGTTTTTTCCCTTTTTCTCTTCCTATCTTCTACTCTTCTCTCTCTACCTCCTTTTTGGTCTTTTCTTATTTTTTTCCCCTTCTGAAACTGCCTAGATTTATTTTGTTTTGTTTTCTTGATTTTCCCACCATGCATCTCTTCAGCATTTTGTTTCTCTCCTCACTATCTCCTCTAACATGTCTCATCCCTTTCTCTCTCTCTCTCTGTCTCTCTCTCTCTCTCTCTTCTCTCTCTTTTGTCGGTCTCCTCTGTCTCTTCCCCTCTTCAGTGTCTCTCTTTCTGTCTCTCCTCCCTCCTCCCTCTCCTTTGTCTCTGTCTCTTTCTCTTTCTCCTTTCTCTCCACCTTTTAAAAAATTCTTCTTTCCCTTTTGTCGTCTTTATCAAATCTATTCCTAACAGCCTCCGGCTGTTACTATTTAACTTTCAGAATGGAAACCTGATGTGCTATACCCGAATGTGGGTCTGCATGTGACGTATGTCTAAGCTGGTGTGCCTGCGTCAATGTGTGTGCCAGTGTGTGTTCCTTTGTGTGTTGTTTTGTCAATGTGGGTGTTAGAGGCTATGTCAGAATGCCTCCGTCAGTGTGTGTGCCTTGTGTGTGTATCTCTGATATTATCAGGTTAGCATGATCAGCTAAGTCTTCATAAAGCAATGTGTATCTTCATAGATGTCAAGGTGTGTTATGTGGGTCTCGCTTCTTCATCCCAGGGCACCAGTTGTGGGTGTTGCCCTAAGGCAAAGAAAACAGGGCAGGGAACTCTCTGGGTGACCTTTGAATCAATTTGAAAAAGTCCATTTAACTGATAAGTCTTGAAAGGCCCAGAACTAATTTGAAAATACCTCCATTAAAATCCCATCGTGTCCAGGGAGTCCGAGCCCAACCCCAGAGCCTGCAGATAGCAGGTGGGGCCAAGCTGGGATCCAGGCAAACAAGAAATTTCCAGAAACATTCAAGTGGGGGGGGGGGGGTGAGACAGAAAGATGGGGAGATAGAAAGAGAAGGATACAAACACACACAGAAGAGACAGAATGGCTATATTAAAAGAAAGACAGAAGGAAAAGGAGACCAAATAAGAGACAGAAAAGGCAAGAGGGAGAGACAAAGAAAAAGAGAAGAGGAGAGAATAAAAGAAAAATGGGGAACTGTAGAGACAAAAAGAGAGAAAAAGAGAGAAAAAGAGAGAAGGGGAGAGAGAGAGAGAGAGAGAGAGAGAGAGAGAGAGAGAGAGAGAGAGAGAGAGAAGTGGATTTCATTGTGTTATTGGTGTGAGTTCAAATCTTGGCTTCCAAAAAAAAACACCTGCCCCTGTGATCTTAGGCAAACCACTTAATATCTTCAAAGCCTCAGTTTCCTGTTCTGTAAAATTAAGGTGGTGGGCTAGATGACCTCTAAGACCTTCCAGCTCTAATTGTGTGATTCTGTGAGACAAAGAAACTAAGACAGCGATACTTCTCTGGACCATAGTCCCCTTCCTCTTTAGCAGAGCAACAGGGGCAGAATGTCCCATATATTGTCCGACTGTTAATATATCAGTTGTTTTTTTGCTTAATTGTATTTCCCTTGTTACAAATGAGAGTTCAAATCCAGGATTGGAAAGACTGAATCTAGAAATAATTTTAAAAACAAAAGACATCAATAAATCTTGTTTAAAAAAAAAGATGAAAAGATAGCAAAGTAAGGTTACAGTCTGAGAGCAGCAGGTTATGGGGCATGTTGTGACTATATCTTGAATTTGGTGGTGTTCCTGCTTCTCAAACAGAAGTGTGAAGAGGGTGATTAGTGAAGACTATTTCATCCCCAAACATCTGGGTGAAAGAAAACAAGCTGTCCCATTCATTACTCCCAGATAGCCACAGATGGTTTGGGAAACCACTGGTTGATGGTTTAAACACTTTTGTTTTCCATCCAGATGTTTAGACATATGTAGGGAGACAAATGTAGAGTCTTCTGGGAATGGACCAAAGGCCAAATTAATTTCACAAATAGGTACTAAGCAACTGTGTGCTTTGCTTCATAGTGAAAGAGTCCTAGGGACCCAAGTTCTAATTCTGGCCAGGCCTCTAATTCTCTATGTGACTTTGAGCAAATGGAGTCCCCTCTTTGGACCTCAGTCTCTCTTTCAAGGAAATGGGGGAAATCATCCCTCAATCAGGGTAGGTGGAGGAGGACAAGGCAAAGCACAGTTTGGCCCAATTAAGCTAAAGAGAAAAAAAAGGAGTATGTTCCCCCTCCTCTGTGTCTAGAGCCCCAGGGTGTGAGGCAGGAGGAGGGAATAGAGTGAGATAGGGGAGTGGGGGGACTGAAGTGGGGACATGTTGTCAAGGAAACCATTATACAGCTAGTCAGCTGGAATCCCATACTGACTATCGACTTTTCCTCTCCAGCAAATCCAATAGCTCATCATATAGTGAAGCACAGAGGCCAATCTTGCTCCCTCTGCCAGTCCCTAGTCTTCCACTCTTGGAGTCATCAGCCCCTGCTGGGTTCCAGGCCAGCTGTTTGGGTCTGGTCCACATTGGAGCAGCAAGGGAGGAATTCTTGATAATGGGTCCCATCAGTAAGTCTTCCTCTCCTTCCTCCCATTACACACACACACACACACACACACATGAATAATCCCTAGTGGACAGACAGACCCAGTAGCCCCAGGCTCCCATAAAAGAGACCAGTCCAAGAAAATTAAAGGAAAATGTATCTGGAAAAGGAATTTATAAACTGCACTGAATGCACCTGAGGGACAACGATAGATATTATTGTCTAAATAACAACAGGAAAATTTAAGAATGATGTTTTTAAAAGTGATGTCACCACGCCAAATGGTCAAAACCTTCAAGACATGTGACACAAGAAGTTCTCAACATATTGGGCATTGGCAGAAGAAGCCAAAACCAAGGAGTAATAGATGAGGTACACACTGTCCTCGTCCTCAATCTTATCAGCTTGTCTGTTCCTGGAATTGCCCCAAAGATGAACCTACAGGGGCTGAGCTGAAATCTAGAAGTAGTGTACTCAGTTGCTTGTGCAACAGTCTACAGAAGACTAAACATAAAACAAAAAACAGGAGCAGGAGGGTAATATCCTCGGACCATCTCTAGCTGAATTCCATTGAAGAAGAGGAGATGATGATTATGACTATAGAGAAGGATGAGGAAGAGGAGGAGAAAAAGAAGCAGAAGGTGAGGGAGGAGGAGGAAAAAGAGAAGATGGAGGAGAAGGTGGAGGAAGAGGGAAGGAGAAGGAGGAGGAAGAGGAGGAGAAGGAGGAGAAGGAGAAGGAGGAAGAGGAAGAGGAGGAGAAGGAGGAGAAAGAGAAGGAGGAGGAAGAGGAGGAGGAGGAAGAAGAAGAGGAGAAGGAGGAGGAGAACTATTGCTACTTTTGCTTGCAGAGTGGTCCAGCTTACCTTTGGTTAACAAAGATTAAATCTCATATATAAATACCCTTAATGGCTGTTAGGTGGCGCCATAGTGCATAGAGTGCTGGGCCTGGAATCAGGAAGACTCATCTTCCTGAGTTCAAATACGACCTCAGACACTTACTAATTGTTGTGTGACTCTGGGCAAGTCACTTAACCCTGTTGCCTCAGTTTCCTCATTTGTAAAATGAACTGGAGAAGAAAATGGCAAACCATTCCAGTATCTTTGCCAAGAAAACTTCATATGGGGTCACGAAGATTAGGATATGACTGAACAACAACAGGGAGTAAGGAGTCCTAGGTTCTAGACCAGGCTCTGTCATTGATTTGCTGACTCAAATTCTCTCCCGCACAGAAATGCAGATACATGTGTAGAATAAACAGGAAGACCTAGACTACATCCAGATGCACACACACAATAAAGACATCAGTTTCCCCTTCTGTAAAATGAAAGAATTAGACTGGATGATAAACAGAAGACTGCCAGTTCTGATATTCACCATATGTCATGAATTCTTATTCTTATTCTTCATCATCATCATTGTCGTCTATTATAGATATAATTATTCATTCATTCCTCTCTAAGATCCATCCACTAAATACCTGAGAGCTGGGAGAAGTCAACAGAACAGGGTTCCTACCCTCACACAGCTTATGATCACACTCTAATATTGGCTATAACTGAGAAATAGCATGGAACAGCAGATCAAAGGCCAGCCTTGGAGTCTGGAAGACTTGGATTCATACTGTCTCTGACACATGCTAACTGTGTGACCCTGGGCAAGTCACCTAACTTACAGTGACCCAGACAATTCTTTCACACTGTTAACTGCAGGTAGGATACATATTTGCATCAGTGGAATTAGTTTCCAGCAGTTCCCTACTCTGAGAAAGTGATAGGTCCCAGTCAGACCCAAAAAATTACTTATCACTATATAAGAATAGAAAGTCTTGACCCAATGCCTTATCACAGCTTTGAGTAACTTTGAGCACTTAAAAAAATAAATTGTATCACTATCTTTCATTTCACCTAGATTTTCCCCTGTATCCTTTCCGCTGGCCCCTCCAAGAGAGTCCTTTCATATAAGAAATAATATCTTTTAAGAAAAAAGAGAAAGATTGAGTAAAACTAATCAATAGATCTTAAAATCTGACAACATAGGCAATATTCCACACTCATTCCCCTCCCCCAGTACCCAGCAAAAAAGAAGGGTGGGAATATGTCTTCTCATATCTCTCCTTTGGGGCCACCCTTGTTCTTTGCCATTTTGCATCTTTCTTTTTTTTAAAATGCTTTTGCTGTTGTTCTTCCCATTTACATTATAAGAACTATTGAGTATGTTGTTTTCTTGACTCTGCTTACTTCCCTTTGCATCAGTTCATGTATGTCTTTCCATGAATCTCTATATCCATTACATTCATTGTTTCCTACAGCAGAATAATATTCCATTACATTCGTGTACCACAATTTGCTTAGCCATTCCCTATCAATAGGCACCACTTTGTTTCCAATTTCTTGCTGCCACAAAAAAGTGCTGCTATAAATATTTTGGTGTATATAGAGACTTTCTTTTCATCACTGAACTCCTTGGGGCATATGCCCAGTAAATGGAATCTCTAGGTCAAAGAATATAGAACATTTTAGCCCCTTTACTTACATAATTCCATGTTGTTTTCCAAAATGGTTGTACTATTTCACAGCTCCACCAACAATGCTTTAGTGTGCCTTTCTTTCCACAACCTCTCCAACATTGACTCTTTCTGTCTTTTGTCATTTTTGCTGATTTGCTGAATGTGAGGTGAAACTTAAGTTTAGTTTTGATTTGCATTTCTTTTATTGTTAGTGATTTGGAGCACTATTTCATATGGTTGTTAGTAGTTTGCAATTCTTTTTTTTAAAGAACTTTTTCACATCCTTTGACCGCTTATCTATGGGGCAAGACTGAGCTCTTAAAGGCATTTTTGGCCATGTAAGAAAGACTTCAAGTATGGTTCCACCAGCAAAAGCAGTCTATTCTCCAAGGACCAGCCTAGCTAAAGCTCAAAAAGCTTGTCACCAGGAACTGGCTATTTGGTGATGTGCTCATGCCTACCCATAAAATGGAGAAACATACAAAATGTTCTTCAGTGGGTGGCAAGAAATCAAAAAGAAGATATTGTAAGCAATGTCAAGAGGCTTAGAAGAAGGTCCTCAGCCTGTTCCAAGGGATCCTAGTGTCAGAGTTATTAGGGGGACTCAGACAAGAGCCGTTGAGGAAGGGCAGGCAGGGGTCAGGATTTATACCATTGAATGGCATGCCCCTACTGATGGGAGTACAGATCTGCTGAAGCATCAGTATAGACAAACACACACACAGACATAGTCATATAGAAATACCCCTTGGGCAACTCATGCTCCTGCCATGGGTTTGTTTTCTCATATATAAAATGAGGGAACTGGACTGAATGGTTCTGAGGTTCATTCTAAGCTCTCGATCAAAAACCCTATGCTCTTACATGTATATACATGCATTCATTTTTTTTAACCCACAATGATACACACACACACACACACACACACACACACACACACTCTACCTCCTGAGAAGGAGGTGGGAGATTGAAAAGTGTAGGTCTTGCCTCTGTGCCTGGCTCTGCCCAGCTCAGGGAAGATAATCAGGGGATGATGAGAGGGATTCTTTGGCTCAGTTTAGAAGATTCATTCTGACCTGCTGACAGGTGATTGAATCAGAGAAATCAACACACTCCAGCTCCAAAGGGCAACACAGTCCGGGCCCTCCCTCATATATCAGCAGAGCCTTGGAAATGTCTTCCTCTCTCCCTTCCTGTCTTCTACCCTCAGAAAAGTCAATGAGCTCTGACTCTGAAAGGAGGCTCCCCACCTCCAGTAACCTCTTTGGTAGATCTCATCCATCTTTCAAGGCCCTATTGTATAAATGCTTTTTCCTCCAAGAAAGCTAAGGACAACTGTCATTTCTAGAGCACCTCAAGTTTTACAGATGGCCCTCCCCATAACCAAGCTGAAATAGATGTATCATTACTTCCATTTTAAAGATGATAAAACTGAGGCTGGGAAGTTAAAAGACTTGCCAGTATGGGTCAGAGTCAGAATCTGAACCTAAGACTCCTCACTCTTAGTCCATGCCTCTGTCCATAGCACTATGTTACCCTCAACACACACACACACACACACACACACACATACTTTCCCACATCTTATCTCATTCCAATTAGCATCTATGTTGCTTGGGGGAATTCCCTGGATCATTGAGAGGTTACTTGCCCAGAGCCCAGGGTCACACAGCTAGTATGTGTCAGGGACTGGGCTTGAATTCAGGTCTTCCTAACTCTAAGTTCAAATCCCACTCTCTCCTGCACCACATAGCTTCTCTTGTTGTTGAGTCATGTTCAATTCTTTGTGACCTCATTTTGGGGTTTTCTTGGCAAAGATACTGGAGTGGTTTGCCATTTCCTTCTCCAGCTCATTTTACAGATGAGAAAACTGAGGCAAATGGGGTTAAGTGACTTGCCCAGGGTCACAGCTAATAAGTTAAGGCAGGATTTGAACTCAGGCCTTTCTAACTCCAGGCTCAGCACTCTATCTGCTGCACCACCTACCTGCTTCACTTAATATTTTCAGTCTTCTTAGAGCAGAAGCCCCATGCAAGCCAGCACCAAATCTTATTTATTTTTGTACGTCCTGAGGCACTGAGCACATCATGTAGTAGTAGGTGCTTAATCAACGTTTGTGAAGTGAATGAATCAATTCAACAAGCATTAATTTAGCACCTGCTGTGTGCTGGTCATTTTTCTACGCACTCAGGGCACCAAGGAGAAGATTAAAGTGAAACCATCCTTGCCCTAATGGAGTTTGCATTCCACTGAGAGGACACAGGTAAGTGAATGCAAAAAAACT
>CM053587.1:310293036-310307235 GCA_028646515.1 Pseudochirops corinnae | reverse complement strand
AGGAAAGACCTTCTAGGGGAGGTAATAATAGTAGTTAACATTTATACAATGCCTACTATGTAGTGAAATGTATGTAAGACAATATTATGTATGTATGTAGGAAGTACTATGTATCTCCTTAGCACTGCCCTCAGCCCTTTACAGTTATTGTTTCACTTGATCCTTACAACAACCCTTGGAGCTAGGTGCTATCATTAGCCCCACTTTACAGATGAGGAAAGTGGGGGGACCTGTATGACTTTCCCAGGGTCATACAGTTAGGAAGTGTCGGGCCACATTTGAACTTAGGTCTTAGCGACTCCAGGCTCTGTGCACTGTGCACTATGGCGCCACCTAGAGGCCAAGGTAGAGCTTGAATGAATGGCTATAAAAAAATCAGTCTCCAGATGTACCGAAGGTGTTTGGCCTTGTGGCTGCGGCAGTGAGGAGGGGTTGCACTGAGCCATTCTTACTCTAACGACCAGGGGCACGTGTTTATGAGAGAATGACAGGGCTAGGGCCGGCTTGCTGAAGCTTTGTGTCTGAGTCTAGCTTGCTCAAATAATTGATTTCTCCTTCTCCTCCTCCTCCTCCACTTCCTCCTCCTCCTTCTTCAATATAGGGGTTAAGTGACTTGTCCAGGGTCACGAAGATAGTAAGTACCTGAGGCCGGATTTTAACTCAGGTCCTTTTCTAACTCAAGGACTGGTGCTTTATCCACAATGTCACCAGTTGTCCCTAAAGCAAAGGTTCTTAACCTGGGGTCCATGAACTGGGGTTATTGAAAAATATTTTAATTCTGATGACAATATATTTCCTTTGCAATTCTATATATTTTACTTTATGCCTTTAAAAACATGATTCTGAGGAGTCCATAGGGTTCCCCAGATGGCCTGCCCAAGAGGTCCCTGATCCAATAAAGGTGAAGAATCCTCGCCTCCCTGACATGTATGTTCCTTTAATGGGCTGGAAACCTGGCACTAGTATCCTCAGGTGAGTCCCCAGGTGCCCCAATCCCTGGGAGCTGAGAAGCAGGAGACCTGGGTCCATGTTTTCCTTCCACTACTAACCTGCCAGGTGAATTTAGCTTAGTGACTTCTGCTTCTCTAAGCCACAGTTATCTCATCAGTAACATGAGGGGGTCAGGCCAAGAGGTGATGTAATAGGACCCTCCCAGCTCTGACCTTCTAGGTTCTAAGAGCCCTCTCAGCTCTGACCTTCTGGATTCTAAGAGACCTCCCAGATCTGACATTCCATGTTCCAAGCCCCCTACTCCAACTCTAGCATTCCACCTTCTATGGCCCATTCCAATTTGAACATCATGTGTTCTAAGCTCTGTGTCCTAAGCCACCTTGCAAATCTGACATTCTAATATTATAGGATCTCTCTCAGCCAACCTTGTACTTGTACTTCAGGGGGACCAAAGAACTAACTAAAAATGTTTTAAGTGTCTTCCTGGGTCTCAATAGCCAGCAGGGAAACCTCTTCGAAGACCTTTGAACTACCTTTCCAGACGGGTTGGTGGTTTGTCCATCATAACAGAGTTCTCCATTCCCTTAGCCTCTGCTACAGAAGGCTGTACAATAGTTTCTTTTAAAAAAAAGAAAAGAAAAGAAAAGAAATCCAATATGACAGAGGGGAAAAAGGAGAAGGGAGAGGAAGAGGTAAATCTGACAAGAAACACCACCAGGATGAAATATCTATCATGCAATGCCAACTACTTTTCACCCAATAGAGCTCGGATAGGGGGTTCCTGTTTAATTGAACTGTACCTTAGATGTGATTGGCAACTGATCAGCTAATTTAGAGCACAGCTGGAGGTGGCTGGAGGAAGGCAGCAAGTGTGTTCTTGGATCCCAGCACCATCCTTCCTCTACCTCCCACTTTGTCCTCTCCCCTTCAGCTCTGTCTTTCCAGATGAATCAGGAAGAGAAGTCTCTGGAAGGGATAGTGAGGAGGGAGAGTGACTTCCCTTTGGGTCAGATGTGACTGGGAGAGTGGAGAGGTTTGAGATGGCTACAGAAGAAGAGGATTTATAAGTTAGCACCAAAAGGCACTTCAGAGATCATTTTACAGATGAGGAAACTGAGGCCCAGAGAAAGAGGTAGGTCTACATAAGTAGTAAGGTTAAAGAAATAATTAGAACTCAGGTCTTCTAGCATGAAATCTAGTGTTTTACTGCCTACACTTTACTGTTTGGGGAGGAGAGAAGTTGAGGGGAGCAGAAATGGAGAGAAGCCTCATGGTAAATGGACCTGTCTTTCTGAGTGAACAGTATAATAATAATAATTTCTATTTATATTTGCAAAATATAAAAACATAGAGGCAAAAGTCATTGAAGTTAGGAGATTTGGGTTCAAATCCAGCATGTCCCTGCTGTTTAAGTCTAGGAAAGCCACCTTGCCTTCTGTAGACCTCAGTTTCCTTGTCTGTAAAATTGTGGGGTTGGATCAGATGATCTCCAAGGACCCTTCTAGCTCTGTAGCTGGAATGACATAATGGCATTCTCCCCCAGCTTCAGTTTCCTCATCTATAAAATTGGAGTCTTAGCTGGAAGTCCTTCAGATGCCATCGAGTCCACCACTACCCCCCCCCCCCATTTCAAAGATCAGAAGAAGCATTGAAAAGAACAGACTTACTCACATTTGCATCCCTTACCTCACCAGCTTCTGAGGAAAGCACTTTGGACTTGAGAGAGTCCTAGAGAGAAGACCTGACGTCATTCTTGTCAACCTTTAAATAAAGCCCTTCAGAACTTAGCACCTTTCTACCTTTCTGTCCTCTTACACTTAACTCCCCCCCCCCCACCTACTCTACAATCCCATGACACTGTCCTCCCTCCTCTTCCTTGAATGAGGCTCTCCGTCTTGGGCCCCTTGTGACTCACTGGCTTTCCCCCATGCCTGGACTGCTCTTGCTCCTCATCTCAGCTTCCTGGCCTCCCCGATTTCTTTCAAAATCCCTTCCTTGGCAAGAAGCCTTTCCTAATCCCCCAAAGGCTAGTACCTTCCCTTGGAGATTGCCTCCCATTTTCCCTGGGTACATAGTAGTTTGCATGTATAATAATAACAATAATGACAATAATTATTATATAGTGTTTACTGGATATCGAGCACTGTGCTAAGCACTTAGCGATTATTATCTCATTTGATCCTCACAACAACCCTGGGAGGAGGGTGCTATAATTATCTCCATTTTACAGATGAAGACATTGAGGCAGACAGGGGAAGTGAGTTGCCCAGGGTCTCACAGCTGGTAAATCTCTACAGCCACATTGGAACTCAGGTCTTCCTGAAGCCAGGCCCAGGACTCTATCCTCTGTGCCTCCAATTGCTCCTCCCTTAGAACGTAAGCTGCTCAAAGACAGGGACCCCCCTTTGCCTTTCTCTCTGTCCCCAGCACTTGGCAGAATGTCTGGCATGTGGGAAGGACTTAGCAAATGCTTGGTGCCTGACCATGACCATATCTCCAGTGGTCATGGCATCCCTGATCCTCAGCTCCTCACATCTGTTTGTCCTTCCAGACTTACTCTGCAACCCTGAGCAAATCATTCCCTTTCTCTGGGCCTCAGTTTCCCCATATGCAGAATGAGGGCATCGGACTAGATGGTTTCTAAGGTCCCTTCCAGCTCCAGGGTTCTGTGATTGACCTGGATCATCCAGACTCCTACAGGATGGGGAATTACCCAGAGAGTCGGGCTGTGGTTGGGAGGAACCTTGAAAGCACAAGTCAGCATCAAGTCACTTCAAATTGGCTCTCACTTCTGTACTCACCCCCCAAGCACATACAAATACACACACATGTGCACAATACACAGATAGTGCACAGGTGCGATACATGTGTGGAGACATGTACTACACACATACAGTATATTCACATGTACAGATATTGAGCACATACACGCAATGTGACACACACACACACACACACACACACGGGCTGTATCTGCCAAAGTCTCCTCTGACTGTTCCAATGCCATCAACAATCCCTTGGATCAATGCTTAGCTGAGTTGAGTTGAGCTGTTCCCTCCTCCTCCCAGCCCCCGGGGGTCCTCCTTAGCCTTGCCTTGGGGGAGGGGAGAGAGGCGAGAGGAAAGGCATGTAAGCTCAGTCTGCCTTGGTTGGGAAGGAAAGCCATAGCTCTTGGCCAAAAAGGGCAGGAACCGGGCAGCTCTGACATTCTAGCCTTCGTGTTCTAAGGGCCCATTCCATTCTGATATCCATGTTCTGACTCTAATCTCTAGAAACCTCCAAGGTCATCCAGTTCAATTCTATCACTGTACAGATGAGGAAAAAGACAGTGACTTACTCAAGGTCACAAAGGTAGTGGCAGAGCTCAGATTTGGTGGCAAAGCCTTCCAACTACAAATCCTGCCTCCTTCCCCCTGCACATCCTGGTCTTCCGTGGTTTATGTTCTGAGGTCCCTCCTACCCCTGATTTTGTGTTCTAGGTCTCTCTCAGCTCTGATCTTCTGTTCTAAGATCCCTCCCACTTCTGACCATTTATATTCTAACATCCATCCATCCATCTCTGAATTTCCATGTTTTATGGATTGAGGGGGACAGCAGAGGGAAGAGGCATTTATACAGTGCCCACCACATGCCAGGTATGGGGCTAAGTGCTGTACACAGAGGATCTCCCTTGATCCTCATAATAGCCCTTCCAGGTAGGTTATCATCTCTGTTTTACAGTCAAGGAAACTGAAGCAAACAGAGGTAAGTGCCCAAGGAAGGTCATGCAGCTAAGAGGTATCTGAGGACAGTTTGAATTCAAGTCTTCCTGACTCTGGGGCCACTAAGACCACTTCCAACACAGATACTCCCTGTTCTGTGTCCAAAGGTCTCTTCCAGCTCTACCATTTATAAATGCTCTATGTTCTAAGGCAGTGGCTCTCAACCTTCCTAATGCCACAACCCTTTAATACAGTTCCTCATGTTGTGGTGACCCCCAACCATAAAATTATTTTTGTTGCTACTTCATAACAGTAATTTTGCTACTGTTATGAATCTATCTGATATGTGCAATATATTTTCATTGTTACAAATTGAACATAACCCACAGGTTGAGAACTGCTGTTCTAAGGTATTCCTCTTTGCCCTGATATTCTGTGTTCTAAGGTCCCTTACGGCTGTGATTTACTATGTTCTAAGATACATCCAGCTTAGAATTTCCATGTTTTATATTCTAAGATCTCTCCCAGCAGACTTTCTGTATTCTGTATCCTAAGGGCCTTCCCAGCCCTGGCATCTTGTGTTCTAAGGGCCCTCCCAGCTCTGACTTTCTGTGTCCTAAGGGCCCTCCCAGCTCTTACATCCTGGGTTCTAAGGGCCCTCCTAGCTCTTAGTCTTATGGATATATAGATTTCTTCTCCACAGTGCACACACCCCCTCTAGTGGCCAACTGTCCTGGAGAGGGTAGAACTGGGAGCAGAGGGTTTAGACTAGGAGAATCTCTGCAGGGGAAGGGAGGATGTGTTTGGGATGGTTGTCTCAGAATTGCCTTTTCCCATCACCCTTAACCAAAAACCACTGGAAGGTCCAGGGAGCTCTGGCCTAGTTGAGAGTCTTCTCTGCCTCCCCCCACCTCATCCCCAGGAATGGTACCCCAGCAACCTGGGACAGCTCCTGGAACATATTGAGCATATTGATTCCCCCTTGTGACCTAAACACATCAAGGGGAGGCTAAAGCCCTTGACATCTGAACCAGTTAACTACCAACTGCCACATTCAATCAGGGGGAAGGTCCTGGCACCTGGCTGGGCTGCCATCCAGCCAGGTGGGAGGGAGGGAAGGAGACACCACCTCATCAAATCATGGACTCTCAGAACAAGAAGTGACCTCAGAGGCCATCTAATCCAACCTCTCACATGGTGCAGGAATGCCCTCTGTGCCCTCCCTGCCAGGGAGTCAGCTGGGCTGGGCTTGAACACTTCCAGTGACAGGCAGCTCACTACGTCTAAAGCAAGAATTCTTATGTTTTTATGTGTGGTGGTTAGTGAAACTTGTGGAACTTTTTTTGAATAATATTTTTTTAAGTGTGCAAACTAATTATATTGAAATACATTTCTCAAAATAAGTTCTTTAAAAAACAAGTTCATAGGACACTAGGTAAGTTCTGAACCAAGGTCTGCTTCCTCGTAATTCTGTTTCCCACCTCTGCCCTTGCATTAACCTGAACTCTGCCCTCTGGGGTGTAGCAAAATAATTCTAAACCCTCTATCTCATAGAATCTCTTGAGAGACAGAGAAAGAGACAGACAGAGACAAAGAAACAGAGACAGAGTGGGGGAGGGGAAAGAAGAGAAGGGAAGAGAAGAGGAAAGGAAAGAAGAGGAGAGGAGAGGGAGAGGAGAGAGATCATATCCCCACACATAGCCCCCCAAAACTCCTCCTTAAGACTCCTCTCCTCCCTCCCTATCTCAATGGTTCAAGTCCAAAGGCTGATCCCCATCCCTGACCAAAGCCCTCTCTGGGCTACAACAGAGTGCTTGTCCAGGCTATGGTCTTCAGCAACCAGCAAATAGCAGGAAGTGCATGAGAAACTCAGGCAGGCAGTTGGTGAGAAGAGAAGAGGGGAGAGGGCATCAGCTGACTTTGAGTCCTCTGTGACCCTGAGCAAATCTCAGACTCAGTTTCCTATATTCCAAATGAGGGAGGATAACATCTTTCATCTCCCCACAGTTATTATGATGATGAAATGAAATAAGGTATGAAAACAGCTTGGAAAGCCAAAGCCTTTGTTCACAGTAAGGTTTTAGACACATACATTTTCTTTGCTGTTTTCTCTGATGCTGACTCAAGGTATGACCTTGGGCAGGTTATTTTCCTTCAATGGGGCTCAGTTTCTTCTTTTGTATGATTAGGAGGTTGGATTAAATGATCTCTATAGGCCATTCCAGCTCTGACATTCTATGCTCTGACAATATTGTTCTGTTCCAATTCTTTTCCATTCCCCCGATTGGAGTCAGACACTCCAGCTCAGCCAAGCTGAGCCTGTTTTAATACGTTGGAAAATTAAACAAATAAACTTGGTTCTGCTGCCTCCGGCCAATGATGAACACTCCCATTTGTTACAGAGAATTAATCAAGTGGAATTTTCATTACTGACAAATTTCACCCAGTTCAATGTTGGAGGCTCAGTTTCCTATGCACATTGAAATGCCCTAGATAGAAGCAGCTTTCTAGGGGTGGTGAGGTGGGGCCTAGGGTTGGGGATTGACATCATCTGAAGCCATCAGATAATGATGTGGAGTAAGCAAAGGACCTTCTCTTAGTATTTCTATTGGTTTTGAATAGGGCCAAGGAGAGAGTGGCAGACATGAGAACAGTGATACAGAAAGCCATAAGGATAGAGATGCAGGGTTCGATGGAATTGTGACAGTCTTTTGTACAATTTTGATACAAACAACCTTGAGAACAATGATGCAGACAGCTGCAGAGATGGCTATAAGATCAGAATCATGGGCAAACGTGATTAGTGGGCAGCAAGGTGGCACAGATCATCAAGCCTGGAGGCAGGAAAACCTGGGTTCAAATCTGGACTCAGATACTAGTAGCATGAGCCTGAGTAAGTCAATTTACCCTGCTTCCTTCTCTGTAAAATGAGCTAGAGAAGGAAATGGCAAACTACCCCAGTATGTTTGCCAAGAAAACACCACCAGGGGACACAGAGAGTCTGATAGGATGGAAACAAGTCAACAACAGCAACAACAAAGCATGGTTAGTGATACAATTGTTATGAGAACAATGATGATGTCACCGTGGGAATGTGGATACAGCTCTATGCACAGTGATGCTGGGAATCCCAGGGATGGCGACCCAAGGTGATAGTGATTGGGACACTGATTCCCACTGGGGCAATGGGGATCCAGGCAACTGTTGGGACTGTAACCTAGGGGCTAAAGGGCTATGGTGCAGACATTCATGGGGATGAAGAGAGGTGTCCAAAGGGACAAAAACATAGTCATTGGGCCAATGGTGTTGGCCAGAAGGCCAGTGATGCCAGCGTCCATGGTGATGGTAGTAAAGGCAGTCATGGAGGTGAGGGTCATTTGGGAGATCTTGATGCAGACAGCCTGGAGAACAATATTCCAGATAGCTGTGGTGGCAGTCCTACAGGCAGCCATAGGAACAGAGACACAGGCAAACATTAGTGATGGGGACAGTGATGGTCGTGGTGGCAACAGTGAGACAAATGGCTGCAGAGGCTGTGATACAGGCAGCCATGAAGATGGTAATAGAGAGAGGTCACGGGGTTAGTGATATCATCATGGCCATGGTGATAAAAACAGTCATGAGGACAGTAATACAGGCAGCCGCAGGTGTGATGATACAGGTGGCGGTGGAAAAAGCCATCCACTCAGCTCTGGCAAAAGTTGTCAGGCAGAAAAAGGAAAACACTTGCTCGAATGACCTGGATGCCAGTGGGGAAAGTGTATGTGTTGCCATTTTTTTAACCTATATAAAGTAATTTGTTGTTTTCCACTCCTTTTACCAGTATAGTCTACAGTGGGATAAGGAACCTCTGGTCTTGAGGCCACAAGTGGCTTTCTCAGCCCTCAAGTGTGGCCTTTTGACTCAGTCCAAGTTTTACACAACCAATTCTTTTATTAAGGGGATTTGTTCTGTGAAGTTTGGATTCAGTCAAAGGGCTGCACTTGAGGATCTATGGGGTCATATGTGACCTCGAGGCTGAAGGTCCCCCACCCATGGTCTACATCTTTCTCCACCCCCTTTCCTCCTCCAGGCCTGTCTTCCTCCCTCCAGCATCAGATCTAGAACTTGGGTCTGAGGATGGGGAAAGTGTGTCTACACTTTTCCCTCTCTGGATATCAACCAAAGCAGGAGATTGGAGGGTGATCACAAGGTCATGGCAGACGAGCAGTAGTTGAAGAACCTGAAGAAGAGAAGATTGGTAGAGAGAAGAAGAGAGGAAGAGCTAGGAGAGGAAGACTTTTTCTGTTTGATTCTAGAGGGCAAAACTAGGAATGATGGGTAGAAGAAGCTTAAAATGGATGTAAAGAAAAACAGCCTAAGATAGAACCCTCTCAAAGTGAAATGAGTTGCCCCAAGATAGGATTCCCACACTAGGAGGTCTTTAGGCAAGGGCTGGATACACCTGTCTGGTTTTCTGTAAAGGGAATTCAGTTCAGGCATTGATGGCCTTTGTGAGGTCCCTTCTGTGACTCAGAGATTCTGTGATTCTGGAATAAGACAATCCTCACTGGTCTGTTCCAGCTCAGAATTCTATGATCTTCTGCTTTTACTGAAAAGTGCAACCTCTACTGGCCAAGAGCCTGGCAAGAGGAGGCAGCCTTCCAAGCTGGGGCAATCAGGAATAGATAATATGGGTCTGGGGACAGGAGACAGAAGAGTCTGAGCCATTCTGGTTTGCAAGCAGATTATTTCAGAGGAAAGGGCCCTAAATCTGGGAATCAGAAGATTTAGGTGGATCCCCAGTTCCACCACCAATGTGTTGTACAGCCTTGGGCACACCTTCCTCTCTCTGGGCCTGAGTTTCCTCACTTGTAAAATGGGGCTGTCATAATTCCTGCCATCTCTTTTCACAGGGGTCTAATGAGGATTAAATGAGAGAACAGTAAAACTGTTGTGTAAAAAACCAGTTGTGTAAAACTTGGACTCAAAAAAGACAATGCTGATATAAAAGCTGGCCCTGAATTTTCTCTTCACTGGTTTGAGCATGGGAGCTGGGAACAGATATTATCAAACTCTGGGCTGCAACTGAGCAAGGCCACCCAGAATTCATGGAACAGAGATTATTAGGGCAGCAGGGGACTCAAAGATCATCTGATTCAGTCCTTGAAACTTACAGAGGAGGAAGCTTGAGTTCCAGAGGAGGGAAGTTACTTGCCCTGGGTCATTAGGTGACACAGTAGAGTAGGACAGGGCCAAGGAGTTTGAGTTAGAAAGACCTGAGTTCAAATCCTGCCTCAAACACTTACTAGATATGTTTTCCTGGGCAAATCACTTAACTTCTGTGTGCTTCAATTTCCTCAGCCATAAAATTGGGATGACCAGAGCACGTATCTCCCAGGGCTGTGAGGATCAAATGAGACAATATTTGTAAAGCACTTAACAAACCTTAAAGTATTATTTAAGTGTGCCATTATTATTATTAGCTATTATAAAGTGAAGGTGCCAAAACAGAAGAGACACAGAAGGTTTGAATGTGTTGTAGGTGTCAACAAATTGTGGGGATTTTTTTTATAACAACTTTTTACTTCTGGGAACAGTTCAATTTGAAATTTCTGTTGTTCAATCTGTGTCTGATTCTTCATGACCCCATTTGGGGCTTTCTTGGCAAAGATACTGTGACATGGTTTGCTATTTCCTTCTCCAGGTCATTTTACAGAGGAGAAAACCGAGGCAAACAAGGTTAAGCGACTTGCTCAGGGTCACATAGCTAGTAAGTGTCCGAGGCCAGATTTGAACTCAAGTCTTCCTGACTCCAGGGCCAGCGCTCTATCAGCTGCCCTAGAACTTTTTAAACCTTTTTTAAAAAATCTAACCCTCATGCCTTAGACTTTGGGTACTGGACACCTCCTTTCCAAAAATGTCTCCCTCCCCTCAACCTAAAATTGTCCAGAGTCTGCTAATCAAATAAACACAAAGGCCCGCCACTAGCTCGAAAATGACCCAGGGCAGGATAAGTAGAAAGAGATTGGGAGTCGGGAGATTCAGGTCTTCATCCAACTTTGACACCAAGTAATTTTGATGGTCTGTCTTCTAAAATGTCTGTTCTAAAGACTTTCACACTTCAGATACAGTATGTTCTAAAAAAAAAAAAATCGACCCTGTTCTAACATTCTATGCTCTAAGAGCCCTCGAAGCACAAAACGGAGTGTGTGTGTGTGTGTGTGTGTGTGTGTGTGTGTGTGTGTGTGTGTGAAGAACCCTAGCCAAAAGGAAGCTTAGATTCCAAGGGCCCTTCATGATGCTGATGCTTTGCGTCCTTAGACCCTTCTACTTCTGTGTTTTTTTCATCCAGTCTACCCAAATGGTAGATGGCTTCTCACCTCAGCTAGGTCCAGTTCAGCTAAATCGCCCACCGCCCACTCCTTTCTATAAGCCAAACCAGACCAGAGTGGCGCTCGGTATAGTTGAGGGAAGAATCAGCCAGAGCCAGGAGGAGTCTCAAGCCTGGTGAGAGGCGCCTCCATGCCCTCTGCGAATACCCCTTCTCCCAAGCTCCCCATCATCCCCGTTCTGGTTCCACCTCCTACTGGTGGGAGGTAGGTCCTCCTGACTCCGGGGTCGGTGCTCTATTCACTGCGCCACCTAGCCGCCTCCAGATCATCCAACCCTTATGTGACAGACCAGGATTTTCCCAGATACAGCGTCTTTTCAAATATGCCATACTGTGTCCTAGTCTATAATTCTGATACTGTAATTGTATAATTCTATGAAAATTTAATTGAGTTTCTTTGATTCTATAGTCTTAATAGTCTATAAGTCAAAGTTTCTGAGAAGTAGCTAAGGGGTAAAGGGGCCTGAAGGGGGAAGGCAGTTGGTAGTCAGGTTCGATCTCAGAGATTGAACCGTTCATCCCGACTAAAAGCACTCAGATGAGTTTATAGGATAAAGGGCAAGTTTCCCGGATACATGGCTGCTAATTAATTACTCCTTCCAGTGCAGGTGAGTCACTGACCTCTTTCCCTTTCCCCTTCCCCCTCTTCCCTTTCCCTCTCTTTTCCTCGCTTTCCCTCTCTCTCTTCCCTCTTCCCCTTCTCCTTTTCCCTCTCCTTTTCCCTTCCCCTACATCCTTTCTCTATTTCATTTCCGCCCCCCCCCCCCAGATCCATTCCCAGGCAGCGGCTGAAAGCCGCCTTTTGTGATTCCAACAAATCACCGGCACTTAAGAAAAGTGGGTGGAAAATTGTCGGTTTTGTAGAAGTTTGAGCGGGGGCAAGACTAGAGAGGTGGGAGGGCGGAAGTGAGGACGGAGAACCCGGGTTTCTGGAGCTCAACTCTGAACCCCGCGGCCCCACCCAAGTGCTTGCGTGGGGGACGGGGAAGGGTAATCAAAGACTCTGGGGGCCATGCCTAACTTATCCCAGTTTGCCATCTTTTCTGTTGTACTCGGGATCGGGGATGGGGAGGGGGACAGGTCTTTGATCTCAGGGTGGAGAAGAATCAGTCAGGCTTTGGTCTGTGGGCTTGGTCCTGCTACCCAGTAAAGGTTTCACGCAAGCATTGCAGAAACCTTGAACTCCGATTACCAGAGTCCCTCAGAGCTGAAAGGATGCTTTGAAATCAACCCACAAGGGCTCATTTTACAGATGAGGAAACTGAGTCTCACCTTCAGTGTGGATGGAGGTGACCTACTCAAGATGGAAAACAAGTCGGAAACCAGAGCCAGGATTAGAACTCAGGGTCCTCTAGTACTCAGCCCCCTGATGGGACCAGTAGGTTAAGGACGCTCTAGTCAGAGGCAGCTAGGACTGCTTGGAGCCTTAGGGCTCACCTATCCCATTGGACACCCACAGCGTGGTCCAACTGAAAGAAAACTGAGCTGGGAATGAGAATCCCAGAATTCTCCACTTGGCTTCCCCAGAATGCACTGTGTGACTTTGGCTAAGTCACTTTCACTCCCCTGTACTAAATTTTCTTCTTTATACAATAAAGGGCTTGGGTTAGATGCCCTCTATGGTTCCTTTGAGTCCTGACATTAGGTTTTTGGGATCATGACCCTGCTTGTTATACGATCTCTTCAAACTCATTTAAATAGTCCATTCTTACATTTTTATCACTGAGGGACTCCAGTGGACCAGGCAGAAATTCCACCTTCTTTGCTGTAGGCACTAGGACATAACACTATATGGAGTGGCCTCAACTAAACACACTAGAGGCCAGGGCTGTATGCTGAAGGCATGAGATCAGAGGAGGCATATGGCCATCTGATGACTCTGGGGACTATTTCCCAGGGCTGGAACTTTCCTTCCTGAGTTCTGCCTCTGTCCAGCACAGAGCCCTGATCTGGGGGAAGCTTCCATTCCCAGATGTAATTGATTCACCTGCATTGGAAGGAGTAATTAACTAGCAGCCATGTATCCACTCCGGAAAACTTGTCCTTTATCCTATAAACCAGCGGGTTCTCAACCTGTGAGTCGCGACCCCTTTGGGGGTCGAACAACCCTTTCACAGGAGTCACGGGGGTCGCCTAAGACCATCAGAAAACACATATTTCTGATGGTCTTAGTAACCAAGACATCGATCCTCTATCCGTCTCCAGGTGGGTCCACCCACATGCAGATACGCCCACATATGAGTATTAAAAGGTCCAGGCATTTGGAAGGTTGAGAACCACTGCTATAAACTCATCTGAGTGCTTTTAGTCTTGACGAATGGTTCAGTCTCTGAGATCATACCTGACTACCATCTGCCTTCCCCCTTCAGGCCCCTTTATCCCTTAGCTACTGCTCAGGAACTTTGACTTATAGACTATTAAGATGATATAATCAAAGAAACTCAGAATTAAATTTTCATAGAATTATACAATTACAGTATCAGAATTATAGACCAGGACACAGAGTCAGGAGGACTTGAGTTCAAATCCAGCCTCAGACATTTGACATATTTTCTAGCTGTGTGACCTTGGGCAAGTCATTTAACCCCAACTGCCTTGCCCTCCCCCTCTCCAAAAGAGAAAAAAATCTAGCTCTCTTTGAACACTTAACTTCCATGATTTCTGTCTCTGGCTTACCTCAACCATGATCCCTTCCAGTCTTCCACTTCTCCCCCCTTCAACTCAATTGAATTTGCTCCCAGGTGACAGAATTGCTGGTTACAGCTTAATAGTGATATTGTGATGGTGTTGATAGAGCTGGAGATAACGATGGTGATGGTAGTCATGGAAATGGGTGTGGGAATGGTGATGGAGTGAACATAGTTGTAATGGTGACAGTGATGATGGTGGTGATGAAGAAAATGGAGATGAGAATGGGGCTAGTGATGGTGATGGTGGTATGGTGGTATGGTATTGGTGCTAAAAGCTGGTTTATTCCTAAAAAGAAGCTAAAGGATGACCATGACTACAAACCTCAAGTATCTAAGGGGTTTGATGAAGGAGACACTGAGAGTTCATCCTCCACATGGAAGTCAGAATGAGGGGAAATGAAAGCAGGAAAGATTATGGACAGACACAAAGAAAAATTTTCACTCAACTAGTGGGATAAAACACTGGAATAAAGTGATTGGGGAA
>CM053587.1:310281667-310292936 GCA_028646515.1 Pseudochirops corinnae | reverse complement strand
CATACATCATTTATCTAGTTCAGGGGGAAAAGTCAGCACCCTGAACTTCAGAGAATACAAACAGAAGTTACAAGCAGACCAAAAAAAAAAAAATACAGACAGAGAAACAGATCAGCAGACAGGGCTTCCAGCTGTCTGACCATTACATCCATATCTAGTTAGTTACCAGAGAGGGAAGCACCAACATCTGGGTTTTCAAAGCTGGTGGGGGGAACTCAACAGCTGCCCAGAGTCTCATCTGGCAAAATCATACAACTCTTTCCAAAGTGAGCCCCAAAGCAAAACCTCACATCAGGGTATATACAGCTTTCTCCTGGGTCAGAGAATGTAACAATCCTCTTGACCCACTGACCAATCACAAAGTAACAAGGTGTGGGTATTCCTAAAAATAAGCTTCCCGCCACAGGCTCCATGTGACCACATTCAGCCTATTAGGGGGCAGAGCATATTTTCAAATCAGGGAAGGTTCTCAGATTCACTTAAGCCAACCAAGGGGCCAAGGGGCAAGGAAGATCTTCAGATTTCCATTACCATTACATCCAGGATGACTTAGACTTCCCCCTGCCTGAAGGGGGGTTGGACCAAAAGACCTCTGACATCCTAGGATTCAAGGACCCTCTACCCCTCCTAATTCCAGTGCCTTCTTTCTGTTAATTATTTCCTATTTATCCTATATAGAGCTTGCTTTGTATAAGTATGTTTGTTGTCTCTCCCATTAGATTATAAGCTCCTTGAAGGCAGGGACCATCTTTTGCCTCTTTTTGTATCCCTAATGCTTAGCATCATAGTACTTGACACATAGTAGGTACTTAATAAATGTTTATTAATTGATAGGTGACAGGCTAGAGCAGATTGTAAAAGGGTCTTGAGCCCAGGAGAACACATTAGAATATACAGCCTAATGCAGAAAGGAGGAGGCCCAGGAAGATGGGAGTCATGCAGTGCCACTGGGAGAGGGTCACCCTAACTCTGATGATGGCCCTAGACAGAACTTCCTCCCTAAGATCTATATACATCCAGCCTCTGGGAGTAGCAAGGCAGCACCTAGGGAAGCTACTGAAGGGAGCTATGGGTGATGGCCAAGATGAAAAGACTCCCTCAGGCTGGGCACTCATTCCCTCTTGTAAATAGCTCTGACTTGCGCCAGTATTGATTTTGGTTCCAAGGAGCTGTAATTAGATTGAACGGGAGGAATGCGGGAGAAGGAGGGGAGAATGAGCAGATTTAGCTGCATCAGCAGAAAAAGAAGTTTTTTTTATGCCTCTGGTTTGCTGAGTCCCCCTCTGAGTGCCTGCAGCCCCTGGAAAGCCCACCAAAGCAGATTTGAAGTCAGGGGGAGGAAGGGGAATTATATTGGCAGGCAGGACCAAGGTGGTGCCGGTCAGATTCACAAGATTTCATTTAGAAAGAACCTCAGCCACCATCTAGTCCACACATCATCCCCATCACCTGCATCACCTCCCTCATCAACTCCACATCTACAGGTGTTTCCCTTATTCAACACACTGAAGTAGTTGTCCATTCTCTCGATTGAAAACCCTCCAGGAGGAAGTCTCCCAAATCAGCCCATTCCACTTATGGACAGCTTTAATGATATGAAGGTTTTCCCATCAAATCTAAACCTGCCTTTTTGCAGCTTCAACCCACTGCTTCTGGTTCTTCACCACGGGACCGAAGAGAATGAGTCTGATGGCACTTTGTAGCCCTTCCAATTCTCCAGGATACTAATCATAGTTCCTCTAAGTCTCTTCTCCACACTAAACTTCAAATAGTTCTCCTATGGCATAATTTAGAAACCTTTCACATTCTGGTCATTTGCCTCTGTATACACCCTGACCCCTCCTTAGCTCCTTTACTTCCATCCGAGCTAAACACAGTACTCTAGTCAGTGTCTGACCAAGGCAGAGGACAGACAGACATCCTGAGTCCTGGGATGTTCCACCCCCCAAGGAAACCCAAGATCCCATTTGCTTCCTCGGCTATGGTATATTACACTGTTGACTCATATTAAACTTACAGCACACTAACCCTCATGAGCTGTCCTCCCCACAAAGATTCATTGGGTGTTATGATATTGGTTCCATCCCATCAATACCCAAGACTGTGAGATTTTGGCATCCAAATGACATGGTGTCTGTGTTTGTTATTTGGAGCTATGACAGGATGGCCCAGAGTGATTATGGGGGATAGTGACAATGAGTTTGGTGTCACCAATGCCACAGCATTGTCATATTGTGGGATAGGCTTTGGCAGTGAGGCATGGATGCTACTTCATTGGCTTTAGCATCATATCATTAGTGGTAGTGATGAGGATGATGGTAGTAGTGATGATGAGGATGGTGATGAAGATGACAATTAGGGTGGGAATAGAGGTAATGACGTAATGGTGAAGATTATAGTGGTGATGGAAAGGGTGACAGTGATGAGAAGGTAGCCCTTGTCCTGAGGAAGTTAGAGATCAAAGATGAGTGAAAGCCTTCCAGACCTGGCAAGCGCTCTGTGAAAGGGCTTTGAGATGGTAGATATAACGTGCAAATACGTGAGCTCAAATACAGCCTCATACACTTAGCAGCTGTGTGACCTTTGGCAGGTAACTGAACTGTTGTCTCCCTCAGTTTCCCCACCTGTAAGTGAAGATGATAATAGCACCTACACTCAGGATGATTATGAGGATAAAATGAGATATTATTGGTAAATGCTATATAAAAGTGATGGTGATGTTAACAATGTGGTATATGAGGAACCACAAGGTCAGTTTGGTTACCGTCCAGAGTGTATGAAGGGGAACAATATGTAGTCAGCCTGGAAAGGGGACCAGAGCCAGACTTGTGAAGGTCTCTAAGTGCCAATCAAATGAGTTTGTGATTGATCCTAGAAGCAACAGGGAACTGGAGCCTCTAGAGCAGGGGAGTAGCATGGTCAGATTTGTGCTCCAGAAATAGCTAGATGGCAGCTATTGGGGGACAGGGCATTAGAGAAAAGAGAAACTTGAAGAGATGAGATCAATTAGGCCATTAGTGCCATGGTCTAGGTTAGAGGTGACAAACTAAATTAGTGTCATAACCCATTAAATGGAGAGAACAGGATGAATGTGAGGTATGATATCTGTATCATAAAACAAGAGTCATCATGTTGGAATTTGGTGCTAGCATGCCAGGCCAATGACATGAGCATTGTCTCAGAGTCCCAGTGCCTGCCTCCCTCTACCTTCTTAAGTCTGCCTGAGCTGACAGAATATACCCAGCCTTCCAGGTGGCAGTCAGTCAAGGAAGAGGGGTCTTTGGAGGGCTATAACCACAGGATGGCTCCCGTTCTTAGTCTGTAGTCAGCGTGGTGACATCTGGGGCCCCACAATGTCTCCATCTACAGAATGGTCAGTGAGAAGAATGATAGAATGGGGGAGGGCCTATCTCCAATATTCTTACCATCTCCTATCTCTACCCCTCCCAACCCCAATGACCTACACAGTCTCCATTCTACGTTCTTCTCCCAGTACCTGACATGACAAGTTCTTCCCATATTATAACCCAGCCCCCTCAACCCTTACCACTTCTCCCCCCAATTCAGTATGTCACAGCTAGAAAACCACCTTTAAGTCTCAGATCTGACATCACTTAGCTCTGTGTCATTACCTTAGGTTATTATGAGGAAAAAATTTTGTAAATCTCAAAGCATTATAGAAATGCAAGTCACCATTATTATTTTCTATTGTGATTATATTCTATTGCATTTATAATTATTATTATTACAGGTAGATATGACAAATGTTGCTGTTCTTAGTGGGGAAAGGCTAACCCCTAAAGCCTTCCTTGGAAGAAGCTCAGTGTTTTCACAGGGGCCTTGTGGAGACAGTGCCCATATTTGATGTCCAACCAGGTGGGGGGGTGGGAGTGGGGCAAAGAGGGACTTCTATAGAAACTGGGGGTGTGAGGGAGGGGGGCTGGAAGAGCAGGGCAGAGAAGGGAGGAGGGGAAGCACTTGGGAGGGAGGAGTGGGGTGGGCAGTACAATCCATAAACACCACCAAAATCCAACCACAACATTCCTTTTGTTTGTTTCTTTTGCAAGCATCTGATGCCCATAGGGTAGGTCTTGCCCCATGCCCTCTCTCCCCTGTTGCCCTTCCCCAAACCCCTGGTTCCTGTGGGGAGGTTCACCCTCAAAGGAGAGGACCTCCCATGAAGGGGTGGGTCCCTGGGACAAGGGATTTAGGTCCAAACCTTCCCAAAGTGTGTCCATTCTGTAGCTCTCAACTCAGGAGATCCCAAGGGGGAAAGGGAGTGGTCCCATTCCCGGGTCCCAGCTCAAGAGATTCCATGGGTGAAGACTTATCCTTGGCTGTAAGTTCAAATGATTCCTTGGGGATAAAGAGGAGATGATAGACTTGGGCCTCAGTTCAGGGGACCTATGGGGCAAGGGGGAGATGCCAATGTTAGGCCTTAGTTCAGGGGACCTAATGAAGTTTGGGGAACTTGGGACGGCAAAGCAGTAGTACTACCTTTGGCTGGCAGTCAAATCAAAGGACCCCATGGGAGCAGGGTGGGAAGAGAAGGTCCTGGGTCTGGCCCTTATCTCAAGGGACACCATTTGGGATGGGGAAGAGATCCAAACTAAGGCCTCAGTCAATTTGGGGGGGGGGGGGAGTCAGGGATTGGGGGTGGGGTGGGTTAGATTTAGGATCAAGATTATCTCATTCCTAGAGGAGAAGCAGGCTTTTCTCCCAGCTAGGGGAAGTATTCCCAAGTCTAGCAATATTCCCCTATCCCCTGAAATATATCTGCCCCAGGGAGGAGAGTGGCAAGAAGGCTATAGTCAGGCTATGTTGGGAAACTCATCTTAGGTCCCAGTTTTTAATAAGATTTGGTCCTGAAAGAGCCCTGGGCTGAGAGTCATTAGACAAGGGTTCTAGTCCCAGCTCTGTCGACTGATGAGACTGCCTGGGCCTCAGTTTCCCCATCTGTAAAATGGAGTTGGTTTAAATCATCTCTGGGAACCCTTCAAGTTCAGTAGTATTGACAGAAGGTCAGAGCTGGTCCTTCAAGACCATCTAGTCTAGTTTCTTTGTTTTGTAGATAAGGAAACAGCCCCTGGGATGGGAAGTGACTTCCCTAAAGTTACACATGGCTATTAAGTCACAGAACTGGAATGCAGACCCATATTCTCTGAATCCAAACCAGCACACTCTCCACTACAACATGTTGCCTCTGGAATAATCATAGATTCATAAACCTTTGGAGCCAAAAGCCACTTTATTCCAGCCTCTAGATTTTATGGCTGGGGAAACTGAGGAATTAAATGACTTGCTGAGGATGCACACAGCTTCTAAGTGGGATTCAAAGCCAAGTCTTCTGACTTCCAAGTTAAGTGTTCTATGATTCTATGAGGATAAGACCTGGTCAGAGGAAGTCTTCTCCATCTTCTACAACCCCTGCATGGTCAGTCTCTCAGGAGAGCTGGGAGTGGAGAGGTTCCGGGGCAAGAATAATGAAGAGGCTTCACTTAAACCTTTTCACCAGGGCCCCATTAGAACTTGAGTCCTACGCTGAGAGGTTTGGCTCCAGTGTGTCTCTGAGCGGTTGAGGATCACAGTGAGCCTCCAGCTTTACACCATATGAAAGAGGGACATTCTGAGGGATGTGTTTGGGCCCCCAGTCAGCCCCGGGAAAATGTCTGGCCAGCACTGAGGAGGGGAGAGGTAGTCTCCTTACTCCCACCCCTGCCAACCTTCTCAGTCTCAACCCATGTCCACAGAAGGGCCCTCCTCCCTCCATCCAGCCTTGGCCAGGGTCTGCCACAGATCTAAGGGCTCTGAGGACAGAAACCCAGTAGAGGAAGTGAGGCTCTCTGCAGGTTTCACTACTTCAGGCCAGCCAGGGGGATTCAGGAGAGGTGTGGGATGGAGGGATGGAGGTGGGCAACTGCTACTTTTTAAAAACTTATCTCAACCCGTACCCTCTGACCCCCCCTTAGATTTGTAAGCCCTAGAGAGCCAACTTGGAGGCCAGGAAGAAGGCATGCTGATCTGAGGAAGGGGGCTGACATGGTGGAAGGGCACCTGGAAGGGGCAAAAGGAGAAGGATGGGGGGCCCTGGAGGGAAAGTTTACTGTCCTTCTCTTTCTCTCCTCCCTGTCTGTCTCCTACATGTTATTGCCTTTATCAACATGCCCCCAACCCTCTCCTTCATCTGTCTTTCACTGTATCTCATTCTCTATTTCTGTCTCTCTCCGAATTTATGACTGCTCTCTGACTTTCATTACGCATCTGTTTCTCTCTCATCCATCTTTTTCTCTCCTCCTCCTCTTCCTCCTTCCCTTCTCTCCCTCTCTCCCTCTCCCTCTCTCTTTCCCTCTCTTCCCCTCTTCCTCCCTCCCAACCCCCCCCTTTCTTCTCTCTCTTTTCCTCCCTCTCTCTCTCTCCTTCCGCCCCCCCTCCCCTGCCTCGTTGGTGTCTGCCCCCATGTCGCTGTCCCCGTGTCGCTGCCTCCGTGTCACCGTCCCGGTGCCGCCGCCTCCTCGGCCGGCCGGCTGCCCAGCTTGCAAGCGGAAGGAGCAGGAGCAGCAGAAGGAGCGGACGCTGCAGCCCAAGAAGCAGCGCCTGGTCTTCACGGACCTGCAGCGCCGCACGCTGATCGCCATCTTCAAGGAGAACAAGCGGCCGTCCAAGGAGATGCAGGTCACCATCTCGCAGCAGCTGGGCCTGGAGCTCAACACAGTCAGCAACTTCTTCATGAACGCGCGGCGCCGCTGCATGAACCGCTGGCAGGAGGAGCCCGGCGGCCCCGCCTCCGCCTCCGCCTCCGCCGCCGCTGCCGCGGCCGGCACCTTCTCCAAAGCATGAACCCCGCCCCCCGCCCCTTCCCCGGCATCAGGCCCCGCCCCCAGAGTCCCTTCCCCGCCCCCGGGGTAGACGATACCATCCCCACTCCTTCCCGGGGGTGGGGGGGAGCCTGACCGGACCCAGGCGGCGTCTCCTCTCCCTAGCCCCAGCTGCCGGGAGCGCCTCGCTCTGGACGTCGCCACCTCCTCCCCAGTCCCTGGGCACCCTCGGTCTCTCCCTCCACGGCTCGGGCCCGTGGGACTTCTCCTCGTGGGTTCCCACAGCCGGGCTGTGGAGCCGGGTCCCGGGCCCCATTTCCCTTCCTGGCTCCCGGGCACTAGGGGTACGGCTTGCCGGGGGAGGAGGGAAGCGGAACAGAGCGGAGCCCCAGCCGCCTTCCGACAGCTCGCGATCCCCAGATCCCCAAGCAGGTGAGCTACGGGGAGGAAGGGATGGGACTGGAATGGGCCCAGGAGGGGCAAGGGCAGCAGGGTTCAAGCACTGCGTGGCCTCGCGGAGCCAGTCTGCTTCTCCATCCTGTTCCCACACTGGCTTGAGACACGCTTGGAGATCCCACGTGTGGCCAACAGAGCCAGTGGAAACAAAGGCTGGGGATGGGGGAAGGTGGCGGGATCCGAGGCCGCCTCCGGGAGGGAGGGTAAGGGGATGCACCCCAAGCCCAAGTGCACAAATGGGGTCCTCCCTTCAGGGTGCGACGCCTCCCCTACCCCCAGGACTCCTTCCAAAGAAATTTCCCTAACCAAAGGAAACAAACGTCCCTCCCTCACTCCGTGGAAGGATTGGGGATTCCCGACCACCCTTCCCACCTCCAGTCAGGGTGTCCAGGGGACACTGAGGAAAACAAGTCTCACGGTGTCCCCTTCCCCCAAAAGCGGGTCAAAAAGCACATAGTAGGAATACAAACCGGGTATTTAAAAAAAAAAGAACTTTAAAAATTAATACCCCTTCCCCCTACCATCGCCTTCCTAAGTCAAGGAAGGTGGAAAAGCCTCCCTGGGGCAACCTCCCTCTTCCCCCACCACCCCTGGGGCCTGGGGCAGCCCTATCTTTTCTCATCTGACCCCTAAACCCAATGTGGTTACCAAAGACCCCAAACTGGATTCCAGTGCACAGTCCAGGCAGGGCCAGGACAACTCCCAACCCCACTCAAGAAAATAGAAAAACAAAACTCAGATCAAATGGCAACCCCACCCCTCACCCTAACACCCCTAATAAGGAGAGAACTGGTCCATCGGAGCCTGCAGACACCTGCTTTCCCCAGTGGCCAGAATTTGATGTGCCAAGATCAGCTACCTGCCTTAAACCCCGGCCTGGGCAGGGAGGGGCCCGCCTGGGGGTCAGTGTCCCATTCCCTCCTTTCTGAGTATCCTGGGGAATCGGCCCAGCCACCCTCTCTCCTCCCCCGGGGCTCCCAGGCCCAGAGCTCTAGGCTGAGCTAACCTCCCCAGCTCTCCCCCTACCACCTTCCCCAAGTCTTCTCAGCTCTTAGGAAAAGGGAAGTCTCTCTCCCTGGCTCCCACAATTGCTTTCACCCAGGCTGGAACTTCTGCCTGGAGAGGTTAGTGGAAGGTGGGATTGGGATTGGGGGGAGGGGAGGTGGTGTTTATGAGCTCAAACATGAAGCGAGTATATTTCAGGTGCCCCTTTCCCCACTGCCCAACCCTCCCTACCTCTCAGCCCCGAATCCAGGTCCCAGTCACTTTACATCCCTATTTAGGCACCTTGATGGGGGGGGGGGGGCACGAGAGGAGGGGAAGTCAAAGGAGAGACATATAAAAAGCCAAATCTGCTGATGTCACAGAGGGCTCCCTATGTACGATCCTTTGGGGCTCTTTGCCCACCCCCATCCCTGGAAGATGGGGTGAAGTGGCAATGATGGATGCAGCTAGTGTGAGGGGGCTGGGGAAAGGCAGAGGGACTCTTCCCCAACAAGGCTATTTTTCTCTCTCCTTCCCTCCCTCCCTCCAACAAGGAAGAAACTGACTGAAAAGAGTAGAATCCACTAGGTTTGTTTCGCCAAAATTGTGAATGGGGGCTAGGGAGGGAAAGGTAGGAGAGAAGGGGTTGAAATAGAGGGAAAAGAAAGCTACCTGGCCCACCTTGAGCTGTTCTCTCTCCTCCTCTACACCCTCCCCCCCATATGATCTTGTCTTGTGGTAGCGACAAAGCTGCGCTCTGGTGGCCAGCATCACCTCTACGGGTTCAAGGGCTTTGAGGCCAGAAAGAGACTCCCCACAACCCTATGCTCTCCTCTGCCCCCCTTTCTAGACCCAGGGAGGGGGTGCCCCAGCCCCAAGCTCCCTAAGAATGCAAAAGACATTTCTAATTAGATCCTCCTGCCCTGTGCCCCTTCCCCATTCCCCTTATCCCCCAAGGTTAAGGCTACCTCACTGCGTTCTCACTTCTGTGATTGGAGAAATCACGTCTGATACCAAAGATTTTGTTCCCCTAGCAGGAACTGTGCTGGACAGACCTATTTCCCTCTGCCTTTGTAACAGATGCATCTGTACCCCCTTCCTGGGGCCCTGCTTTTGCCCTTAGGACCCCTACCCCCAGAGAGATAGAGAATGCGAGAGAGAGAAAGAATGAGAGAGAGAGAGAGAGAGAGAGAGAGAGAGAGAGAGTAACGAGTTCGATTGAGTGCCTTCTTGTACCAAAGGTGTGTGTGGCCAATTCTTAACGTCTGTGTTTTTTCATCCTAATCGATTCACTGTTACCTCAGCTTTTTAAGCAAGCGGATTTGAGAGATGAACCTTTGGGTGTTGGGACGGAAAACATATCTTCCCCCTTCTCACTCCTTCCCTTGCCACCAGCCCAAAATCAGCCCAAAACTCTCCGCCCTATAAACTGGATTCTGGATCTCACTCCTCCCACCCTCCATCCCCAAGGGCCAGGCACCCAAGCCCAAATCACTCTTCTCTCCCTAGATCTTCCTCAGTCCACCTTTCCCATCCCATTTAGCAAATGGGTATCTCTGAGGGTTATTGACCCCTAAGATTAGTTGAGTGAGGATAGGCCCAGGATAGGCCCTCTGCTGTGTGACATGGGCAATTTACTTAACTTTTCTGAGACTCAGTGAGAATACCTTGCATTCTGTACAATGAGGAGATTAATATCTTCTGTAAGAATTGAATAATCAAAAAGGCAATTTATATGGAAGTTTTGGGGGAAATTTTTTAAAGGATAAAGTGGTATTATGTGGATCCCTTTAAGACATAACCTAAATTTTAATTATTCAGAGGGAAAATTATCTAGCCTCCCCCCCCCCCCTGCTTCCTCCAGATTTTTTTTTGGCCAAGATCTGACCCTTCCCCAAAAAGAGCTGCCAGTTTCTCTTAATTCCAGTTCTTTCCTCAGATTCTAGTTTTTCAAATTGTATAATACTGGACAAATCACTTCCACTCTCTGCATCTCTATCTCTTTTTTTTTTTAACTCTGTAAAATGAGGATTTTGGACTAGATTGTCCCTCTCCCAGCTTTGACATTCCATGTCCTGAACTTGCTATGGTACTAAACACTTAGTGAAGAAGAAAATAAATTAGCTGCTGCTAGCTAGAGTCCTGAGCCAGTGTGGCCAGACCCAATAATTATTTTGGGGTCTACTTTCCCCCATGTTTTGGGCCTTTTGAGGAAGTCTCTTTGCTTGATCCAAGAGAGGCAGTGAAACTGAAGGACATTGGTCAGTTTCTACCCAGTCTTAGTCAGTTTCACTCTTTAGTTTTTACTGTCTGGGCCAGACCCACTAGCACAAGACATACAGATCTTCCCTTTCCTCTTTGTTCCTGCCTAATTCCATGCCCCAATTCCATGGAGTTGTTATCCCCATGGATTTGGTCATCCTACTTCTGATCCAGAATCCTTCTGCCAGATGGTTCACTCTGTATTCTTCAAAAGACCCCTTCCTTCTCCTGTGTCCCCAAATCCCACTTCCTGCTTCTTCCCAATACCCAAATGTTTTATGAGATACCAAAGACATTCTCCACACAAGGGAAAAAGAAGTCCAGCACAGCTCCTCCAAGCCTTTGACAATTTTCTCTGAAATACCTCAAAATATTTAATGTATAGTTTATGTGATAAAAAAAATTACTTAGCTAGTTTTTGGAATATGTGACCTGAAGCTTTATACTGTTAAATTATAATTTTGCAGATGGCATGTTCTTATTTCTTTGAAGAGTTCAGTGGGAGACATATTGAATGTTAACAGAGCGTAAGCTGGTTAGTTGAAAACAGAGAGAAAAAGCGAGCATGAGAGAGAATGAATGAAAGAGAGAGAGAGAGAGAGCAAGAGAAAGGACCGAAGGCGTTTACAGATTTCATATTTAAACAAGTCCTTTAAAAAAAGAGAGAGAGAGAAAGAGAGAAAGAAAGTATCTTTTTGTTTTCTGATGTGTTACTTTTTTCTGAGTCACGTCTTTTGAGAGTATTTATTACT